>JAAGEH010000076.1:25560043-25583119 GCA_011751065.1 Lasiurus cinereus | reverse complement strand
TACACACACACACACACACACACACACACACACACACACACACTGAGTGGCCAGATTATTATGCATTCAGAGATCATTATTGGCCACTCAGTGTATATCTACCATTAGAATAGTTTTATAGGATTCCTTGATAAGCATGGCAACTTTTTATTTCCTTTGATTGTATTCCTCAATAATTACATGGGTTTTGAAAGTACCATAGACATCCAGGATTACTTTAAAAGGTGATGGGGTTGATTTTTCTCTCTGGATAAATATATTAGCTGCCTGTAATTCTATGTAATTGTAACAACCAGTATCTGGGTCAAGAGATATTTGTTGTACTAGATTATAGAAGAGCTGTTCAGGTTTTAATCTTGATGGGGTGGTTTGTTAGCATTAAGAAGTATTCCCATCATTTGAGTAACCCCGAGGGTTGGGAAAGGGCAACAGGACCAGTAAGAGGTCAGTTGGCAGATGAGGTCATGCTCTGACTCATAGAAACAAGGTAGAGGAAATAAGTTTTTTGCTTTTTTATTTGTGTGTGTGTGTGTTTCAGAAAATGGAAAAGAAAAATGAAGAAAAGGAGTCATAGAAAACAGGAGGAAAACAACATCCCATATTACACATTAAAAATCATACAAGGAAGTCCATCAGTTGGATTGGACATAACCAAAAATTCTGTTTTTGTTTTTTTTGTCTGAGCTAAAAGTTGTACTTCTGCTGGATTTGAAGGTCTCAAGCTGTTTGTGCCTTGATACCTTGACTTTTGGAGGCTTCTTCTCGGGTTAGCTTCCAGGTGCAGTCACATTGGGAATGTAGAGTACAAGTCCATTGGTCTCGATTAGAAGTTCATTTTTGTTTTGACATATTGAAACCCAGGTGGACTGTTGTAGCTATTGTCAACAGGACCTGAAATGGCTCCTTTCAATAATTGTTTTAAAGCATTTCTACATCTTTTTTCACTTAGCATTTTCTGCAAAACAACCCCAGAACTAGGTGGCTTAAAACAACCATTTGTTTCCCAACCATTATTTTTCAACCCTTCTATAATCTAATCATAATTCTGTGGGTGAGCCATTGTGTGGTTGGGCTCAGCTGGGACAGTCTGCTCTATTCCTCATGGTGTTTGGCTTTGCTCATGCAAATGATAGTTGATGGCCTCCTTTACACATCCACTGGTTGCTGGCTGTTGACAGGGCAATGGAAGTAACTGGGCCACTTGTCTAGTCATCTAGCAGGCTAGCTCAAGGACACTTATATGACACTGGTTGAGGGTTCCTAAAAGCACAGGAGAGAGCAAGCTCCAATGTGCAAGCAGTTTTCAAGTCTTTGCTTAAGTCATGTTAATGCCTTGTTGACCACAGCAAGTCTCATAGCCAACTCCCAGACTCGAAGAGTTGAGAAATAGACTCCATCTCTTGATGGAAAGATCTGCAAAGTCAAATGCAAAGGAGCATGCAGAGGCAATGGCAAGTACTGTCACCATTTTTGCAATTTAATATATACTGAAATTTTTTCTAGTGAACCTGGTCACTAAGCTAGAAGTCAAACAAAGGTTTGGATGATGTCTCCTTTGGAAGGCGGCTTCTACATGTTGGGCATAAGAGTGTACTTAATTAGCTTCTGACAGTATTTAATTTGATCTGCATGCAGCAAAATATAGTGGTTGATGGAGTTAGTCCTAATCATTACGTGATGTCCCAGGGAGAAAATGTGTATGAGCTCTGAGGAAGTGATCATGTGGCCATTAACATCATTAAGAAAACTTCAAGCTAAGGCAGGTTAAGGATTTCTGTTAGTTTAGACTTGGAGTCAGCACATTTTTTCAGTACAAGACCAGGTAGTAAATATATAGGCTTTCCAGGCCACCTATGGTCTTTGCCATATATCCCATATCTCCGTGTGTTTTAAACAAACTATATATATATATAAAGTTTGTGGATCTCATGAAAACAGTCTACAGGCCAGATTTGCCCCAGGGCTGTAGTTTGCCAACCCTGATCAGGACACTCTTAGCTTCATTGTGTCATTTCTTCTTTCCTGAATAGAAAGTAAGTTTCTGACTTAGGAGAGAAGCCTGGCAGAGTTCCTGTAGGACTGAAAACAGTGACATGAGTTCCACAGTCACTGGAGAGCAAGGCAGGGATTCCCTGTGCCAGGAACACAAAGTCTAGCAATGTTTTCCTTCTGTCACATCTATAGCTTTTTATCAATGAATGGGTTATATCCATTCTGAAAACTTGTACACTGCTGCTGATGTGTTGTGATAGGTAGGACCTGGGTAGTTGTGTAAAATCCATTTGTAAATGTTCCAAGGGCCTTGAGAAGGAGTTTCTGTATTTTGCCTTCTCGGGTTTTCCTGAGTTATGTTGATATAGGTAAGACATGATTCTATCATTTTTTGGTCAGATTTTGAAATTTTTTTCTATTTTTGTGTATTTATCTACTGTGGAACTTGATTGGATTCAAGATGCAAAACATCATGGAGCTATTTAATCAGCAGCCACTAGCTGGGTTGTTTTATTTCTGAGCAGCTGTCAGGAGATTTGTCAGAACCTGTCTGTGGAGAAAACACTCCTGTAATTGCCAATACTGTTTTTTTTGAAGGTTGGACCGGTGATTCTGAGCCAGCGGTAGCCAGTATAAATCAAGCCAGTTTTCCTTCCACATTTGGTAGGTTGAGAAGTGAACATGGTAGAACTCATTTTGGGAGTAATGAAAGCTGCTTGGTTAGCATGTAAGTAAGAAGGGCATCCATTGATTTCTGGGGCAATGTCCTGAGTGTCTACCTTAACAGAAAGGTATTTTTCAATGTTGAGTCACTTTTAGTGAGTCATTAATATCTTTACCAGTTCTGATCAGGGTATCATAATAAGTCAGAAATTCCATTTGCGTCCATAGCATCCCAAAGTTACGCACATCTACTATCTGCTTAATGTTTACTGTTCCTTTTTTTTTTTCTTTTGCCAGAATGCAAAGTCAAGTCAGAGTGATTAGTTCATCCACTTGGGCAGATTGAACACAAGGCAATGGTGCAGCTTTGGTAGCTCATGCGCAGTCGTAGCTCATGAACAGGAAATGCCTTTGTCATATTTAAAGAAAGACCCATCTAAAAGTAGTATTAGCCCGGGCCTGCATGGCTCAATGATTGAGTGTTGACCTATGAACCAGGAGGTCACGGTTTGATTCCCAGTCAGGGCACATGCCAGGTTGGTATCTTGATTCCCAGTGGGGGGTGTGCAGGAGGCAGCCGATCAATGACTCTCTCTCTCATTATTGATGTTTCTGTCTCTCTCTCCTGCTCCCTTCCTCTCTGAAGTCAATAAAAATATATGTTATATAAAAAATAAAATGGTATTAAATCAGGATTGACTAAGATTTGACCTGGGCATTCTTGTCCGTATCGTTTTTTACTAAAGTACATATTTTATACAGAAAAGGATTGATCATAAAGAGTGCAGGGAATTTTCACATATTCCTGTGTAAATCCCTTCCAGGTAGAAATAGAACATTTCCTAGCACCTCAGAAGGTTCCTTTGTGCCCCTTTCCCAGGCAGAACACAGTCCTCCTTGTCCAGAGGTAACTACCATTCCCTCCTCTATCACCATAGTTAGCTTTGCCTCTTGAATTTCACCTAAGTGGAAGCCCACAGTATATAGTCATTTATTTTTGGCGTATTGTGTGCAATGTAATTTCTATGAGATCCATATGTGTTTTTGCATATATCAATTGTTTGCTATTTTTATTGCCATGTAGCATTACGTTGTATAAATATTCCACAATTGATTTATTCATTCTATTGCTGGACATTTGCATTGTTGCCACTCTTTGTTATGAATACATCTGCTAAGAATATTACTGTACATTTGTTCTGGTGGACAGATGCCCTAAATTCTCTTGGGCAATTTGGTAGCTTCTGGGCATATGTTTAGCTTTAGGAGGACCTAGGTGTTCCTAATCCCCAGGGTACCACTCACTATACATCATGGATATCCCCCAGAAGGGGAAATAAGTGGTGTGATTCAAATGGGAATGATGTTCAATTATGATGTGCAATGTGGACAGTAGAAAGATTTCCTAACCAGCACAGCAGCTAAAAAAGAAAAGTTGAGTGTTTCCTGGAAGTATCAGGGGTTGCACAGCATGTGGAATGCAGAGTTAGTGCCGGAGTAAACACTGTTCGCCGGGGGCAGGAGCTTTGATCAGTTAGCCACCGCTGCCCCACATGCAGGCAGCGTGGGTATGTTGTAGCTACCAGATCAAGAGATCTGTTCAGCTGGGCAACAGGCTTTTGGTCTGAACCTTCTCCGCTGAATTAACATGCCTATTAGACAGCCTTGTCTTTATTAGGGAGATGCTCGGCAGCTAGGGGCATGCAAAATGTAGTGTTGCTATGGGAAACTTCTGTAGCCTCCCCAGGGAAGGGCTCTGGAATCATGTCTTCATAAGCTCTTGTAAGGGCAATCCTGAAAACCCGCTCAGTTGTCCTGGAGTTTGGGGCCTTAAATGTAAGGGGATAGTTTCTATTTTGGAGGAGGATAGAGAGTAGGTCTGGAGTCTCAAAATTTGTTATTTTTTTAATTATGTAGTTAGAAATGTTCAATTATGAATAACAAAATTATGTCGAGTTGTAATTTTTTTCTAAGATACTTTGTCCCCTTTCCTGCCAATTTTATGAAGCGATATTTGAAGTCTTCCTGTGAATGACTTTTGAACTGCCTGTTGTCCTAGAGTGGATTCTCATGGAAAAGTTGAATGATTCAGATCATTTATTTGGACATTCAGAAAAATATGAGCGTGAGTCCATGAGCCCTCAAGTACCATGTTTTTTACACACGAAGCAAGCAAGCACCAACTCTCCTTAACTCCTGGTTATTAAAGAAAGCTGCATGTATATCCACTGCCATAAAATATAGACTTGTAGGGAAATGGAGGACAAGATAGTATTTGGGTAAGAACATAATGAATCAAAGAATCATAGTCCCACTGAGTTTTCAGAGGTCTGAAACACACTGGGAGTATTTCCCATTAGGTTTATTAACTAGCAATGTGAACACTGTCAGGTCCAGACACGTAGAAGTAGCCCATGTTCTAAAGAGAAGGGGAGGGGATTGAATATGAGATCTGGCCAACCTTGAGTAAATCTTAGGTAATTTAGGTAGAAATTTAAAAGGATCTATTTAAATCTTAATAGGGTCAGCATTCATAAGCCTAGCCTTTCGCCTTTGGATGTGGATCCTGTTCTTAAGCTATGGCCCTTCTAGGATTTCAATGGAATGTTCTGATTGTTTACCAAGCCCCTCTACATTGGAGGGGCGTGAATCCTCAACTGTCTTTCCAGTGTTGGGCAGCTGTTGACATCTCTACTCAGCATTTCCAGGCTTCCAGCTGTTGCTTTCTACTGAGTTCCTTGGCTTTTTCACCCAGCACATGTGCAGCGCAGGAGTCAGCTAAGGATCTGAACGTTTGTATGCAAATATTAGGGCTCCTTCTTTATAGAATTTCTCTGCTTCATTCTCAGCCTTTCTGGAGGCCTGGATTCCGATTCTGACTTTCAGGCCAACAAGACGGTCCCTTTGCTTGAGAGTTTCCTCCAGGCCCTTGGGCACTGGGAAGGGCCCTGGGTCAAGGGGGATCTCAACACATGTGTTTTCCTTCTTTCAAGGTATGAATATCCTCTTGTTCCTGCCTGCTTTTGGTCCCTTTCCAATGGCTTTATATTTTGTCTAGAATTTGTAATTGTTATTGGCAGGAAGGTTAGTCTGTTATAAATACCATTACTGGAAGCTGGAATTGGAGAGGCAATAAAATGGAGAGGGAGAGTAGCCACACCTTCATTTTTAACCTTCTCCTTTTTCCTCTACTCTCCCTTGCCTACCATGAACCTTTCCACACTGGCACTTGTCTAGAAAGGCCCTGGAAGTCAGGATGAAGGAACAGAATAGGATGGTCGAGATGAAGGGTGGCTCAAGAATTTGGAGTAGATGACATCCCTTTGCGTGTACACCTTCTCTCATCAGTGACATCCTCTGGGTACAGGAATAGTTCCAAATCTAGCCGTGGACCATTGAACAACTAAGATACATAGGCCCCACTCCATCCCCTTTGCAGCTGGTGGAAGGGCCCAGGTGATACTGACAGTTCGCTGGCATCAGGACCTGTTTCCAGAAGAGGCAGGCCTCCAACATGTCTTGAGTGACCAGGTGAATGGATGCATACGCATACCCACAAGGTGAGATCATTCCCACCAGGTGAAACTGCTGCCTCTTCCACAGGCTCATGTACCTCGAATTGCTGAGGACTTGTTCCGTGCTGTGGAAAGGATCAGCCAGAGTGTGTTTTGACAGTGACATCTGATGCCTTGCTTCATGGGAAACAGTTCAGGAACAGCCAGGAAGTCTGAAGTACATTGAGAATGTGTTAAATGTGAGGTGTCCTGTTAGGTTTCTCAATCTCTCAACAGTC
Source organism: Lasiurus cinereus (assembly GCA_011751065.1). NCBI lineage: Eukaryota > Metazoa > Chordata > Mammalia > Chiroptera > Vespertilionidae > Lasiurus > Lasiurus cinereus. The sequence goes on along the minus strand of JAAGEH010000076.1, from coordinate 25,576,671 downwards.
TTGAAATTTGTCTGTCCTCGTTCCAGTTTCTATGCTCCTGGAAAAAAAAAAAAAAGGCCTCTTATTGTCCTGCATCTGTCACTTAAATTCAGGAAACAAACCTCACTTACCTTTCGAAGTGTTTTACTTGGATCAAAAAGCAGCTGAACACAAATGCTTTATGATGCCTGAAAAATAACACCCAGAGGTACTATTCTAAAATGACTTTGAAATCCTCCCCTTTAATAAGAGTCTTTCTCCTTTGGGAGGATAATTTTTAAGAGGGAATAATCTGATTCTTGGCATTAGCCTCAGACACTTTTGCCATTAAATGTTGTAAACAAAGCTCTTGCTTGAAAATGAACATACGTCAAGTTTCAGGGACATTGAACTTCCAACCAGAAAAGGGACACATGCTTCACAGTGAATCGAGAGCCACATTCTGTGACCGCACCGGAGGCTCTGGCTCAGGACAGGGAGACCCTCCCCCGGAGGGCTTACCTGGGATGACAGGGTGTGGTTCCCATCGTCCAAGTGCTGGAGATGGCAGGAGTTGCCCCTCGGTAGATTTCTAGAAGGTACATCATTACATCTTCTCTTTTATAGCGTGTTTATTGCAGTAACACTAAGCAGTAATGAGAAAGTGTGTGTATGATGATTTTTCTCTTCAGAGGCACAATCAATGAGCCATGGTTTTATTTTTAGTTGTTTCTTCTTTTTCTCGATACACATTCTCTGTTCCAATGCAACTTCCTGTGAAGCAGTGAGGATGATTTTTAAAGAAAAAGTGAACGTAATACCTAGCACATAGTCCTTTCATAACACAAAAGTTTTTCGATACTTATTAGTTATAATTATATACACCAATTTGGAGCTTGGTGAAACCATGGATTGTATAAACAGAGCTTGGATTGGTACTTCTTTCCCACCTATTTTTCCAATAGAACAACTAGGTAAAAGAGGATAACTGTTTAGAGAATTTATCAACCTATTTTCCTTTTTGAAATATTTATAATTGATAGTATTACAGATAACTCCCATTTCTTCCCCCTTTTCTCCCTATATTTTCTTTTTCATGTTAGACTTTTCTAAAGTCTTTGCACAGCATTATTGTTTGATTTGATCATCCGTGTAGGATGGAGAACTGATTAAGAGAAGTGAGGCAGATTTGAAATATTTTGGGCAACCAAAGAATTTTGAATGCGAACTTTAAATTCAAATTGCATCCATCCTTTTCACATCTCTAGGAACATCAAGTTTCATGAAAAGGCTCCAAATTCCCTGTTTTTATGGGCTTCTTCCTTAATCCTCTCCTAGAATGCTAACTATGCTCCTCCTCTGGAGACTACATTAGGTGCATCTTGAATTCATTTCTTAGAACATAAGAAATCTTTCTCTTCCCCATATGCTGTCAGTACCATTTATATTTTAAATGAAAGGCACCCCCTCTCCTGAAGGAGGAACTCTATCTTTCTTTGGGGATTATCTAAACAATGTCACATGTCCTCTTTTCTCTGTTCCATCTTCACACGAGAAAGCATAAATCACGGGACCCAACAAATAAACACAATTGACATGTTATTTCTCTTTCCATAGAGACATCAGTTCTTTAATCTCCCATTTCTTGTGAGCAGGCCTACTTTACAGGACTGAAACCCTAATGTATACACAATGGTATTCTGTAAGAACGAAAGAAAACTCTAATGGATCCGCATGTTAGAGAAATTTAATGTAACATGACTACATGAATGCCTCGCACTGCTTTATTTCTCTCATCCTGGTTGGCTATAAAAGCCAGAAAGCATTCCTGCTGAAAGGGAGAGAGCAGCTAGCAAAGGGGAAAGTCTTACCGTCAAGTGCTGGCAGTGCTCGGTGCCAAGAACCTGAAACTTTCTTTCAAGCATGATGTTTCATTGTTAAGGTTTTATAAGAAGCTTTAACCTATTAAGAAAAGGGTGACTTAGAAATCGGAGGGTGGGAGGGGGGAGGAAAGCAGCCGTTTTGCCCCATTCATTCCTCTCTAGTATAAACAAGGTATTAGACTAATGCTTTCTTGGCATAACACGAAACTCTGAACTCACAAAAGAGGTGCAATTAACGCTCACCTGGCCTCAGAGGTCTTCTTTCCATAGAAGTTAAACTCTAATGATGGGCACTCGGTGGCCAAGACTGGCCCAGGATACTGGCCAGCACTTTTCATTGGTACAGAGAACAGTTCTACCAACACAAAAGTCATTGGACAGACTGGAGGAAGCCTAAGAGAGGAGAGACAGGGCGGTGCGGAGGCAGGGGTGGGAGGTTGGGGGGAGGGGGGATTCTTTATGTGTCTGTTTCAGGGGTGAGCCCCTGGAATAGGGGTTTGCTTGTGTACGTGTCAGGTTTGTGAACTTCTCAAGACAATCCGGGGGTTTCTTTGGGAATCTGTTTCAGAAAGACTAGGAGTTTGGGAGAATCCGCTGGATTGCTGTCTTGGGAATATAAAGGTGTCTCTCTGATTTACCACCCCATGAGTCAGTTCTGTTTAATCGGTGTACCAGGGAGAACTTGGAAATTGCTTTGTAGAAGAAAACATTTCACATCCCTTTTAACCTCCTCCTCCTCCACCTGACAGAGATATTTTCTGCTCCTGGCATGCATTTGGGTAAATAAACAATCAAATAAGTGACTTCTGGAGCAGCTGAAAATGTCATTTAGAGAATTTAGTGTAGATGAAAATGAAGGGGAAATATGCCGCTTCTTCAAGGTTCCCATACTTGAAGTATGTTAAGCAAAGTATGTTAAATATTACTTTGTCCAGGATGAAGGCATGTTTCTTAGCGACCATTCTACCAGTGGGTAGGAATCTAGAAGTACACATTAATAAGAAAAATTTTACACAGTAGAAGACATTATATGTAGAGCTATTGGGGGCAGGCATGCTGCCACTTTAATAAAGTCTCATTTTAAGCATCCGCCAATACTTTATGAGATCACACATAGTTTTCTTTTAATGATGTGTTAAGTTCTAAAGTATCCAGTTAGTAACCTGTTTCTGAAGTTGGTTTCCTTAGAGCAAGACAAGGCAATCGGTTCAGGATAGGGAGTTCCACTGGGGGGTGGAGCTCCCTGCGGTCAGGTGGGAGGGACTTGTGCTGGGGACAATGTAAGCTGTAAATAAAGGTGAGGTTGCTGTGCAGAAGGAGGGAGGAGACTAACTGAACTTTGCGAAGCTCTTGCAAAACTCACTTCTCACAGCAACCAGGGGGTTCTTGGAAGGAAATGGTGATTAGTGCAAAGGCTGCAGGGTGTCTGATAATTAACATTTTATTTATATTTTTACTTGACTAGTGTGTGTTCATTCATTTAGCTTCATGAGAGCAGGGACTCTAAAATGCCTCCCAGGCTTGAAATCATTTGACCTCCTTTCTTTTTCCTTCATTATCCAAGGCATTTCCTTGGAAAAATATGTCTACTGTCTTTCTCATCAACCACTCCCCCGCGTGGCCACCCACACTCCCCACATTGCCATGTCTGCCCAGGGCATGGGTGTGATGCTTGCTCCGGCACACACAGGCCTGCAGCCGCATGAACCAGCCTGGGAAACACAGGCCCTTTGAGTTTGGGGGGGTACTGTGTCTCATCTCCTTCAACACAGGGAACCCTCAGCCCCCTGAGCAAATCCAGAAGTGGGACCTCTCAGCCCTAGTGAATATCCCTGTTGTTTTGGTTGATCAGTTTTTACTGCAAAGAAATGTAAACATCCTTACTTTGTACCAGGACCGATTGGTACACTGTGAAAATAAAATGCAGAAATGAGCACCAGTATTTGGTCTTTATCCTGGGGATCTTTCTCATTTTTTAAAAAAGCGTATTTTTATTGATTTTTAGAGAAAGAGGAAGGGGGAGAGATAGAAACATCCACAAGAGAGGAACATTAATGATTGGCTGCCTCCTGCATGCCCCCTACTGGGGATGGAGCCAAAACACAGGCATGCGCTCTGACCGGGAATCAAACCAGCAACCTTTCAGTGCACAGGACAACGCCCAACCAACTCAGCCACACTGGCTATGGCCCCCTGTCATTCTTGTCAGCACTGACGGCTCTGCCAGGCTACTCCGTTTCAAAAAAGGAAGCTTCCAAAACCGGTTTGGCTCAGTGGATAGTGCAGCAGCCTGCAGACCGAAAGGTCCCAGGTTTGATTCCGGTCCTTGGTTACGGGCACATCCCTAGTGGGGGGTGTGTAGGAGGCAGCTGATGGATGTTTCTCTCTCATCGATGTTTCTGGCTCTCTATCTCTCTTCCTTCCTCTCTGTAAAAAAAATCAATAAAATCTATTTTAAAAACAAAACAAACAAAAAACAAAAACAAAAAAGGAAGCAGACTGTGTTTGTTTGTAGCAGGGCAGAGTCAATAAGGAGACAGTATTCACAGAGAAGAAACAGAGCAGGTCCCCTTGGTCCAGTTTTTACCTGGTGTCCAGGAGCCCCCATTCTATAACTTCGTCAGAGTTTGCTTTTCAGCAACTTTGTATTCATGACCTATCCCTTCAACAAGTGATACCGATCTATTTTTTAAATGTGAATGACTTCTGGTTTTACAATTTGGCTCTTAGTTTGGCAACTAAACGAGAAACCCAGGGCAGGCCTCCCTCCTCAGAATGTATCCCTAGGGGATGGCCTCTCTTCTTCAGAGACACTTGTCAAGAGACCTGTTAACAATTACTCATCTTAAAATGCACTTAAAAAATTTTAAGTAACTACGTGTATCTGTGTGCACATGCGTGCGCACATGCACATTAGTTTTACTTAATGGTGAGGCAGCTTTCAAGCAAAGGCAATGAGATCTTTTCATTCCTTCCAGACTGTGGTCCAAGGTGAATACATTAAATGTAGAGCTTGGGATTTACCTAGTGGTTTTCAGAAGCCAACTCCATAGCTTTGATTAATGCTGCCTCATAATACCAATGATGTGTACCCCGGTAAATCATTAGGACATTTTCCCCTGGTGATATATTAGAGCCATACATTACAGGCTACCGTGGCTCAGGTGATATATTAGTTGGGGGGAAAAACACACCCAATCGCCTAAAAACCGTGTTGTGCACACTTGTGTGGGTAAGCCTGGCTGCCTTTTCATGGAGTCTGTTTGTAGCACTGAAAGTGTTCAGAAAACTTTTTCCCCCAATACCAAAGAAACGCTCTTCAAATGTGCTTGATTCCTTTGTTCCAAAGGTACAGAACTCTGTTCAAGTAGAAATCCATGTGAAAAATGTTGGACACAGGTTCAAGTATAGATTTCAGAATCCTCAAAATTGATGGGTTTGAGTTTTGGCTCTCTCCTGTGATGAGATATATGATCTTGAGTATGTCTGTCATTTAGACTTTCCGCAAAATGGGAGCATGTGTGCGTGTGCGTGCGTGCATGCATGTGCATGTTATATCTCTCGGAGAGGATGAGCTGAGATCATGTATGTAAAGGGAAAAGCTGAGTGCTTGGCCGCTGAGTCATAATGAATAGTAGCAACTTGTGAATGTTTCAGCAGGGACTCCTGACCAGCATTTTTCTGACCAACTGGGACTCTTTATTGCTTTATTTTGAGCCGCTTTGAGGGACTAGGTTTATATAGGAGTCAGGGTTAATGATCCAGGTAATGTCCTCCCATTGGCAGAGTTGCAGGGCAGTGCAAGTGGTGGTCCGGCAGGCTCTGTCCTCCTCAGGCCACCTCCTCGCTGGCGAAGCCAGCTCAGCTCTGCAGTTCCAGCACAGAATGGCCTCTGCCACAGTGGACAGCTCTCAGGGGAGAGGAGGGACCGAGTCCCCTTGTTCTTGTCCTGTGCTTTTGGCTCTCGGTGCTGGAGGTAAAAGAAAAATATGAAACTGGAGAGACAGCTTTCCCCCCCCAAAATAATTTGGTTTCCAGCATCCCAGATAAACTCTGCCAAACTGTGGTTCCAAGTGAGGCTGCACTGGTCTGATCTCTCAATCAGCAAAATTCATTGTTATCTTATAGAGAATGCCCCACTTCAGTTGTTATTAAAATCTACCTGTGTCCCACCTTAGCAACTGTGCGGTAAAATTACATTTATTGCACATGCAACATAGCAATAATAATATAAGTAAGGGCTTTTCTATCATTTCATCAGCCTGACACTTCTGTTTTCATTTTTCCAGAATCCTCTCCAAGCTCTCTAACCTATCCATACATAATTACATATATTTACATTACTGCATAGGTACGATCATGAATTTATATTAATTTTATTAGAGAAGTAATACATGAATATAAATGCACTGTAGAAATTCAAAACTACAATTCTATAGAGCTAATGGTGAAAGTCTCCATTACCTCACTTCAACCAGTTTGTGTTTTGTTATAATTGATGTTTTTTTTTAAATGACATCATCCACAAGTATTGTCTGTAACTTCCTTTTGTTCACTTCATAAATCTTAGAACTTTCCTTGTCAGCACCTAAATTAACTGGTATAGCCTGCCCTTTCTCACTTAACATATTTATAAAAGTTTCTCCATTTTGCCAAATATTGTCAAAGGTATCATTTTGAACAATGAGCACCGGTGAAATGAGACCACGTGGCTTATTTATGGGACATAAAACAACTTATCCACAAAGGCCTATCCCAGGTGAGCAGTGTTTACTTGATACTGAGTTCGTTGGTGAATCACAGAACAATTCAATGGAAAGAGAGCCAGCCTGCACCCATTTTCCAGATGAGGCACCTGAAGCCCCTCCCACTTTCTTCCTGAATAGAGCACAGGAAGGAGAGCATCTTTCAAACCCCAGGATGTGGAGCACATGCTAAGAAAGGGCCTGGGTCACCACTGACTTCTGGGGGCAGTTGTATCAGCTCTGGGCTGCCTCTGGGCAGTTGTATCTGGACTTCTTCTTATGTGAGAAAAATAACAGTCTACTCGGGTTAGTCACTGTGACAGGGTTTCTGTCACATGGAGCCAACTCACCCCGAACTGATACAGATGTGTTCGCTCATTCTCTTACCCACTCACCAAGCGTTCATGGAGTTCTAGTCGTGTGCCTGCAAAGTGCAAACTCCGCACACAACAGCAACAGCCAGCATTGGTGGGACACCCACTACGTACAGTGCAGTGCTTGAGCAATGAGCTCTACATGTCTTCTCATCTGGCATTCAGATAAGCCTTTAACGTAGGTCTTACTATCCTCATATACAGAGGAGGAACCTAAAACTCAGAGAGAGGAAGTGACCCACTCAGCTGCACCCATCCCGTGAGCTCCAAAGCCTCTCTAACACCTACCCTGCAGCAGACTATGCCCGTTTACTTTTAGGGAATAGGAACCTGCCACATTTTTTTTTTTTTGTGAGAAGCTAAATAATCTGAGAAGCTAAAATAACAACTTTTACCACCACACTGTGAAGTGGGTATGATTATTTTCACTTTCCAATGAGTTTCAGAGGGACCACGTGACTTCGGGGCACGGATTGGGTGCTGGGTGCTGGAGCTCAGCTGGCGCTGGCAGCACGGCCTGGCTCCAGCGAGCCCTGCGAGGGAGGCCCGACTTTCCTGGAGTTGAGCAGTCGTGGCGGTTGAGTTTTCTCCGGCTGGCATCAATTACTGACTTTCTGTCAGCAGAATATTCCAGATGGGCTGTTTTCTATGAAATCCCGAGGGAGCATCCCGGAGTTTAGGTTCTGGGGGAAGGGAGGAAATTGGCAAAAGAGACTGTTTGGAAGGGCTGTTTTCCAGCCTCCGCAAGCCAGGTACCAAATAACGAACTGCCACAGAGCACTTTCTGCTTGTTAATTGTTCGGTTCACCGGACCCCGCCGCCGGGGGAGTGAGAGAAGGGCAACCTTTGCCACGTGATTGCGGGCAGGTTTGTTTACCAGATCAAAGCTGGGGGGAATGGAAACTTGGACGGGGGGAGACAGCGTGGTACCGTGCAGCCATGCCCACAGCATCGTCGCCTTAGCTGAATGCTTTCTTCTGTGCCCTGGAGCCTGAGCGGCACCACCTGGAAATGCCTTGTCGCAGGGGGACGGCCGCAGGAGCCGCCCAGGGATTAGAGGAATGCTTACAGAGTGAGGCCACTGGTCCCCTCGCTCTCCTGGGCTGTGGCTGTTGAGTAGGCATCTCCTGCTTCTTAAGGGAAAGTGACATGCGCTGGGTTCCTCTAACATGTGTGTAGCTCATTTTGAAACCATTAACATTTCCTGGTGATACACTTTCTGAAGGGCTCTCGATATACCTCATGTTTTCTAAGGAAATATGGAATCTGTACTGGTATCGACCACATGTTTGTGTTGCCCCCAAATTCATATGTTGAAATTCTAATCCCCAAAGAGGATAGTAATAGGAAGATACTCATGCTTATGTGTGTGGTGGTGGGGGAGTGGAGTAATTAGGGTTAGGTTAGGCCATGAGAGTGAGTCCTTATGATGGGATTAGAGCCCTTATAAAAAGAGGAGAGACAAGGGATTTCTCTCTTTCTCTCTCTGTCTCTGACTTTCTCTGTGGGTGTCTCTCTGTCTCTGTGTGAGTGTGTTTGCGCCAAGCAAAGCCGAGTGAGGACATAACCCGATAGAGGACTTGCACCTGGACCCAACTATGCTGCCAGTCTCCAGAATAGTGGGAAGTACATTTCCATTGTTTAAGCCGCCCAGTCTCTGGTCTTCTGTTAGAGCAGCCCGAGTCTTAGTCGAGATGTGCACTACAACGAATTTACAGGGAGCCCAAAGAGCGCAGTTTGGCCCCTGAACAACTTGAAGATACGGATGCCCACCACTGCACACGTAACTTGTGACTCTACAGTCGGTTCTTTGTAACCATGGATTCAACTTTGAAAATACTGTTGTTGATCCATGATTGGTTGAACCTGCAGATGTGAAATCAACGGATACAAAATGCCAACTGTACTTATTGAAAAATACCCACAATGTGCAAACCTATGCTGCTCAAAGGTCAACTGTACTTCAAAACATTGATTATACACGTAGAGCAAAGGAGCAGGAAGGATGCTCCACAAACTGACATCCTGCTCATCTCCAAGGAGGGAAGCTAGGTGAGGAGGAGCCCAGGGGGATTTTTACTTTAAATGTATTGTTTGAATTTGTCCTTATAATGAGTTCTATAATTAAGAGAAATTTTCTAAAAGAAAAAAATCCTTTACATAAATACATATTAAAAGTGGTTCTTGCATTCAGTTATTTCAAACTATGAGTTCCTCATTAATCCTTTGAAAGAACAACTCATAATAATACCATGTCTGGAAAAGCAATGCTGTAAATGACAAATAGTTTGGGATTAGAATTCCTTTCTAACGTGGGGGTTGTTTGCCCTGGGAATGAACAGATAATACTTGGCAAACAGCAGTTAAATGGTTTCTGATTGCCTAGTGCCCAGAGGATGAGCAGTCCCGATGCATGCCTGGTACTGTTGTTAATCCATCTTTCCTCTTCTGCCTCCTCTGCAAATGCTAACTGCTTCACCATCAACAGTGATCTGAATAAGTTCTGACTGCCGTTGTCACCTGAGGTATAGAGAGGTTCCGGGGATTTTTCACTATAATTTCTGGGTTGATTTAGCAGTCAGTGGAACAGTCTGGGAGACACAATCTGTTTGATCACCAGCAGAATACCCTGTATGTTTTATGTCCAGGGGTCAGTTTCAATGACAAGATATTCACTACCTCATCATGCCTGGTGTGCAGTTAGTGGCCAGCCGCTCTATTAGAAGAGTCTTCCTTATACTGAACTGAAATCTGCAATCTGCAACTTCCACTCTTTACTCTTAGCTTTACCTTTGGGAGGCACTGTGGTCCAGAGAGTAGACTCTGGAGTTAAGTAGATCTGAGTGTGAACCTCAGCTCAGTCCCTTACTGATTGTGTGACCTTGGCAAGCTACTTAACTTCTCTGTACCTTAGTTACATCTTCTGTAAAATGGGAATAATAATAGTATCCATTCTATAGGGCAACCTGGACTGAATCACAAGTACTGATCTGAGTTTGAAGACTAGTGAGGTTTGGTTTTAATTATTTTCTCTTTTGTGTACTGTCTGACCAGTTAGGAAATAGAGTACATTGTTGTTTACAGAAACTGAAAACTACAGTGCCTTTTATTTATTTTTTGTTAATCCTTACCTGAGGATATTTTTCCACCGATTTTTTTTTTTTTAGAGTGAGCTGAAGAGAGGTAGGCAGGAAGAGGGTAAGAGAGAGAAACATGGATGTAAGAATGACACATCGATTGGTTGCCTCCTACATGGGTCTGGGGATCAAATCTACAACCTAGGTACGTGCCCTTGATCAGAATCAAACCAGCAACCCTTTGGTGTGAAGTGTATGTCAGCAACTTTTCTTCCTTTTAAATAGCTGTCCTGTAAATCCCAATCTATAATAATAAAAGTGTAATATGCTAATTAGACTGGACAGCTGAACGACCTTCCAGATGTCATTCCAGATGGCCTTCTGGATGAAGCCCTGGTGGCAGGGCTGAGAAAGAGCTGAGTAGTGGAGATCAGGCAGGCAGACGAGCAGTTAGGGGTGATCAGGCAGGTAGGCAGAGTAGTTAGGGATGTTCAGGCAGGCAGGCAGATAGGCCAATGGTTAGGAGCCAGTGGTCCCAGATTGTGAGTGGCATGTTGACTGCCAGTTTAGGGCCGATCCTGCAGCAGGGTCAGGCCTAAACTAGCAGTAGGACATCCCCCAAAGGGTCCTGGATTGTGAGAGGGTGGTGACTGGGCTGAGGGCTGCCCCTCCCCCTACCATGCATGAATGTCATGCACCGGACCTCTAGTAAAAAATATTTGCTCACCTGTCATTGGAACTGAGTTACATGACCCTCCTTGGCTAGAAAGCAGACTGGGAAATGTATTCTTTTAGCTAGAACATTTCCATCCCAAATGAGATTAGGATTGTGATACCAAGAGAGAAGGAAGGAATTGTTCTGGGAATGTGCAGTCCCTGCCACATGACTGCATCAGCCAACCTGCAGTGTGAAGTGTGTGGACATGGTACAGAGTCAGGATTCTCCTGAGAAACAGAACCATGGGATGAAGAGATTCATTTTAAGGAATTGGCCCATGCCATTGTGCAGGCAAGCAAATCTAACATCTGAAGGAAGAGTTGTCAGATCCAGGGAAGAACTGTTATTGCAACTCAAATCCAAAGGCCGTCAGGAAATAGAATTCCTTCTTCCTTGGGAGATCGCAGTCTTTTCTCCATGGCCCTCAATTGATTGGGTGAGGCCCACCCACACTAAGGGGGGTAATCTGCTTTATTCAAGGTCTACTGACTTGAATGTGAATCACCACTAAAAAATTATCTAAATTCACAGCAACATCTAGACTGGTGTTTGAGTGCATGACCTCGCCAAACTGACAGATAAAATTAGCCATTACACGTGGTCACAGATACAAGCAGGTTTGACTGCTTGTGCCTCTGTGTCTAGTGGGAGTTCAGGGATAGGAAGTTCAGTGAATTCACCAGCCTGGAGGAACTGACAGATCAGGTGAGCCCAGAGCCTTGGTGGTTCAGGATGGGGGAAGAAATTTGATACACAGGAGTCACCTTATTAGCATCGAAAGCTGTTTTTGTGTCAGTCAAAAGACCTACTTCCACATTTTATTTCTTTTTTTATAAAATTCAATAAATATTTATTGTTCAGATTATTACAATTGTTCCTCTTTTCCCCCCCATAGTTTCCCTCCCCCCAGCTTCCATCCCACCCTCTGTCCTTACTCACCCCCCTCCCCCCCCGCATTATCCTTACCCATAGGTGTACGATTTTTATCTGGACTCTCCCCTCACCCCCCTCATTCCTTTCCCCCTGAGAATTGTCAGTCTACTCCCTTTCTATGCCCCTGATTCTATTATATTCATCAGTTTATTCTGTTCATCAGATTTTTTTATTCACTTGATTTTTAGATTCATTTGTTGATAGATATGTATTTGTTGTTCATAATTTTTATCTTTACCTTTTTGTTGTTCTTTCTCTTCTTAAAGAGTACCTTTCAGCATTTCATATAATACTGGTTTGGTGTTGATAAACTCCTTTAGTTTATTTCTTATCTGTGAAGCTCTTTATCTGACCTTCAATTCTGAATGATAGCTTTTCTGGGTAAAGTAATCTTGGTTGTAGGTTCTTGCTATTCATTTGAATATTTCTTGCCACTCCCGTCTGGCCTGCATAGTTTCTGTTGAGAAATCAGTTGACAATCATATGGGTGCTCCCTTACAGGTAATTAACTGTTCTTCTGTTGCTGCTTTTAATATTCTCTCTTGGTCTTTTGCTTTTGGTATTTTAATTATGGTGTGTCTTAGTGTGGTCCTCTTTGGATTCCTTTTGTTTGGGTTTATGTGTGCTTCCTGGACTTGTAAGTCTATTTCTTTCACTAGGTGGGGGAAAGTTTTCAGACATTATTTCTTCAAATAGGTTTTCAGTATCTTACTCTCTCTCTTCTTCTGGCACCTCCATAAATCTGATGTTGGTATGCCTGAAGTTGTCCCAGAGGCTCCTTACACTATCTTTAAATTTTTGGATTCTTTTTTCTTTTTTCTTTTCCAGTTGAGTGTTTTCTGCTTCCTTGTATTTCAAATCTTTGACTTGATTCTTGCATTCTTCTAGTCTGCTGTTAGGTCTCTGTATAATATTTTTTATTTCAGTCAGTGTATGTTTAATTTCTAGTTGGTTCTTTTTCATCTCCTCTTGGGTTTCGCTAAATTTATCCATCTTTTCTAGGAAATTCTTGAAAAACTTTATAACTGTGGTTTTGAACTCTATATCCAGTTGTTTGTTTTCCTCCATTTCTTTCATTTGTGATCTGTTTCTTTGTCTCTGCGTTTTTGCTGCTTCCCTGAGTTGGTAGAGTAGCTTTGTATGGTAGGTGTCCTATAAGGCCCAGTAGCTCTGCCGCCCCTGAGGTGAACTCTCTTGGTGCAAGCCTTTGTGGACTGTGTGTACAATCTTGTTGTAGTTAAGTCTTGATTGTTGTTGGTATCACTGGGGGAATTGACCTCCAAGCCAATTGTTTGTGAGGGTCAGCTGTGTCTACGCCAGGAGAATTTCTGTGCTGGAGTCAGGCTTATGATACAAGACTTGCAAAACTGCAAAAGTCTCTCTGTTCAGCTTAGATGGGGTGGAGTCTCAGGCTGAGCAGACAGCCTTGGCTTCCTGTCAGCCCTGCCCTACGTGGCCCCTGGGTCTCAGAGTCCCTTGGTAATCGCTGCAGCCCTCTCTATGTGCACATGAGCTCACCTGCCTCCAGATCTCTGCTTTTCATGGCTCCTCTGAGTTTCCGTGAGCTCTGGGACCTATATGAGTTTGGATCCCGAGGGTCTTGCCCAAAACTGGAGTTCAGTGCAGTTGGAAGTGGAGTTCAGTGCAGTCAAGAGGTTTGGTCTTCCTCCCACTAGAGAAAGCCAATGGCACAATCAGCAGTCAGTCCTCTCTGCATGCCCTGGCGCACGCTCCTCCGGACCTCTGCCTTTTGCGGCTACCCTGAGTTTCCGTGCACTCCTCACTTTTTCCAACAGTCCAGACTCCCCCCTGTATGAATCTTACCCAGGGTTCAGTGCAGTCAGAACTGGGGTTCAGTGCAGTTGAGAATTTCCATCTTCCTCCTGCAAGAGGAAGCCAGCTAGGCACTCCGCGGCCCGTCCTCTCCACGTGCGCATCTCCACTCCTCAGCTTTTTGCAGCTCCTCTAAGTCTCCGTGAGCCCCTCTCTTTCTTCTAGCTGTAGCCAGCTCAGCCAGCTTTCCTATGGTTCTGGATGATGTCTATTCTGTCTTTTAGCTGTAGTTTTGAAATTAGGTGAGGCAGCAGTTCAGGTGTTCACCTATGCCACCATCTTGGTTTATATTCCCCCACATTTTATTTCTTACTGACTCCTGAGGCCTGAGCACACTTTCAGTGCTACAGGCCAAGTCAGGGCTGCTGGGAACTGCCTGTGGATTCTGTTAGCTCTCTCACACAGAGCTCCGCAGCACAGGGCCTGTCACAGGCCGGGCGCTCAACAATGCCACATGGAAAAGCTCTCATTCCTTACAAATATTTGATTGCAACTCTCCTGTCCTTCTCTACGTATTTCTTCTTCTAAACATACCTGGTTTCAGTCTCAACTCTTTGTAACCTTGAATATGCATTGTCTTTTTGGAGGAGGTAGAGGTTGGGGGGTGGGTGAGCATAGGGGTGGGGAGGGTGGAGTAGAGCGCTTTCTTCTTTTAACAGGTGTTCGTGGGCAATGGAGCTAAATGCAGACTTTAAACAGGGGCATTTTATGTTGAAGCTGAATAATAAAAGCACCTAACTCGCTAGGTGGAGGGAAGAACGCTGTTTCCCAGGAGCATTTCTTCTGTGGGTGAGCACTTTTCTCTACTGCTTAGCGCATGAGGTCTGCTGTGGCGACAGCTCATTTCTCAGTCGACACAACTAGAGAAAAACCAGGTCAGAGGAGGGGTGGGAGAGGTGCGCTTGGTGTTTAGTATGGGGTCATAGTCTGTAGCTGAATGGTATGTTTACTAAACTTTCCCCCAAATCACCCAACTGTGAAGTCCAGATAGAGGTAATGGGGTCAAACTAGAAAGAGGTCATTATAATGTGCTGGCGATTTGACTGGTGACTTCTTCTCTCTCTCTTACTTATGCTAACTAAGTATGTCTTATATTAATGGGGAGGGATAGTGGCATAGGGTGGGATGGGAGGAATGCATTTTAGAAATTAAACAAATTATATATATCTCTCTCTCTCTTCAATTTGAAACTTCCCTTGGTTTCATAGCCCAGCTGCAGAAGGCCACCCAATTAGTTAAGAAGAAAAGGGGTTTGAAATCATGGCTGGTTATTACATGTGGACGAAAATAGAGGAAATAGCTACAATTGCTTTGCCAGGGGAGTCCAACCCTGCATTAGACTAAAAAAAGGCATCCTATAGCATCAGACAACGTACAAAGATGTAATAAGGGAGCTGCCTTCTTTGCACATCTGTTAAGAACATCTGGCTCTGGCATAAGCCCTGGTAACTTCCACAGTCAGTTGGTGGCCCGCAAATTGAAAATGAGGCAAACCCTCAAGCTGTCAGGCTCGTCTGTAGAATTGCGTGGTGGCATAACCGCCAAGTCCAAGGGTGAAAGCAGCTGGTGCATTTGTGCAGTTGCCCACGTAGCTGCTGCTGAGCTCACCCCCAACTTCAGACTTAAAGGACAGCGGCTCCTGGAGACACAGGTGCTGGCCTCAGCAATCAGCGCGCCTCTGCCTTGCCCCAAAGGCTGTTCACCAGGAGCATCATGGGGGACGCCAGAGAGGCTTACTCCCTCCACTGCCGCTCCATCTCTTTGGGGTACTGGGTCAGTGAAGAGATGTGACCTCTGACAGGTTGCATTTTCCAAAGATGGCCACAGCGTCCCTTATCCCACATACTCTTCTGCGGTTGCCATCAAGGGACAGAGTCCCATTGCCCTGCCCTCAGCTGGCCACAGTGCTCACTTACAGCCGGTGACATACTGTGGAGGTGATGCCGGGGGCCTTCTGAGTTGAGGCTGAGAAGGCCATGCTCCTGCCACCTGCTCCGTGGACCTGCCTCCTGAGGGGCTCTCTCTCAGAGCCAGTGCCACGCTTTGGGACTTGCAGCAAAGAGAGAGCACACACAGGTGTGTTCCTGCTGACAGTGCTATGGAGGCTGGCCTTTGGGTTGTTTCAGGCGAGGCACAGGAAGGACACTGAGCGAAGAAGCCTGCAGCTGGTTCTAGCCCCGCAAGGGGTCTTCCAGCCAAGGCCCCAGACATCATGAAACAGACACGCTTCATCCCTGCGGCGCCCCATCCAAATTCCTGACCCACTGAATCTGCGAACACAGTCCAATGGCTGTTTTATTCTATGTTTGGGATGGTTTGTTACCCAGCAGCAGATAACCAACACATTCCTAGAAGAGCATTTGGGGGCAAATCTGAATGCCTTTAATGAGCACCCAAACACACACACACACATACACACACACACACACACACACCCCAGCCCAGGATCCTCTTCTGGGTGCCCAGCACCACGTTATACAATGTGCACCTTGTGACGATGTGCAGGGCTACCACTCGCCTCTCCTGTGTAGGCACTGGGGAAAGATGCCCGCTCCTCGTGGGCCATGCAGCCCTGCCCCAGTGACATCAGCTGCCTGGAAGGCCACGTGCAGTGTTTAACCGCCTCTCAGTTGAACCACCTTCCTAACCAGTGTCTGAACTGCACAGCTGTACACAGTGGCCCTGGAGAAGTACAAGTTCAAGTGTCTCTCCTCCAGGAATGTGCATTCTCACTGATGTTAAAACATGTGTGTAGTTGAAGGTACAAAGGTGTCCAATGCTAGATCATGTGATAACACCGACTTCAGAGAGAATTTTGTAGAAATAAGAAGAACCAAGAGGTTGTAGAAAAAGCACTGGCTTTTTAAAGAGGAGCTCTGGGGAGGAGAGCTGAGCTAAGTCACGGCTTGCTACCAACTCGCTGAGTTGCTTGGTGCCTGGGAACAGGCACCTGAGTTTTGGGGGGCTTCCATGTCCCTCATCTGGGGAATGAAGAAGTTGGTCTAATTGGTGCTTTGCAAACATTTTCATTCAGATACCTGTACAGCAGAGTGGGTAGGAGGGTTTAGTCTGAAATAGCTGCCAAAAGATGGATTCAAAAATTGCAT
>JAAGEH010000076.1:25508121-25559943 GCA_011751065.1 Lasiurus cinereus | reverse complement strand
TATATATAGTCCACATGGCTGTCTCCTCACTGCCTTTAGTTTTCAGGGGATAAAAAGCACCTTTAAAAAAAAAGTCTTCCCCAACCACTATGTTTAAAATAGCACAGCTCCTTCACCACTACCAGGCTCTGTCTGTGGATTAAAGATGGCCACAGATTCTTTGATACTCCTCCTGTTAGGAGACAGGGTCTCTGTGCACTTAAATGTAGGCAGGTCCTGTGGTCGCTTTGAGCAATGAGTAGGGCAGATGTGGTGCTGGGACCATTTCCAGGCTCAGAACTTAAGACACTGGCAACGTCTACTCCCTGCCTCTTAGAACAATTTCTCCGGGAGTCCTGGACTTGATTCTTGAGGCCACCATGCTGAAGTGGCCATGGGTAAGCACTTCAGCTACCAGTGCCCAGGGAGTCCAACCAGCTACTCATCCCCACCGAGGTTCCAGGCGCATCAGTAATGCCATCCTGGCCTCTGAAGACTGTCCATCTGGGAGCTGAGTAGGAAGAAGGATGGCTCAACAGAGCCCTGCCAGGATGTCTGGCTCACAAAATTGTGAGATAAAATAGAACAATTCATATTCTAAACCACTCCATCTTGAAGGGGCTTGCTACATAGCAATAGTTAACACCAACCCTCAACCTACCTTATTTCCTCTCCTGCCGGTGGCGTCCTGCATCTGGCTCATCTTGGCTTGTGAGAGCTGATGGTTAAATTTTCAGGAATTTTGTGGGCCGGTTATTAAAGCTATCATTCAAAAGTGAGTAATCCAACTTATAATTAAATTAGTTATATTAAAAACCAAGTAACTCAATTGGTTAGAGCATTGTCCTCATACACCAAGGTTTCAGGTTTAATCCCCAGGCAGGGCACATACAAGAATCAACCAATGAATGCATACATAAGTGGAATAGCAAATCAATGTTTTTGTTTTTCTCTCTCTCTCTCTCTTCTTTCCTCTTTTCCCTCTAAACTCAAATTTTAAAAACCCAAAGGTAGTAAGTCCTCAAAACGTATAACTTCCTAGTTCCTTGACTAGGTTTTACTTTTATCTGTGCTCTTGAGGTTATTTATGTCTTGTATCTGAATGGTGGAGCTGCCCTTCAACAGTGTACTCCTGCACATCTTTCACTCCTTGGTCACTGACATCATACTGGATGCTTGAAATTGACCATGGTCGAAGTATTTACACTACAGAAATCGTCAAATACCTTCCAGAAAGCTGGCTGTAAACATTCACCAGGACACCACTATCTCTGTTCACTGCACTTATAACCATCTACTATATGAGGTGTTTATTGAGCAGTTGCTTATTGTTTCCCCCTTTGTGGAATATAAGCTTCCTGAGAGAACTTTCTGTATGTTCACTCTTATCTCTCCAGAACCTAGAAGAGTGTCAGGCACAGAGACGATGTTTAAACATATTTTTTGCATGAAAGCATTCTACTCGGTAACATATGTGTGATGAAATTCATATGTCGCTGAACATCTCCCTCTTTGAGGACTGCTGGCTTTGCTCTCAGCAGCTGTGTGATTTGGCCCTGCTGGTCATGGACACCTGATTTAAGCTGGACCAGGGAGCATTCCTAAACCATGGAGCTGAGTGAGAGAACCCAAGACAATAGTATGTGTGAGAGGGAGTGAGTGAGAGCACAAGCCAGCAACTGGGGTGATGGGTACTATACAAGTTGTGAAACTTGCAACCATTTGTGCCCATTTCCTATTCATCATGGGGACTGAGTAGCTAAGAAAGCCCTTCTAAGAAGATGAAGCCATTTCTCAGAGAGACAGAGTGATCCAGAGAGAGGAGGCAGAAGATTACCCAAGGTCGGCCCCTCCAGAGGTCTCATGTACTCTTGTCCTTTGGGTCTGGGAGGCTCCTTATAATACACTAGAGGCCTGGTGCACAAAATTTTTGCACTCAAGGGGGTCCCTCAGCCCGGCCTGCACCCTCTCACAGTCTGGAAGCCCTGAGGGGATGTCTGAATGCTGGGTCTCCCCGTCAGACATCCTTAGCACTGCCGCAGAGGCAGGAGAGGCTTCTGCCACCGCTGTTGTGCTCGCCAGCCATGAGCCTGGCTTCTGGCAGAGCAGTGCTCCCCCTGTGACCACCAGGAGGCAGCTCCTGCATTGAGTGTTTGTCCCCCTGGTGGTCAGTGTGTGTTATAGCGACTGGTCATTCCGTCATTCAGCCAATTTGCATACTAGCCTTTTATTACATAGGACTAGAGGTCCGGTGCACAAATTCATGCATGGGTGGGGTCCCTCAGGATAGCCTGCGGGGATCGAGCTGAAACCTGCAGTCCAACAGCACTTGGAGCTCCTACCAGCTGTTCCCACTATCCCAGCCTCACTGCACCTGCCGCAGGCTTGCACCCAATCAGTCCCAATCGGGAGAGGCTCATGCCACTGCAGCAGCGCTCACCAGCTGTGAACCCTGCGTCTGGTGCCCTCCTGAGTGGAATGACCTGGGCGATCAGGCTGAAACCGCTCTCCAACATCCCCTGAGGGGTCCCAGATTGTGAGAGGGTACAGGCCAGGCCGAGGGACCCACTGGTGCATGATCAGGAGGGATCGCAGGAGAGCTCTAGGGCTTGTCCAGCCCTGGCTCACCCAGTCCTGATCAGAGCTGATTGGGGCTGGCCAGCTGGAGAGGAACGTGGGAGATTGGCCATCCGGGGTCGGACCGCGGGAGGGCTCCAGGGTGTGTCCAGCCCATCTTGCTCGTCCAGATCAGCTGAGCCCCAGCAGCATCTGGGGTCAGTGCATGTCATAGCAACTGGTCAACCAGTTGACTGACTGCCTCCTGGTGGTCAATGCACATCATACCGAGTGGTTGAGCAGCCTTAGCATATCATTAGCTTTGATTAGTTGAATGGCCAACTGGTAACCAGATGACTGGACACTTAGCATATTAGTCTTTTATTATATAGGATTCCCCTTGTGTGTGTTCTCTAACTTAAATTGATTTCTGTTACTTGCAAACCAAAACCTCCCAACAAACATCCCTCCATGTTTATTTTAATATGGTCTTTTAAAGGACTTATCATCAGAAAAAAATAGCAGAAACGTTTTCTAGGGGTTTCTGGTAATTTGGAAGGGTGAGGCATGGTAGGGCTGTGTAGCCTGAAAACATATATATGACGGTTGGCTCCCACAGTTTGTCTTCTCAGAGTCACAGTGTGCT
The DNA here is from genome assembly GCA_011751065.1 of Lasiurus cinereus. Taxonomy (NCBI): domain Eukaryota; kingdom Metazoa; phylum Chordata; class Mammalia; order Chiroptera; family Vespertilionidae; genus Lasiurus; species Lasiurus cinereus. Next base: position 25,556,762 of record JAAGEH010000076.1, on the reverse strand, counting down.
GAGAATATAACTGTGGGTTCACATAGCAACAGTTTTCTCTTTTACTCATTTACAATCTGAGTTAGGGCCGTGACAATGGAAAAGACGCTAAGAACTGACACGGTGCACAACTCCACATTGGAGGAAATTTTGCTTAACTGCAAATTCTTCTGATAAGGTCAGTTTGGGGGAGAGGAAGTCTGATTTGAGACAGTATCCTTTACTGTGTCAAAGAAATACTGGTCACAGGACGTTTTCATGAACAAAGATGATTTAAGGTGTTAATCTTTATCTCGCCAGGTACCCTGACATTTTTATCACCGCTAAAGGACCTAAAGGTCTCAAACGACTTGTCGTCCCCACCATCAATACTTGATGGTCTTTCAGATGTCATTTTCCTCACAATAGCAGCTGCCTTCTGTGCAGGGAAAAGGTTTACAATCCGCCTTCCGCTGGGCAGGGAGGGCAGCTGGCCTCACGTTTGCTCAGTAAGCCCTCACCCCCTTCTCTTTCCCCCCTCCCCTCTTTGGGAGGTACTCGAGTGATTGGGTTGAACAGTGCATTCATTCATCGTGCCTGGGTTTTTCCTCCTTGTTTTGATTTTTTTTTTTCCTTGATGAAGAAACATAACCATTCAATTCCGGATCTGTATTCTGACTGCACCTTTTCTGGGGGACACCAGCCTATGTTTTTTTTCAAAGTTACTTCCCATTTCATCACCTTGTCAAAAGTGGTTGGTATACAAACCGCCGGTTTGTAGTTGTTGCATATTTGTTAGATCGTTTAAAACTTCAGGGGGGTAAAGAAGTGCGCTCAGTGTCAAGTGCTGCCGGCGAGTTCGGGGGGAGGGCAGCGCCCCTTGGCACGGGCACCGTCCCAGCTTCTGCTCCTTTAACTTAAAGCAGATCTGGCCGCATCAAAGGGAACGGCCGTTCCTGCACAGGCGCTGCACCTTCCCGGCTCTGACCCCTGCTTCCAGGGAGCCTTGAGCTACTCCTCACTGATTCTGTTTGCTTTTCATGGCACCGTGCTGAGCCAAGCCTTCCCTCTTTTTCGTTGCCAAACCCTCTGTTGCTTTTCCTTCGAAACCTCCACAATTATTTAAAACTATGTTGAAACACTTTCAAACATACAGCCAAGCGGAGAGGGACAGAACAAGGACCTGCGACTCACCGCCTAGACTTAACAAATATTTACCTTGTGCCATAATGGCTGTGGGCCTTCCCCCACCCCCGTTTTAAAAGAAATCCAATATTACAAGTGGAAATAAAGCCCCCTTTGTCGCCTCCCCTGGCCTGTTCCTCTCCCTTCCCCGCGACTGGTTTTAAAATGTCACCGCAAGACTGACGGCTGCGTGTCGTTATTCCTCAGGGCTTCCTCAGAGGAGAGGCGCTGCGATTTAGGCCCATTTACATCTTCCGACAGTAAAACCGGTATTTGAAATGAGCATCCAGGTAGAGGGACTAATTGGAGTAGGGACCGTGCTGTTCTCTCCTTTGTTTCCAGGGCATGGGCAGGGGGGGAGGGAAGGGGGGCCCTGAGGTACCTCCTGTCTGTCAGAACCTCCAGTGCTTTCTTATTCTTAGGCTGGAAGGGGTTTTGAATTTCTCCTATATTCCATCGTTTCGCCAGTGTCCAGTTTATGCTTCAGACTTCCCCCAACCCATGCTCCCAATCGAAAATTATTACCCTTTTCACAAGGTGAATGAGGAGTGACACCCACGTTACGAATCGGGGACTTTCTGGTGCTACTTCTATGCGAAGGGCGCTCTAGAGGCCGTTTGGTGAGCCAGCAAGAGGGAAGCAGCCAAGGGTAAGTCCCTCAGAAGGGCGAGCCTCCCTCCACACAGGTGGGGAGGCTGTGGGGTGTCAGCCGCAGATCTGAGCTGGCACCAGGCCGCCCAGCCTGCCTGCTCCTTTTCAAGAAGGTGGACCCCTTTTAAGATAAATGAAGAGGATGAGAAAAATACAGACCACCTGCCCCAGGGAAGAACCCGCCTCCAGGGTGCCAGCTGCCACCTCTCCGACGCCAGAGCTCCAGAATATGAAACGTGGGTAGGACACGGGAGCTAATTCTGTGTCCCAGGTACCCGGCATTTGCGCAAGGAACTCCGTTTCTCGAACAAAGACAGTGGTCCTGGCTTCAAGGGGCCTTTGTAACAAGGGACCACCTTCCCCTCCCGTGTAGCAGTGGCCTCCAGAGAAGGTCCCGGCCAGGGTCCCATTTCCTGGCATGGCAGTGCCCACTGTCCTATGGGGCCAGCTCAGAGGAAATGGTGACAGTCATAGCTAACATCTGTAGCATGCTCAGCCCGTGCCTGCCGCTCCTCAATGTGGTTCAGTATGCTTTTCTTCTGCCGATCCTCGTAACAACGCCATCAGGCAGGTGCTGGTATCCCTGAGGTCACACAAGAGTGAGTTGGAGGGAAGCAGTGTGACCCCGCGGCTGGACCCAGCAATGGTATCGCTGTGTTCTTTCCATCCAGCCTCGGCCCTTTACCATAAAAACACCTCGGCGGCCAGACGCGTCTAATAGCTAACTGTTTAGCAAAGGCTGCATTGTCTCTGGAGCCTCAAACACAGCCCTTTAATTGGAATTGCTTCCTAATTCAGCTTCATATATCTTCTCTCCTCCTGCACAAAAGAATCCATTGTGTGGGTCTCAGGAATACACTGGATGCTCCTTTGATAGACTTTGCATGTAAATGTCAGGGACAAGACTCATTTGATTTCATTATATCCTTTATTGACGTGCCTGCAGCATTTTATTGTGGGTTTTTGTGACTAGAATCCCTAACAAAGGAGGCCAGGGGCAGCTCAGCGGAGAGAGGATTTACCATCTTGGATTCTAAAGGGACGCTCCACCCATGGCTGCTGTCATGTCTAAGCTTTTAAAAGGGCTGGGTGTTCTCAGGAGCGGCTGCCGTTCTGTGACTGCGAAGGTGTTATCAAGCCTGAGATGGATGCCAGTGGCAACCCTGTCACTGTGCAGAGGGTGGGAATTTACTGAGCTGCCTGAAAAGGGGGGCTGGGTGACAGGTATCCCAGGGGCATGTGCTTGTATGCCAGGATTGACAGAGCAGGTACCTAATCCCTCCTACCTGCAATGACAGGTTCTGGGACCCACCGTAGAAGGAGGTTAATTATCCCCAACATTCTTCATTGTAATTCTAAATGAGAAAACAATGAGAAATAGTACGGAGTCATTGAACTGAAAATGCCAGGGGCATCTCCTGCTAGAGAAACTAGCACTTTTCCCTATGGTATGTTTGTTCCCTTCATCATGATCTTTTTTTCTTCCTCATTATGATCTTTTTTTTTTTTTTTAAGCAAATGTGGTCTCTGCAACTCTGTTGTGCCAAACAGAAACAGCTTCCAATGATTACAAACTTACTAAGCACGTCTGGCCATAGCTCAGTGGTTGAGTGTTGACCTACGAACCAGGAGGTCACGGTTTGATTCACAGTCAGGGCACATGTCCCGGTTGCAACTTGATCCCCAGTGTGGGGCATGCAGGAGGCAGTTGATCAATGGTTCTCTCTTATCATTGCTTTTTCTCTCCCTCTCCCTTCCTCTCTGTAATAATATATATATTAGAGACCTAGTGCATGAAATTTGTGCAAAGGGTATGTATGTGTGTTTGTGTGTGTGTGTCCCTCAGCCCAGCCTGCACCCTCTTCAATCTGGGACCCTTCTCACAATATAGGACTGCTCATTCCCAACTGCTCACTGATCTGCCTACCTGCCTGATTGCCCCTAACTGTTTCTGCCTGCCAGCCTGATCACTCCGTAACCACTCCTCTGCCAACCTGATTAAGCCTAACTGCTCCCCTGCTGCCCCAATCGCCCCTAACTGCCCTCCCTTGCGGACTGGTCCCCCCCAACTGCCCTCCCCTGATGGCCTGGTCCCTCCCAACTGCCCTCCCCTGCAGGCCTGATCTCCCCCCATGACCCTCCCCCTGCAGGCCTGGTCCCCTCTCAACTGCCCTCCCCTGCTGGCCTGGTCACCAACTACCCTCCCCTGTCAGCCATCTTGTGGTGGCCATCTTGTGTCCACATGGGGGTAGCCATCTTTGACCACATTACAGTAGCCATCTTGTGTGTTGGAGTGATGGTCAATTTGCACATTACTCTTTTATTAGGTAGGATTAAAAACAAACAAACACCTAACTAAGCACCAGGTACTTTATTGCATTCTTGCACTTAATCCTTCCAGGACTTGAGGTTCCAGGACTTGAACCCATGGAGTAAGACTGCAAAATGTAAGACACTGTTTTCTAAGATTTTGAGCTTTCTTTCCTTAACATCCTGGCTTGGAGGTCTGTCCCTATCCCACTTAGGATCTTCTGGGGTCTGTAGCCCTCCTGGTGGACATAGGCTTTCAATGGCCCATCAGCCTTATCTATCCAATGTTCCAGATCACTCAGTGTTCTTACTCCCCTCTTCCGAGGAAACCCACCTAGACCATCCCACATCAGCTGAGGTTTCTACGGGCACTACACTTTATGAGAGAGAATTGGATATAGTTTTTGGTAACCAGTTCTCCATTATAAAAAGTCTTGACATACAAAAATTCTCATCAGTAGAACAGAAGTCTTTGGTTGCCTAATTATATCCACTACAAAAAACTAATTTGCTTTACTTTGATTTACTGTAGAGTTCTTTCAAATACTGAGCTCCCTGGTGCATTTAAAATGAGATTCAACTGATGACAAAATTGATTCACAGCTTCTCTAGAACTAGGGCATAAAGAAGGCAATTTGCGTTAAGTAGATTCTTTCATATAAATTCATATAATTCTTTTAACCTCAGAGCGCCAAAGCTAACCAGGACTAAAGGTATTTTAAGGCTTCCATACATCCGTGGAACCAATTTTCTTCCCCTTCTCTTTCATTCCATTTTAAAATTGAGTGTCAGGATGATAGAATATCACTGATCAGATAGTGCTTTTCAGGATTCTGCTTTCTTTAACTCTTTGAAAGCATATCTTCAGATTTTCTAGCCAGTTGGAGAGTTGGTTGAGAGCACAGTAGGGTCTAAATACTATCTTGCAGAGGAGTCACTGACTAATGCACATAAATACTGTGCAAGATAATTGATAACCCTGAGATTATGTTTCTGTGTTCCCTGAGCTCTGCAAAATGGAGTCTGACTTAAATAGCAAACCAGCTATGATTATGAGTGTGCTTCAGATGACAATCAAATAAGGGGCGGTTTTTATTTTAGATGTGAAAAGCAATCTATTCCTGCCTTTCTCACTCCTGTTTTCCTGTCAAGTAGGGATTCCTATGCTGGGGCAAAAGCATTTTTCAGTTAGCTTGAATGATCTTCTAGCTCAGTGGTCGGCAAACTGTGGCTCATGAGCCATATGTGGCTCTTTGGCCCCTTGAGTGTGGCTCTTCCACAAAATACCACAGCCTGGGCGAGTCTATTTTGAAGAAGTGGCATTAGAAGAAGTTTTAAGTTTAAAAAATTTGGCTCCCAAATACTGTTGATATTTGGCTCTGTTGATAATGAGTTTGCTGACCACTGATCTAGCTCATGATTTCCTTGGTAGGCTGGGTTCCATAATTGGCGCTCAACCCTAATGTTCTACCCCTCTCAATTAAGTTTCCTATTGCTGTGTGGCAAAGGACCGTAAACTTAGTTCCTCAAAACTGCCTATAGTTGTGATCTATAGTTCCATGGGTCAGGAATCTGGGCACTGCTTAGCTGGGTTCACTATTCAAAGTCTCACAAAGTATCATCTGAGCTAAGGTCTCATCTGAGGCTTGAGGTCCTATTCCCAGTTGATGTAGTGGTTGGCAAGATTCATTTTCTTGCAGCTATAGAATTCATGGCAGCCTGCTTCTACAAATCCAGCATCTTTGAACTCTAGACTATCTTTTAAAGGGCTTTTTTGGTTAGGTCAGGCCCACCCAGGATAATCGCCTATTTGATTAATTTAAAGTGAACTGATTATAGACCTTAATTATATCTGAAAAAACTCTTCATTTTTGCTTTATAACATAACATAATTATGGGAGTGATGTCCCATCAGTTTTGCCATACTCTATTGATTAGAAGCAAATTATAGGTCCCATGGGCACTCAAGGATGTGGGTCATTGGGGGTTATCTTAAATTCTGCCTACTATATCCTCTTTCTGGATATGAACTGGAATGAGGCTAGTGAGCACCCACTAGCCACTCATGCATCCAAGACAGTATAATGTAGATTAATGTTCATGGAATCATATCCCAAAATCAAAGATTCCTATTTTAAGAGCAGACCCATAAAATCTGTTCAAAACTATTTTTAAAAATTAAGTTATTTCTAAAGAATAAAAATATATCAGTGTACATAAAGAAAAACTTTTAAATTATTTAAATCTATTATCTCTCCCCCTCCCATCCCTTTCTCTATCTCTAAAAAAAAAATCAATAAAATAAATTCCTCAGATGAATATTAAAAGAAGAAAGACCTACTTCCTACTAGATGAGATATTCCAAAGCACAATTGTAGAATTTCAAATTATCTCTGAGGATCATTTGAACTCTCTAAGTTATTCATTTTCTCTCTTGCTTGTATAGGAATACATTTCAAAACATTTTCATTTGTAACCTTTGTTTTCAATAATTACGATTTCATTAAGCTCCAGAAGCTGAAGTTCTTGACATTACATTCAATAAATACATTGATTAAATATTTCCAACTATTTTTTGTTTTTTTAAAATATATTTTATTAATTTTTTACAGAGAGGAAGGGAGAGAGATAGAGAGTTAGAGACATCAATGAGAGAGTAATATCGATCAACTGCCTCCTGCACACCTCCTATTTGGGGATGTGCCCACAACCAAGGTACATGCCCTTGACCAGAATTGAACCTGGGATCTTTCAGTCCACAGGCTGACACTCTATCTACTGAGCCAAACTGGTTAGGACTCCAACTAATTTTGAATAATGCAGCCCAACGTTAGAAAACTTGTTTATAAAAATATTCAGTAGCATCGACGGGCACTTAGGTCAATATAGAAAACTGTTCTTCAAAGGCTCAAGCATTTTGCCCTAATGGGTTTGGCTCAGTGGATGGAGTGTTGGCCTGCAGACTCAAGGGTCCCAGGTTTGATTCCAGTCAAGGACATGTACCTTGGTTGGGGGCACATTCCCATAGGGGGTGTGCAGGAGGCAGCTGATGGATGTTTCGCTCTCATCCATGTTTCTAACTCTCTATCCCTCTCCCTTCCTCTCTGTAAAAAATTAATAAAAATATATTTTAAAATAAAAGGCTCAAACATTTCTTTTCCTTTCTTATTTTTAAAAATATGTTCTTGCCAAGACCGGTTTGGCTCAGTGGATAGAGCATTGGTCTGCGGACTGAAGGGTCCCAGGTTCGATTCTGGTCAAGGGCATTGACCTTGGTTGCGGGCACATCCTCAGTAGGGGGTGTACAAGAGGCAGCTGATCGATGTCTCTCTCTCATTGATGTTTCTAACTCTCTATCCCTCTCCTTTCCTCTCTGTAAAAAATCAATAAAAATATATTTAAAAAAAATATGTTCTTATTGATTTTAGAGAGAGAGGGAAGGAGAGAGAAACATCAGTGGCTGCCTCCTGCATACCCCCTAATAGGAATTGAGCCTGCAGCCCAGGCACACCCTGACTGGGGAATCGAACTGATGACCTCTTGATTTGACCTCTTGGTTCTTGGGATGACGCTAAATCAGCTGAGCCACACAGCCTGGGTTAAGACTTAAGCATTTGTTAAATCTTATAGAGATCAGATAGGAAGGACAGAAAGCATGGAGTGCCATGATAGCATAATTTGGAGCGTTCAACATCAGCTTTATAGTTCAGTAACACTATTTATATCTATATTAATAAAAGCATAATGTGCAAATCGACTGAATGGCCTAACAGTGGAATGACCATCTAATTGACCTTCTGGACAACCTTCTGGAACAACCAGTGGACAGGGGCCATGAGGCAGCTGGGGCTGCAAGGCAGCTGGGGCCACGAGGGCTGAGAGGCAGCAGCAGAGGCAGCTAGGGCTGTGAGGGCCAAAGTGGTCAGGGCTGCGAGGGCTACCTTTGCAGGAATTTTGTGCCTCAGGCATCTAGTATAATTATATTTGTCCATTTTGTTAATTGTAGCTTCATTTTTGATTGGTAAAGTATCACAGTTTGTTTAGATGGACTATATATTAATTCTTAGCACATTTTTGCTCATTACTGTAAAACACTGTTATTTTACCATGACATTCAAAACTTACATAATTATCACCACAAAAATAATTTTATTTTCAGTGTCAAGCTTTTAAATGGAATTTTAATAGCATTCACAATAATATCAGGTGTGAAAGAATCCTATATAGTAAAAGGCTAATATGCAAATTGACCAAATGGCAGAATGACCGGTTGCTTTGATGCGCACTGACTATCAGGGGGCTGATGCTCAATGCAGGAGCTGCTCCCTGATGGTCAGTGTGCAGTGGCAGGAGCCTCTCCCACCTCCATGGCAGTCAGGCCAGGCTGAGGGACCCCCCAGGTGCACGAATGTCATGCACTGGGCCTCAAGTGAACATATATAAGCTTTACTTTGATTCCATGAATTGTAGAAGAACATTGAACCTGTGTTGCAATTGAAAGATTTTCTCTTTGAAGTAAATGATGACACTGTTATAAAACTGGTGGCATTGAGCTGTGTTTCTATTAATGGCAACAACACATAACATCTCTTGTACTTTTTCTGTGTACACAAGAAAACGTGGAATTGAAAATATATTGAAATGTGTTTAGAAGAATAGTCATTTGATTTAAACAAAAAGTCATGCTTCAGAGAACAATGTGTAAATGCACCTCTTGAAGCTTTAGTGGTTAACATTTCTTCTAGCACATTCTTCTTAAAATAACTATTAACCATTGATGTTGATGCTTCCTTAGCAGATTTAATCTCTGGCTTGCATGCAGTTGGTGATATCACTGTGACCCCCATGGAGAATGACAAATGTCAACAAACTTTTTGTCTGAGAAAGGCATTCATCATCAACTCTCTTGGACCTTTAGTACTTAATTTTTCATTAAATATGCTCTTTCATTTCTATTGCATTCATTGCTGTCAAAAGGATTTATTGCAATATAAACACATGTTATCGATAAAATAAATAGTTGAAGATTTACATTAAATGACAAAACCTCCATGTAAAGACTTCATCTCTAGCTTCACTCACATATGTTACAGTAGGGTGTCCCTGTGTCCCATGTTTCTCCTTGACCCCAGCATCTCTCTAGCTCTGACATTGGCCATAGCACAATTGGCTGGTATGGCAGATGGCCAGTAAGGCAACAGCTTCAAAAACTTCTCCTGCCATCCCCTAATATGCAAAAGAATTATTAGTCTTTGGTTCCTTTTATCTCAGTGCTCTTTGTTTTTGCAATGTGTGCCCTGCATGCATCCTTAAAGTGAGTTATGTGCACATGGAAAGGGTCAGGAGAAGAGAGACAGAGAGTTGCTGATGGTCTTTGAGGTTTAATCATAGGTTAAAGTGAGAACTCTGCCTATTGCACATGCATCTCACATAACATGAGATACGGCATGGCAGAAGCTGGAAAGGTGGTGTGGAGGTCTCTTAAATTTACCTTAGCTTATTACTATGTAACAATTGCTAGTGATGCTTCCTTAAAACATGAAATATCCAGAAAAAAAGGCTAAAACACATGGGATGCATGACCCCTACTAGGTGCTCAATTACAGTTTATTGAATGAAAGAATGAATGTTCAGAAGAGATGGAAAGAGACAGAGTTCAGAACAGATGGAAAGAGATTCAGAGAGTGGTGGGAAGTCAACAGCTAGTTTTGAGATGAGTTCATGTTAAACTAGGGGCATGACTGGAATCTGTCAAGAGAACACTGATAATCTCCAAATGTGGATGAAACCTGGGTTAGAACTGTTTAGATCAGGCTGAAATGCCAAAGTCTCACTGAGTTCAAAGAATAAACCTTAGGACACTAGTTCCATGGAGTTGTTAAACCAAGATTACATCTGTCAGGAAGGTAGCTTTGTATTATAAAGAGCTGACTAAGTATATGATATGCTGAAGACCCACTAGGCATAAGTGCTATAACTTGGAAGAAAGGCCAAGATCCTACTCTTAAAAAGGACAATTCTATGTTTTCTCAAAACAAAATGGTGAGAATTTCAAAAGCGATTCAAGGGTTTCTTGGAGGAAAACCTTTCCTTAACCCTATAGGTCAACTTTAGCTCATGACAGGAAAGTGACTGGATTCTTAGTTGGGTCTAACTAACATGGGATTGTCCAACAAGGAGTTCCATTAGCCCTATGTTCACTAATCCGTGCCCTACCACCAATAATAGTTTGCATCTCACTTTGGTGCCTTCCTGGATGCCAGATAAAAGGCTCATCATGTACACCATGTGCAGTGTGGGCTTCTCCATTATTCATGTGTCAACGGCACATGCTCATTTTCATGCCTGTCTTCCCTCTTAGAGTAATTGTTATTATGTAAACAATCTAATCTGAGTCTCAGTACATGTAATTTCAACTGAAGTGACAGTAATGAGTTTTAAGTGTGCTGTTCTACCAACTTGCCTCTTTTTTAGGAGAGGGGCAGCCATGGCGAGCAGCCCATCCTGGGGTTACATGGAGCACGGGCATCTTCAAGGTTTTCAGAGGAGCAAGAAATGCTTTCCTTGAAGGAATACTTAAATTTTCAAATCAGTAAGTACCCTTTCCTTCATGAATTTTTAGTGAAAGTTGTAATAAAACATCTAATTGGTTCTCATGGAGTAGCAACATATTGTAAAAATTACAGATTTGTAGAATAATTTTTGGTGGCTCTTTGGGACATTTTTATGGTTGGGCAATAATGTCCTGATGTCTTGACTCCGTTGACCTAGAACAGCTCATCTCTGGTCGGGCATCTTTCACAGACAGACCCCTGGCTGAGTCCCATATTTGGATCTTCACAGATACACTGGGGATAGAGATGTTCCTGGAACGTGTCTCAACCTCCTCATGGCAATGCTGTTTCGCCCAGGTCATGCTCTATGGAGGCACCACCTTAACGAGCTTCAGAACACAAGAGGACCAGGGACCAATGTTAGGAGAGCAGGACAGTTAGAACTGATACTACTTTGTAGCCTCACAAATGTCGGTAGCAAAATGTATTCATTGATTCCACTCAATAATTATTTATCGTGTACTTTCTAGCAATTATTTATTGAATACTTTCTACATGCCAGGTTACTGTTTTAGGTACTTAGGATACAGAAATAAAGAAAACAGCCAAGATCCTTGCTCTCAAGGAAACCACATTCTAGTGAGAGTGAAAGGAAATACACAGCACTTACCATTCCTAGTCCTGTTCTCAAGGTTGCACATGTACTAACTCACTTAATCCACACAAGGACTCTTTGAGGTAGGTATAATCATTAACCACATTTTGCAGGCAAAGAAACGAAGCAACAGGAAATCAAAACTGAGAAACATACTCAAGGTAATGCAACAAGTAACTCACCAATCCAGGATCTAGCTCTGGCTACACCGCCCTGATTCCCTGCTCTTGACCAGTACGCTTGGTTACCCGATTCATGAGTGAGATGAGAGCCATGGTTTTTACTTTTTTATCCTGTAAGCAGCAGAACTCTTTTTTAAAAATGGAATTCTAGCTCAGCCAGTGTGGCTCAGTGGTTGAACATTGACCTATGAACCAGGAGGTCACAGTTTTATTCCCGGTCAGGGCAGATGCCCAGGTTGTGGGCTCAATCCCTGTAGCAGGTGTCCTGGAGGCAACAGATCAGTGATTCTCTCTCATCATTGATGTTTCTATATCTCTTTCCCTCTCCCTTCCTCTCTGAAATCAATAAAATAGATATAAAACAAAATAAAAAAAAACCACAAAAAATATTTTTAAAAAATGAAATTCTCTGATCACCGAGAAGAAAACAATGGAAGTTCTAGGTGCAGAGGATGAGAATGGAGGGAGAATTCAGATTGCTATTGCAGGAAGGCAGGAGCTGAATCCTCTCCCTTCTCTTGCAGCCCCCACAAATTGCGGCTTGCGAGCCGCGATTTGCCACTCTGTTGACTAATGAGTTTGCCAACCACTGTCCTAGAACAGTGGTTCTCAACCTTCCTAAGGCTGCGACCCTTGCATACAGTTCCTCATGTGGTGGTGACCCCCAACCATGAAATTTTGCTACTGTTATGCATCGTGGTGTAAATATTTGCATTTTCTGATGGTCTTAGGCGACCCCTGTGAAAGGGTTGTTCAATCCCCAAAGGGGTCGCGACCCACAGGTTGAGAACCGCTGGTCCTAGACGAACAACCCAGGTCTTTCTGTTTGTACCTACAGAGTGGTGTGTTGGGGCACTCTCTATCCTTTGAGAATAGCTGATGCTGTGATGGTCTTCCGTGACGGCAAAAGGACTCACAGGGGGAGGAGGGAGTGGTTGGAGGCAAATTGAAAACATTGGGGATACTTTTCTTCCACTCATAATTTCTTCTTCTGTCTCCTGCCTCGGTCTTCTCTGGCCCTGCACTGTGGAGCCACAGACAATGCCAGAAAGCGGTCCCCCAGTGCTCAGGCGAATGGTGTACATTCATTGAGGTCATGTTTTCATGGTCTTCTAAGATAGTACTACTGGGAAATTGCCTTTTCGTGGCGCCATTGTTTCATTGTCTTCCCGGAAAAACCTGCCCCAAGTTGCCAGGTTCTAAAAGCCTCCAAGGTGGTGCCCATGGGGCTTTGTTTCAGAAAGTCCTGGAGTCGAGCAGTGTGTGAAGTCATCTCTCTGAGACTCCCTCTGGCAATGACTCCGACTCCCAGTCCTCAGCCATTAGCTGGAAGTTCAGAGATCACTTGCCCAGGGCAGCCTGGGGTAGCAGTGGAGGGTTGACAGGTAGCTTTTCCCCAGTTACTTTCGTAGGTTCTCTTCCACGGGCCTCTGCTTTGAATTGTTAATTTCTTCTCTGAAGATGTAGGCTAACATTGTTAGCAGGTCTCACACAGTCTGGCTGCTTGCAAAGAACAACTAGTGCCAATTAGGTGCCAACCACTGTTCTGGGCATGGGAGACAAAGGGGGAAAAGTTCCTCTTTCTAACCTCAGGGTGCCCACAGCTTAGTGGGAAGACAGTTGGGCAAACACGTAATTACACCAAGGGGTGAGATCAAATTGTCATCATCAAAGGAAGGGTGGAGTGAGAATGGATCAGAAGGAATCCTCTTCTGCCTGTGAGAAGCAGGGAAGGCTTTGGAGAGATTGAGGGGTGGGGGGGGGGGGCCCGGGGGGCGGGTGAGGGGATGACAACTGAGACTTGGAATGAAAGAAAAAGCTTCCAGGAATATATGGGTCAAGTTGGAAGAAAACCATTACCAAGGGCTTGGTGGCATCATGCTATGTTTAAGGTACTGGCTGTGTTACCAAAAGAGAGGCACCAGTTTCTGGTTTCCTAGTCCTAAATTCTCTACAATCAGGGCAGTCAAAATCATTAGTTAGGCATTAGATTTATTAGGGTGATCACTTAGTGAGTTCTATAATGCCCTACACCTGAAGTTAGTATAATATTGTATGCCAACTGTAACTGAAAAATAAAAAAAATGTAAAAATAATAAAATCTGTGTGGTTTACAATTTTTTGTTCTAGTGAAAAAAATGCTATGAACTTTCTTGCCAAAAAGTCGTTAGGTAAGAATTTGATCGTTGCTTCCTTTAAATCCTCACCAAAATTCCCTTGAGAATAAGTGCTTTTTAAAATTTCACTTTCCCCTCCTTTCCTTCCCACCTCACTCCCAGGGTCAAATGTAGTACCTTTGCCAATTAGCACTGACTCATGGGAGCTGAACTGAATAACAAGAGAATAAAATGGGAAATAAAAGTTGGAAAGTAGCAGGGCCAGATTATGGCGAGAACCTACATTAGCAGGCTAAGGAACCTGGGCTTTGAGGGGTAGCAGAAATGAGAATCTGTTGTGGGCTAGAATTTAGGAGGCAGTTCAGACCAAGCATGTCAAGCTTAAAGGTTAACATGGGCCAAATAAACAAGGTTTAAGTTTATGTGGGCCACAAAAAAAACCCAAAAGGTTTAATATTCATAGAAATGTAGGTTTATTTCAATAGAGATGTGCCGAATACAAAGGGCTGAAATAAATGAGTAATCGTTAACATAAAATAATAGAACATTTTAATAAAAATTATTTTTTTCTAGAACATTAACTTACCAGACACTGAATAACTGCACAAATTAATAAGAGTAATGCAAGTAAACCTATTTTTCTTGTTGTCCAAAAGTAAAATATTTCTTGTTGCGTACACCAAAAAAGTCACTACAAGACTAATGACATGGCAATTGGCTGTTAAATATTCGCTACTAGTATTAGTGGAGAGAAATGGTGCACCTGTGCATAAGGTGCATAAGGGAAATGAATGCAACATGATTACACTGAGTGGCCAGATTATTATGATCTCTGAACACATAATAATCTGGACACTCAGTGTATATCCTATATAATAAAAGGCTAATATGCAAATTGTCCCCTTGACCAGGAGTTTGACCAGCAGGCAGGCCAGCCAAACACCTATGTCCCCTCCCCCTGGCCAACCTGGCCAGACCCCACCCATGCACGAATTCATGCACTGGGCCTCTAATATATATACATATACACACACAGTGAGGGGCCAGATTATTATGCATTCAGAGATCATAAAAATCTGGCCACTCAGTGTATAGTAATCAGTCATTAGCAAACATTGTAGTTCGTTATTAATAATTATGTATAATGGGATATTGTTAAATTAAGTTATGAAATTTTTATTAAAACATTTCTTACATACTGTTGTATTGGCTGGGCCGCAAAAATATTTCTTGTGGGTTGCATGTGGCTCGTGGGCCACGAGTTTGACAAGCTTGGTTTAGACCATCATCAACATGCCAATAAATAATAATCAGTCAAAAGATGCTAAATGGTAGACCTCCCAGAGAAGAGAGAACCAAAAAAGAGAAGAAATACGAGCTGCAGATGGAATCTTGAGGACACCACAATTAGAGAGCAGACCTAGAAAAACCCATGTTAAAACAACAACAAAAAAACACAGTCCAAGGCTTTGGTGTAACATCTGTATGTGGCTATTGTGACGATTCGTTGAAATAATATGAGAAAAGTGCTTAGCAGAGTGCCTGATGCAGGGTACTTAATCAATATTACCCTTCATTATTATTATTATTATTTTAAAAGAGTGGTCCTCGTTTTTTTTTGTTGCTATTGTATTTGATGTACAAATACTAATTTTCAATTTATGCAGTGATGATTTGTTGCCAGGTAACTATGATTTTTGCATTGACAAACTCATTTCAATGTTTGTGTTTTAATTAAAATGGATATTTCAGCATCTTAATATTCATTTCTGAAGGAACACCCTTCCCAGCTGCAGCATCTCAGGCACGGCAGGGGAATACTACCTTTAAAAAAAAAAAAAGCCAGCTAACAATGTCATAATTTTGTCTTTATCCTGCTAATTATGGCTAAGACAAATCCCAGTTTGTTCATATCTGTGCAAACAAACAAAGAAGCCTCAATACCAAGAGGCAAGTTTGCATATTAATTACTATTCCGCCTCTGCCTCAGTGGCTGATGGCTTCTAACAAAGAGCGCTGCCTATGCAGTGACTTGGATCGCCTGGGACAACCTGAAGTGCAGCCTGCCAGTCTGAGCAGGCAAAGCGAGGGCAACTGTGCTTAGGAGTCACAAGAAGACCAGGAGACAGTCCACACGCCCGGCTCAAGAGATCTTTATATGAAGAACCATAAACATTTCTGAGATGCCTTTTAATAAAGAATAGCAGGCAACAGCGGCGGCCCTAGAGATTCTCACTCAATAAGACCATCTTTACTTTGACGGTTCTTGGTGTGTCTATACAACGGGGAAGGTAATATATATTGTTGTCGCACATTGGAAGGTTGCATGTGCGTTATAATGAAACTGCTCACAATACCCTGGAACAGAAAATTTCGTAAGGTTCGGGAATCTACTTTGTTTCCTCAGTCCTGGGACCAACTGTGAAAAGGTCAAGGTGCTCTGGGAGGAGACACCCCACTTCCAGTCCTATTGTCTCCTGATGGTGTTGAATGGATTGAGACACTCTTAACATATGGCTTCAGAAGGGAAGGAAGTCCAGTGTGTATTGGAGAATTTTAACTTCGTTGTAATTGGAGACAAAAATCACATTCTTTGATTTAAAGGCACTAAGTCTGAAAGAAACTCTTTGTGCTCACAATTCAGAAAAAGCAAAAGCAGCCTCCGTTTGAGACAAAATCCTCTCCCACAGAACCTTCATGGAGGCAAGAGGAAAATCAATGGAAAGAATGTAATCCTGGCATAAGCATAATACATTATGCATGATAATCTTCAGAATGTGAAAGCCACTTACGGGCAATCATCTGCAAAAAGCAGCGGCTGGTTTACAAGGTGACTTCCGCTTCCTGTTGTGTAAGAATGTTTAGGAAGTCCAGGAGGGCAAAAGCAGGACAACTTCTCTCTGTCTTTAATCTCTGGCGTAAGAAAACAAGTACTTTCCCTTAGCGTCTCAATCGCCACTCCTTGGGAAACTTCGCAGTAATAAAAATAATGACAGCTAACAGCTATGGAGTGCTTACTTTGTTCCAGGCACTTAATATGCATGTTGTCATTGAATTCTCTCGGTGAGGAAGGTTGTATTTTTTTTTATCATCTTGAAAACAGCTGAGGAGACTGACTTAAGAAACTTGCCCAAGATCACAATGGTAGAAAGTTGTAGAGCTGGAATTAGAACCCAGACTGACTCTAGGCTACCATGCCATGCTGCGTCTCATTGTATGCATTAGAAAACGTTCCTTTATTTCCCTAATGCTGAAGGTCTGCTGTAAAGTTGGGATTCTATTCTAGCTTTCTGAGTTCTAAAGCTCATTGTTTTTATGTTCTTTCATGCTACCTCCCCTAATTAAAATTGAGCATTAGCCCTTGCCTTTGTGGCTCAGTTGGTTGAGCATAATCCCATATACCAAAAGGTTGTGGTTCAATTCTGGCAGGTTGGATCCTGGGTAGGGAGCCTGCAGGAGGCAGCTGATCCATGTTGTGCTCACACATTGATATTTCTCTCTCTTTCCCCCTCTCCCTTTCTCTCTCTCTCTCAAAACAATATACTGTTCTTTAAAATAATAATTATAATAATTGAGCCTTAGATTTAAAATATCCTACTATCTTGAAGCAGAGGTCAATGATCTCTGACTCGAGGGCCAAATCTGCTGACTACCTGTTTTTGTAAATAAAGTTTTATTGGAACACAGCTGAGTTCACTTGTTTAAGTGTTGTCTGTAGCTGCTTTTGTGTTACAACTACAGAAATGAATAGTTGTGGCAGATATTGTAAGGTCCACAAGCCTGAAATATTTACTATCTGGCTATTTACAGAAAAAGTTTGCTGACTCGTGACTCTGAGGCAACATTTTCTTACTTTTTTCTAACTAAGCTTTGGCCCAAGTCTTCAGGAGCAGTAGCTTTGAGCGAGAGTTGGTGTGGTAATGACTAGCCTGGCTAACTGTGCTTATTTTAAATCTGAGACAATGTCTGGGGCCAGGAGGAGTGGCCAGCAAGCACAAGCACAGAGGCTGTGGGTAGCCTGCTATTGGTCTTCGATGTTTCCTAGAATTCCAAGGAATAAATATTTCTTCTGTATCCCCAGGACCTTGCACATTGCCAGAGATATAGTGGGCACCAGTAGCTAGTTGCTGAGTTAATAGAAATATCTTGCAATTAGTCCATGAATTCTGTCTCCAGTGCCTGGCTGTTAGGATCCTCTCTCCTGCTCATTGCCTCCACCCCTATGTACCATAACTCCTTCACCTATGCAACACTTTCTGTTTCTTTAAAACTTAACTCCTGACCATTTGACCACTCAGTAAGGTCAGGTTTGCTAGGTGGGCTAGGTCACAGATGGCTTTGGAAGAGGACTGATGCCATCAAAACGATGCTTATGATATGCAAAACAACCTGTAGGGGGGAGAGACTAGAGGCTCGGGGACCAATTAGGAATCTATTTGAGGTGATAATTGTATGGGCCAGGGCAATGAAAATAGAGAGAAAGGGACAAACTGGAGCGGTACGAAAAGAAGTTCAGGAATTTCAGACGTTAGTGATCTGAGGAATGAAGAGGAGGAGATAAGAGTAATAGAATGAACATTTCAGTGTTAGGACTGGTAGATTGTGTTGACATTGACAAAAATAGATACTTTGGAAACAGAAGCAGGGTAAAAGGATGAGCGAAAGTAGAAGGTATTTGAAAATAATATTGGGAATATCCTTGTGATATGTTAGTGGCCTAGATGGAGTAAGACATGTGGCATTAATGTCAGTTTCCTGCTGAGGACTAGAGATTTTGACCTAATAAAAATTGACAAACTGACTTGTTCATTCATTCACTCAACAAATATGTATTTCAGCAAGCCGTGTGTCAGGCACAGGTCTAGGCCTTTGGGATTATCAGTGAACAAGACAAAGATCCCTGCTTTTGTGGAGCATGCGTTCTAGCAATAGAGACAGGCAATAAATAATGCACACAATAACTAAGCAAACTGCAGAGTGCAGTAAGACCGATGGAAAAAAGACAGAGTAAGGCAGGGTGAGGTGGCTGGAGGCTCTGGTACCAGGGTGAGTGAGGGCCTTTGTAATTTTAAAGCTGATCCCAGACACACCTAGAGCTTTTCCCCCTTTGGTCCCTAGTTTGTTTTTCAACTTCTGACTAAGGTGACAAGAAGAAGAAATGGTAGGGCATTGGCTACTGTGTGATATTTTAATATAAAGATCCTTCTATATGCCACATCTGGAGGCAATTTGGAAAAATGGGGGGGACTTCTCGTGGTTCCCATTTCCTGAATGAGTAGCAGCACCGCGATGAAATTCAGATGAGTTGAGGCTGATAATTTTCAGCAATTTAAATGTCGTTGCCTTTGCCAGAAGGAAGAGCTTTGTTTATAAACAGCTGGGTCAATAGGAAATGTAGCCTCATTATTCACATTCTTCTGATAGGCTCCCAGTCAGAACACAAAGGGCAGAAGGATGCACAGAGGCCTGAAACGTAATCACCTAGCTGTGAGGTTTTGTTCTTTGTGATGGCATGGGTGGAGGGTGGGGGAGGAAGGCAAAGAGCTCATTTTATTCTTTCCTGGACGAAATGATGGACTTTTTTGTAAAGATCAGGATTCAGGCAGTTACCTGGTTTTGCCTTGGAACGTAGACCCTGCGTGTCTGCATCCTTCGCCTTTTGGGTTATTAGCGATGAAAGTCCTTGCTGGAGCCCGAGCCGCTTTGACTAGGTGGATAGAGCCTCCACCTGTGAATGGAAGGGTCCCAGGTTTGATTCTGGTCAAGGGCACATGCTGGATTGCAGGATCGATCCCCGGTGTGGAGGCGTGCAGGAAGCAGCTGATCAATGATTTTTTCTCATCATTAATGATTCTGTCTCTCTCCCATCTCCCCTCCTCTCTGAAATCAATAAGATATATATATTTAAGTCCCTACTGGGGTCACACACTAAACACTTCTCAGGTTTCTGTGTTTCTTCTACAAGGGCTGGTGTGCCAAAGATCCACTTTAATTCCCTTTGCCCTTCCCCCCCCCCCCCGCTCCCCATTGCCACGCTGCTTATTTAGGGTCCTCAAAGAAGGGGTATATTTAAAGAGGAAAGAGAGAGAAAAGATAGGGGTGATGTGGTTTGGGACAATGTCAGCAGACACATTTGATACACAAGAGTGGTAGGCATTGTAATTCTAAAACAGCCTCAGAGGAACTTCATTCTTTGATGTGGAAATGAGCTGAACGTGGAAGAAAAGGTGTGCGTGTAAAGGCTTTGCCCCCCTCTCCCCCGTGTTGCTTTTTCTAAGCCAGGGTAATCCACCAGGTGCAAGGCAGGCAGGACGCATAAAGGATGCCCGTTGTACAGCAGAACCAGGCCCTCCGCCTCCCTCTGTGCTGACGCAGCCGCAGCCACAGCAGCAGGCAGTTGGCTTCCTGGGGAAAGTCTGGGAAGAGCCTTGGGCCAGTCAGGATATTTGGGTTTACCAGGTACATTTTCAGTAAGAGGAAGGGTGTGAGATTTAAACAGGTTTTTTTTTTTTTTTTTTTGGTTGTTGTTAATCCTCACCCCTGGATATATTTTTTCCAATTGATTTTTTTATTTTTATTTTTTTAGAAAGAGAATGGGAAGAGGAGAGACAGAGAGAATCATTGATGTGAGAGAGACACATATATTGGTTGCTTCCCACATGTGCCCTGACCAGATATCGAATCTGATACCCTCAGCTCTCGAAGACCAACACTCTAACCATTGAGGAAACCAGCCAGGGCTTAAACAGTTTTCGTTTTTATTTACTTTTTAAACATCAATTTATTGTTCCATTCATGTGCTCTGACTGGGGATTGAACCTACAACCTTGCCCTATAAGGAGGAAGTTCTAAGCAACTGAGATACCCGGCCAAAGCTTAAACAGTTTTTAATGTAAATCTTTTTGTGCTCAGAAAAATGTCCTCACGTGTACCCATCTTTGAAAGGGAACAATTTCAGTTAGAAGAGCCCTCACCAAAGTAAGATCCTTATTGGAAATAGCATTTGCTTAATATTAAGTTAGCAATTTGTACCCCTTCTCCCTATCCGATTCAACAAACGTTTATTAAACTTGTGGGTGCTTGGGATTCTGTGAGGTGCTATGGACCGTCAGGGAATAAACCCAAAATAACAATTCAAAATGAAACCATTGTTTAAGAATCTACTTAGGAATTCCTTTACTGGAAGCAATGAGCAAATATGAGTCCCAAATTAGTGATGCCCCCTGCCAATTCCTCATCCTCATATGCACACACAGATGTGCTCAGGTAGAAATGCCTTCAGGAAATGCCTGAAACTACCCAGGGCTTTTTACATGGGGCCAGTTGGCTAAGCTACCCCATGGTGTCACCTCATTGATGAAATGCTGATTAAGCTATTTGTGCTCCATAATGAGCCAACGGGTCATTCTCTGTTTCTTGTCAACTTCAAACAGGCTGGGCAGCCTGAGTTTGTTTTAACTTTCCTGACTCCCAAATGCCTTTTGTCTTTATCAGACTTAATGCTTATCTTTTCAGAAATGGAACCGTTTCTCTTTTTCCTGTTTCCTCATATTTTCCTAAAAGATGTTTCTGAAAATGGAAGAGACAGGAAAAGCACCCAATTTTGGTTTGTTTCAAACTCTCTATTTATAGAATTTTCCTAAGTCAGTCTTTTTGGTATTATATTCAGGAGATTCCATCTCAATCTACTTGGAAAGGCAATGGAATTCGACAAGCATTTTGAGCATTTCGTGAGTGTGTCTGCTTTGTATCTGGCTTTGTTCTGAGAGAGTTAGAGGTGAAGCAGGATTTGTCCTTGCCCTTGAGGAGTTTAAAATCTAACTGAACAAGAGAGGCAAGAGTGGTTAACCAAGGACTTTACTTCTGAGTTTTTTAGATCACTGGCTTCGGTGTTTCTGTGTATGATGGCCAAAAGGGTCCATTAGTCTTAATCTATGTAGGTGTAGTTGTTCATGAAAAAGTATCTCTCTAACGCAAATAAAGGAAACCCATCCCATCGGGGATGCTTTAACTAATTTTCGAGCTAATTTGGTTTACCAAGTTCTTTTCCTAATTGTGTTTTGGTTCCTGACTCTATGACTCTGAACATCAAGCACTCAGTCCTGCCACTTACCCTGAAGAGGTAAAGCTGCATCAAACGTGAGTCCAGCTCTCAGTACGTGAGATAATGCAGGGGAAAATAAGACATCTGGGGGGCTAGCTATCTGAATCTGTGCCAGTAACCTGCCTTCTGATGTACATCCTTGCTTGCCGATAAACATACACGCTTGCTTGCCGATAAACTCCATTCTTATCAAACTCCATTCTTATCTGTGATGACTGTCCGGCCTTGTAGAACCTGTTTCCTGGAACACTGAACCATATACAATCCCTGGAGGGGCTGGTGCCAGTGCTGGCAAGCCTCTGGGTGTAATCTCATTTCCCCCATCCCAACTCACCAGGGAAGCCTGACCCATATTTGGGGGACAAAGGAACTAAGAGTAGGAAGGTAAAGCTTCGTCCATATTCATCACTCAGGATTTGGAGACGGACTCCCCTGAGTCACGGCACTAGTGCATCTGCAATAAAGGCAACTTTTCTGAATATTCTCTGTGTGCCTAGCTGATTATTTCTCCCTCGCTGCCTGGCAGCTTATCTGCAACAATAGAACAAAAGGGAGAAAGCCATTGTTGCACAAGAACAGCCAGAACCACAGAACTAATAACTGGGGTCTTCATGTCCCAAGAAGCTGGGAAAATCACTTTACTGCTTTTTTTCAGGGAAACGTCATCTACCTACATCATGATATACTGGGGGGATTGTGAGAAATGCTTTGTGCCCTTTGGATGAGAAGTGTATTCTGTAAGTCCATCAAAAATTTTTGGATAAATTTAGAAAAAAAATTGGAAATGATGATCATAACATTTAACCTTTGTCAAGTGCTTATTGTATGCCTACATTCGACTAATGATAGGAATACAGCTCTAATCTGCAACTCTTTTGTATCTGCTGGCCCCTCCAAATTATCAAAATATTCATTTCTAAATGGGGCTTGCTTATAATCCTATATAATAAAAGGTTAATATGCAAATTGACCAAATGGCAGAACGACCAGTCTCTATGATGCACACTGACCACCAGGGGGCAGACGCTCAATGCAGGAGCTGCCCCCTGGTGGTCAGTGTGCACTCACAAGGGGAGCGTTGCTCAGTCAGAAGCCGGGCTCAAGGCTGGCAAGCGCAGCAGTGGTGGTGAGAGCTTCTCCCGCCTCTGAGCAGCACTAAGGATGTCCAACTGATGGTTTAGGTCCAATACAGGAAGCAGGTCTAAGCTGTCAATTGGATATCCCTCAAGGGCTCCCAGACTGTGAGAGGGTGCAGGCCTGGCTGAGGGACACCCCCCCTCCTGAGCATGAATTTCGTGCATTGGGCCTCTAGTCTGTTAAGAATTGTTAACCTGATGCCGAAACCAGTTTGGCTCAGTGGATAGAGTGTCAGCTTGTAGACTGGAGGGTCCCAGGTTCAATTCTGGTCAAGGGCATGTGCCTTGGTTGCGGCCACATCCCCAGTGGGGGGTGTGCAGGAGGCAGCTGATTGGTGTCTCTCATCGATGTTTCTAGCTCTCTGTCCCTCTCCCTTTCTCTCTGTGAAAAATCAATAAAATATATTAAAAAAAAAAAGAATTGTTAACCTGAGGGATGGGTTCATTATACCATTTTCTCTACTTTTGTGTTTTGAAATTTTCTATCATAAGAGGCTTTGCAAAAAAGGAAAGGAACTAAATAAATTTCATTAACATAAATAATCCTCAGATAAAAGATGAAGGAAAATAAAGCATTTATCTTCTAGTATTTACTATGTGACATATCCTCCACATTCACTAGGACTTTTTCAAGGAATTGAGTGAAATCTTATGCTCTTTCCAACACACCCATTACTCTATTGGTTCATATGTTTTTGGTTTTTATTCTTATTTATTTACTAGAGGCTCAGTGCACGAATTAGTGCACCAGTGGGGTCCCTTGGCCTGGCCTGTGGGATCTACCGAAGCTGGCTTTCCAATATCTCCAGAGGGGTTCCGGATTGCAAGAGGGTGCAGGCCAGGCCAAGGGACCCCACTGGTGCATGATTGGGGCCAGGAAGGGATGTGGGAGGTTGGCCAGTCAGTGAGGGACTGCGGGAGGGCTCCAGGGGTATCTGGCCCATCTTGATCAGTCCCAATTGGCCAGACCCCAGCAGCAAGCTATCCTATAGGTCGAAGCATCTACCCTTGGTGGTTAGTGCATGTCATAGCAAGATTGAACGACCTTAGCATATTATTAGCATATTACACTTTGATTGGTTGAACAGATGACCAGACACTTAGCGTATTAGGCTTTTATTATATAAGATTGTTTTGAGAGAGGGAGAAAAACATTGATTCATTGTTCCATTTATCTATGTATTCATTGATTGCTCCTTGTATCTGCCCTGACTGGGAATTGAACCTGCAACCTTGGCATATCAGGATAATGCTGTAACCAACTGAGCTACCCAGCTAGAGCATGTCCATATGGTTTCTAAGGGCAGGATCCTTGTGTTTCATGTTGGCAGTCTGCAATGCCAATGGATGAAACCACAATGCTACTCCGCAATAGTTTCTCAGACCTACTTATACTTTATTGGGTTTTGAACTTATAGTTATCGTTTTCAGAACACTCAAAACCCAATAAAGTGTTCTGAAAATAGTACTCTATGTGTGCTTTAGACAAAATTTCAAAGACATAAATGAAACTGTCAAAAAACAATGGCTGATGATAATTTTTACCTTATAGGAATGTCCTTAAATGTCCATTCTCTGAGGGGGTGTGCACATGCATGTATAACATTTGGGACTTTGGGGTATCCAACATTTATTTCCAGATATTTCACAACCTCTCTCTACGGTTAGATATAGGCCCCATTTTACAAATGAGAAAAACAAGGCTGAAAGAAGTCAGAGTTCACAATGCCCATCAGCCTATGAAGGTGAGCACCAGGGGCCTGGAGTTCAAACCCAGGCTGGCCTGACCCCACATGTATGCCCTCTCACCACGTTTTGAAAGAGCAAGGTGAGATTTGGATTTTTTTTCTCCTGTGGAAACAGCTTCTGTTACTGGCAGGAATGAGTCAACCACATGCTCCACAGAGCCTGGCAGGGGAAGAGTTGGGTGTAACAACATGGCAGCGTTTCTTTATCAGGAAGCAACACTCCCCGGCCTCTTGTTTGAATTCAGTCTGCACACCAAACTGAACAGAAGCGAATTGTCCCATCTGTTGACAAAACCATCCTCCCTGACTTCAAAGAACCCCCACTTTGGAGGGAGAGCCCCCTGGGGTACAGAGGGAGATGGAGATAGAGGCCCTGGCCGGGCACACAGCCTCTGCCTGTCATCCCAGCTGACTTCTCTTTGAATCCAAGGCTCTTCACCACCCAACCCCCAGCCTTCGCCGCCCAAACATACCCAAGGCCCAAATCCTGTTTGAAGTGGATGTGCTACTCTTCACACGGTGGGCTGCGGAGGGCCCGGGATTAGAGGAAGGCTCCCCGAGGGGCCGGCCACCTAGGCCTCCGCCAGTGGCGCGCTTTCAGCCGCTCCCTGGGTGATAATGGCATTGGGCTTTTCCACAGAGAAGCCGGGGCCGCCCCAGGGATCTTAATTAAAGTGGCTTTTTGGGTCTTGGGGCAAACACAGGCCCAGAACTACATGTGGGAACTGTTTTGAGTTCTTCCTGTCGCATCCTGGGAGAGGTTCGGTTCACAGGAGCAAAGGAAATGGAAGAACTGGACCAGCTGTCTACGTCCTAAAGCAGGAGCCGCTGCTTTCATGTTAATCACCATGTTAAAAACATCACCTCGGTCATGTCTCTGTTGGTGTAGAAATGATCAGTAAACCGTATGGGAAATGGCTCATAGGATCTTGGGTTGGAGTGACGCTTTCTCTTTCTCCTTTCTGAGAGTATTCTGAGGAAGAAGGTCAGAAATAGATCTGTAAGATGATTAGTTGTCTTAAGTTTAATTACATATCCTATTGACTACCTCTCAATAACTTAAAGGAAAATGTTGAATTATTTTGCTATGGGGCAAGTATTTCCTTATAGATATTTCAATTGTAGCTTTAAGAAGAAAAAAATATTGTTTTTAATGGACAATAAAAAGTAAAATATGAGATTCCTTTCCTTGTAAAAAACATAAGTTTTACAAAGGTCATTAATTAAAAAAAATATGTATATATTTTTATTGATTTCAGAGAGGAAAGTAGAAGGAGAGAGAGATAGAAACATCCATGATGAGGGAGAATCATTGACTGGCTACCTCCTGCACACCCCCTACTGGAGATGGAGCCCACAACCCAGGCATGTGTCCTTAACCAGAACGGAACCCGGGACCCTTCAGTCTGCAGGCCAATGTTCTAGCCACTGAACCAATTCAGCTAGGGCAAGGTCATTGGTTTTTGTGTGTGTAATTTCATTTGATTATGATTTTTTTAGGTATAATCACAGAATATATCTGCTTTCAAAATATTATTTTGCAAAACAGTAGTTGTTTCTTAATCTGGAATTACATATATTTGGACATAAATATATATGATATATATTTAGATATATAGAGAGATATAAATATATGTGTGTTATATAGACATATATAACAGAGATATATTTATATATCTATATCTATCCATAAGAATATAGGTAGATATAAATATATTTACATATATCTATCTATATCTACCTATCTATATCTATATCTATATCTATATCTATATATAAATATGTATGTGTTATTTAATTAGTACCAGTTTACCTCCTTGACCCTAACCTCCATGAAGATAGGGACTGTGTTTGATTTGTTCACTGTTGCATCCCCAGTTCCTGGCACATATTAGTTAGATGCTTAAATACCTGCTGAATAAATGACTAATCAAAGTAATGTGATATAATGATGATGATATATATTTGTTTTTATGCTATAAGAAGGCTCACTATTAAAATTTTTTCTTATTTAAGATACTCAGGTTATACATTTAGATTTTGTTATTTTAAGAAATCACTAATGTTTATCTACAAAGAAATACAATTGCACATGTTCTCTGCATTATCAAAGCCGATGTGCCACAGTTTTCCAGTGCAAGAGACTGAGAGTTTCAGATAACTGGGGACCAGTAAGGGCAACATTTTTAAAGGGACCACTTGTCTTGGAGACACTTTTAAATTCTGCCTGGGGATGAAGTAGCATTCACTGTGTCTTGGTGTTACTAGAACCGGAGTTCTAGTGTATTTGCACAGTCGGTATGCTGTCCCTTCCATCTGTAAAGATGACCAGCAGAAGTGGCAGAGCTGGATGACTGAAGTCCGAAGTCAGTGGGGACATCAGGAATTAAGACCATAAATAATGCAGGTCACCCCCAGACAGATGTGAGTGTCTGGACCTCATGGTGTGCTCTATGAACAAGCCTGAACTTCCTGAACAACTGACCCCCAAACTTCATGGAATCACCTTGTGCTTCTTCAACAGAAACCTGGTGACAGGGAACCTCTTTAATAACATTAAAACAGCTAAAAGATAACCTTCCTTCTAGAATAAGGAGAGTTTGGTTGTGCAAGCATCAGTGAGAGTGGAAGGAGCTGTTTCCTACAGAGCCTTGCAAACAAGACTGTCATTGTCCAACGTTTGCTGTTCCTGCTGCCAGTCCCTTATTCCCCTCTGCCCTCAGAAGGTTTTTAAAGTGGTCAGGGCCATGATGTTGCCCAGTCTTGTTACCAACTTTCCTTTTTCTTGATCTTTTGTTTCAATGTCTGCTTTCTTTCCCTTATGTGTGCTCTCTGAAGCGGGATTGTGGGGTCAAGCTATAATTAGTTTATATATGATGTTTAATTCTCTGTGGCTCTTCTGGCATTAGATTCAAATGGGCTTTGATGTCTGGCTGGAGCTTTGATCCCAGACCCTCAAATGGTGGTCATCACCCCAACTCAAAGGATTGTCCTTTATTTCCCCCCCACTCCTATTCGGAGACAGCTTTTCCCAATTACATCATTTGTGTTTGTTTGGCCATAAAAGCTGCAAGGCATCATTTTGTAGCTTTGCTCTACAGCAAAACGTGCAATTGACTGCCATAGAATGTTCACTGCAGGATAAGGCATTTGAAGAATGATATTCAGACTTGGTTGGGGATGCTGGTGGGAGCTGTTCTGCCCAAAGGCAAACAGTCAGGCTGTATGATCCGAAGAAGGTTCCTTTCCTGGCTCTGCCCAAGAAATATCCTTAAGCATAAGCTACATGACTGTGATACATTCCCGTCAAGACTCTTTCATGCTGACAACTTTATCTTACTCTCCAGATCAGTGAGGGAGAGGGCAGATCCATCCCATCTTCTGTGCTACCCTTTCTGAGTGTGGATTAGCAGTTCTGAGAAGACAGAGGTGGGGCAAAGGGAGGGGTGAGCAAAAGAATTAACTAGGGCTGAGCAATAACCAGAAAGAAGATCACAAAGTAGCCTTAAGGAAGAAGCACAGCAACTGCTTAAAAAGAAACAGAGGGAAAAATCAAAACAGTAGAGAAAAGTGAGACCCTGTTGGCAACAAAAAGGAGCAGTGAGCAGTGAGTGGGTGATTACTTTCCTCTGCCTTCCAAATACCTGCAACGAAACAAAGCCTCCGAGGAAAGAAAAGCTGGAGAACTAGACTGGAGAGGAGAAAAGTTGGCTGTTGGGTTAAGAAGAGAACAGGGGCAACCCAACCAGTCACACTTAATCTGACGACATTGGGAGTTTTCCTGGAAAAACAATTAGAGCATTGAGCTCCTCGCTTCTACTTCATTTGACAGCCTGAGTTTGTTTTAATTGGCGTGTGAATGAACAGCATTATTTATTAATGTGTAATGGATACTGTGGAAAGCATAACCTTTTTTCCTATTTGTGACCATTTTATTGGCAGAGCCATCTGAATACATTAATTTTAATATTTAAACTTGTTGGGAACACTTTTTCAAGGAGATGTACAAGCTGTTATGGCAAATGGTTTGCTTTGGATTAATGAGCCAACTCAAAAGTGGCATTTGGTGAGGAGAGGGGTGGGAAGGTGGGCAGTTTTGGAGAAATAGCAACTTGTCTGTCTGCTTTAACAGGATTTATTAGTAGTGTGCAATAACATGTCTCAGCTTCCCCCCCTACTATATAAATATAGTTGTCGATGTGTGACATAACACAGGCCACAATAATAGATTCCGCCTGGCCAGAAGGAATCTGATTTAGAACTAGAAAGCAGGAAGCTTGCCTAGAAATGAATAGAATGAGACAATAAATGACAGAAGACATGGACGAGTGGCATTTGGCCAACAGGACCAGTCATTATTTTCTAGTGCCTCACTAAAATTTGGGAGAAAAATTTAGTTCCTGTATTATCAAGTACAGTGCTTGGCATACAGCAGGCATAAGGCATAAGTGACCTGAATAAAACAGATTTTGTTTTAAAAGTTGATGAACACCTGAACATAATCCTATTTTTAGTTCTAACATACAATCTTGTTAATTATGATCATGGTTATAGTCATAGTTCCTCTTATGCCTGTAAGGGGCAGTCATAGGGAGGTGATTGAGGAATGGCAAGGGAACTCTTGATTTTTTTTTTTTTGGTAAATGTCAAATTGATTTTATTTATCTCAGGGATTAAAAGGGTACTACTTAGTTAGTTAGAAAGTACATGAATAAAAAGACAATGTACAGCCTGGCTGGTGTTGCCCAGTTGGTTGAGAGTGGTCCCATGCACCAAGAGGTTACTGGTTCAATTTCCAATGAAGGCACATGCCCAGGTTGCAGGTTCGATCCCCAATAGGGGGCGTGCAGGAGGCAACCGATAGTGTTTCTCTCTCATCAATTTCCTATCTTTCTACCCCTTATCTCTCTCTCTCAAATCAATAAAAACATATATATATATATTAATATATTTTATTGATTTTTTACAGAGAGGAAGGGAGAGAGATAGAAAGTCAGAAACATCGATGAGAGAGACATTGATCAGCCGCCTTCTGCATGCCCCACAGTGGAGATGTGCCCGCAAGCAAGGTACATGCCCCCAACCGGAATCGAACCTGGGACCTTTCAGTCCGCAAGCCGACGCTCTATCCACTGAGCAAAACCGGTCTCGGCAAAACATATATATTTTTAAAAACCTACATTTTCTTGAGTCTCTCTCTAGTCATCACTGGTTGAATGCTTGCAAGGCATTGTCGTGAGAACAGTAATACTAAAAGTATTAAAACAGTCCCTGCCTCCAGCGAACTTTTGTAATACAATTGGAGAGAAGAGATACACATAAACACGTATGTACCAAGGCATGTGTGTACATACCTATTTAAATTAGCATACAAATAGCATTCGGTAAGAATCAGACATCCATGCTATTAGTTAATTGAAGTTTGAGGAAGGATGTGAACTGATCTTGGAGGGAAAGTGAGACCACACAGAGGGGAGAAATGGAGAATTTGTAGCAGGGGTAAACATCTGGGCAAAGGTGGAAGAATCTGAAATCATGATAGAGGATACACTCCTTTACACACTTTTCCTGAACTTCAGCAAATTGTGACTTGCTGGATTCAATATCGGAGGCTCCTGGATGTCCCGTTTTTGAAAAATAGATACGGTACTTTTCCACAGACAAGTGGCATTTCCAGACCCCTAATCCTACCGAAATTCCCTGTGACCCCTACTCAAGCAGAGATGACCATCCTGCAAATGTTACTGGATGGGGAAAATTTATAGTCCCTCTGGAGGAGGGGGGGGGGTTAAGAAAAAGCTGGAACTCATATAAGCCTTACTATGTGCCTGCCACGTTGTAAACGCACCCCACACCCCCAAAGTATATTATACTATACTATATTTTATTATAATTCTTCCAACAGGCAGATCCTATTAGTAGCTCAAGTAACCGTTAGGGAAACAGAGGCATAAAGAGGTGAAGTAACTTGCCCGCCCACTTAGTACTGGCAGGAGACAGGGTTCAAATTTCTTGGGCAGTCTGGTTTCAGAGTCAGAGCTCTCCGGAGCGCAGACTAAATAACAATAAAACACTCACACCCCAGCCAGAGCGCGCACGTGCGCGCGCGCACAGAAAAACCCAGCCCGAGCTTGTACAAGAAGGGATGGCAACCGCTCGCTCGACAGCGGTGTCCTGCTGCCTAATTCTAAACGCCTTCCACCAGAAAAACCACACGGCCACCAAACTGCGAGTTGACCAGTTTTAGAACACGGCCCTGTTGCTTTGTAGCGCTTGCCTTTAACAGAGTGGAGTGAAAAAAACCCACAAAACCAACCCGCAGAGGATGTCACTGAAGGCACTGGGCACCTCGCCTGGCAAGGTGCAGGCGACCTGACGCGGTCCGGGGCCTGAGCACGGGGCGTGCGGGGAAAGGGTTAAGGTGCCGTACACGCAGCAACTCGGTAGAGTTTCAGAAAGTTCTCTGGGGAGCCCGGCCGCGGCGTCCCTCCGCAGACCCCGCTGCGAGGCCGCTGCAACAGGAGGCTGCGCTCGGGGTGCTCGCCCCCGGCTTTGTAGGTGGGGGAAGGACCAATAAGGAGCGAGCAAAAACTGGGTGCCATCCACTCGAAAAGGGGGCGAAGAGACCCGCGGGAAGAGCGGGGGCGGGGAGAGGGCGGAGCGGGGGGGCGGAGCGGGGAGGAGGCCGGCGCGGAGCGCGCGGCGCCCCTGACAGACGAGGGGGAAGCCGGGGGGAGCGCGCCTCGGAGCCGAGGGGCCGGCGCGGGGAGGCGGGCGCCAGGCGGGGGTTCGCCCGGCCGCCGCGCGTGACGTAGCGCCGGGCAGGGCGTTATCAGCTGCGGGGCCGCGGCGGGCGACGCGCGGCTCAGCGGACGGCGCCGCCGGGGCCGGGACGGCTGCAGCCCGCGGGCCACGAGCGCTCCCGGCCGCCGCCTCCGCCGCTGTGTCCCGCCGCCCCGGGGCGGCATGAGCCCGCGGCCGCAGTGCTGAGCGCCCCGTTCCTCCGCCCGGACGTCCCGGCCGAGGCGACGGGTGCTGGCGGCAGGGCTGGGGGCCATGAAGCCGAGTCCGGCCGGAGTGGCGCGGGAGCTGGAGCCGCCGGCGCCGGCCCGGGGCGAGCCGCGCGCGGCGGAGGGCGAGGGGCGCTGGCGGGAGAAGGGCGAGGCGGACACGGAGCGGCAGCGCACCCGCGAGCGGCAGGAGGCCACGCTGGCCGGGCTGGCGGAGCTGGAGTACCTGCGCCAACGCCAGGAGCTGCTGGTCCGGGGCGCCCTGCGCGGCACTGGGGGTGCGGGCGCCGCGCCCCGAGCCGGGGAGCTGCCGGGGGAGGCGGCGCAGCGCAGCCGCCTGGAGGAGAAGTTCTTGGAGGAGAACATTCTGCTGCTGCGGAAGCAATTGGTAGGTCGTGCCCGGAGGTGGGGGCACGGCTGTCGGGCGCACACACACACACACACACACACACACAAACGGTGTGAGCCGGGCAGGTGACCTGGGGTGGCGCGGGAGTGCCTCGGGCTGGGGACATTCTCGCGGTTCCCGGGACCCCCGCCCTCCTTGACCCCTGTGCCTGCTGCTGCGCCCTGCTTTGTGCCAGGTGAGCGGCTGGCGACCCCGCGCGATCTGCGGGGACGGTGGCCCCTCTGCCTTCGGGGTTGTTGGAGTGTCCTGCATGTAACCTCTCTTTCTAGTTAGACGAGGGCACGCGCGCTCTCTCCCCGAAGGTTTGCCGAGCCCTCATTTCAAATGCCCTCTCCTTGGGGAGGCCGCCCGGGCTTCAGGTCCTCCCACCCAGAGGGGAGAGGGGACAAAAGCCGCGGAGGGGGCTGTGGCGAGCGGGGTGCACGGCCCCAGGCTGCGGCCCCTCCCAGGCTCTCCGCAGCGTGCCACCTTCTGCTGGGGCTGCTGCTTCCTTGCAAATAGAAGCCCTTTGTACCAGGCAGCGGCTGGAAATTTGGCTGGGAAAGTGCCCCTCCTCTCACATTTTACACGTTCTGCTGGCCGTAACTGGCGGTGGAGGCGGGAGAGGAGGGAACCTGCTCTCGGGGAGCATGTATGTTGGACTGGAGCCCTGCCAGCGCCCCCGTCATCCCGTGTCATCTTCATTAACGGGGAAGCCGGAGAACTTTGGCGCTGCATGTCTCGGCGAACAGCTTTTGACCCCGCCTCGGAATGATGGCGGCAGCTTTGTTTCAGAGACCTCAAAAATGTAGTTTTGAAAGCAGCAGCAGCAGCAGCAGGAGGAGGAGGAGAAAAAAAAAATCCTTATCTGACCATGTGATAGGATCTGAAACTAGACACATGCCAGATAATGTCCCGTCTGCAGAAAGGAACGCGGCGATGCTGTGTGGTTGTCTTGTATTATCTCTTTTCAGATAATTTCTATTTTTTTTTTTTTTTTTGAGCCTCAGAGTGCTCTTACACGTTAGGTTCTTTTTTTTTTTCCCTTTTCTTTTCCCCTGAAGAAACTCATCCTGGCAGACAAGCAAATGGTTTATACCAACGCTTTTTAAGTCAAAGGACACAGGAGTGGCAATTCCTGAGTCTATTTTGTAAGGACGTACGCCCATCATGGCTCCTGGAACACCTCTGTTTTGGCGTTTTACTGTGTTTCGTTGGGATGAGACCGGATAGTGGCATACAGCCTTGATGGGAGCCAGTGCTGGCCAGCGGTGCCTGGTCGTTGACATTTCACGCATTGTCTGGTACAACAGCACCTTTTTGTCTTTATGAATCTCGGGATTGTGAGTGGTACATTCCCGCTGTCCCTGGAGGGGAGCGAGGCAGCGGCGGGTCGGGAGAATTCCAGTCCAGTCAGAGTTTGTGGCACTATTTTCATTTGTAGACTTGGCATTTGTGATTTGAACCAGATGCCTTTTGAGTGTGTGTGTGTGTTTCCCCCCTTTTCCAGCAGCAGGAAGCACTAGGTGGCGGTGTGAGTTAGCGCTACAGATCCGTCACCTTTGGAAACCCGAGTTGAGTTCAAATCTGGATGGTCCTTCCCTCGAGGGTTTTGAATTCTGCCAGCTCACATTTTACTTGGCACTGGCTATTAGTATTAGTTTCTCACTTTCAAAGGCCCTAAGACTGATTAAACTCCACAAAGCAACTTAATAGAAAACAAAGCTCTGCAGGACATTTGGCCAGAAAGTCTCACCTAAGTAAGATAGGAAATCTGTTACACTCCGACTTCAAATTAAGGCGTTGGCTGTGAGGTACTAGTTTGTAAAACATGGACGCCATGCAGATTTTATAAAATCTCAGTGCATTTTTTTTTCATTCTTCCCTAACTCTGTATATATTAGTTGAAACTAAGAGCATGTATTGTTTTTATGAAGAAACTATATCACCAGCAAGTGTGAGAAAGTGGAATTAAACATAGGACTTGACGTTTTTCTTTATTTCAGGTCATCCTGTAAATTTCAGTTTTGGAAGATTTAGTGAACTCTCTGAATGGTCATTCGAAGACTTAAGAGCAGCCTTTCTGGTTCTTTGTCACCAGAATGTGTTCATTTTTCCTTTCTCCATTTCTCCCTAATCAGAATTGTTTGAGGAGAAGAGATGCTGGTTTGCTGAATCAGTTGCAAGAACTTGACAAGCAGATAAGTGACCTGAGACTGGATGTAGAAAAGACATCTGAAGAGCACCTGGAGACAGACAGCCGGCCCAGCTCAGGTGAGTGTGTGAGCACAACCACAGCATCTACACGCAGGAGTGCTACCTGGGCCCTGTGCTTACCATTCCCAGCTCTGCAAATGGCAACGGAGTGCAGAGAGAATACAAAGGCCATCTGCCCGCCAGTCAGCTGTAGGAGAGGGAACTTAACCCAGACTACCACATTTTTAATAATGAGATTGATCTGACTGGAGTCTCCTGAGTTTAAAAATAAAAGGTTCTATTCAGATTTCTGGAAGCGAGGTCCTCCTTTGAAATTTGAGAAAGTCAGAACTGGGCTAGAAAATTAGTCACACTTCAACTTCCTGAGACCACTTTGAAAATTTTTTTTTCTTTTTTCTTTTAAACCATTTGGCTCCTTAGATAGATTTGTTTTCTCTGTTATTCTTTCTGAAATGCTCATGATACTGTTGGGGCTGTGATAGATCTAAGTCTCTTTCCTTGCACATCTTCAAAGGTTGGGTCAAGGGGATCAATTTGACTGTGCGAGTAACTTTGAAATGTATCCATAGTTATGAGCTCTTTGCTTTTTCTAAGGATTGCTTGAAATAAAACCATAACATCAGGACACTAAGGCCAGTGAGCCAAAATTGCCACTCCCCTACCCCCCCCACCAAAGTCTCCCATTCTTACCTTTTCTTGAAGATTATCCTGTTTTCCTTTTAAGCACAAATGTGTATTATTGCATGACATGATCCTAATTCCCAATGGTGTCTTTCTTTGTAGGGTTTTATGAGCTGAGTGATGGGGCTTCAGGATCCCTTTCCAATTCCTCTAACTCGGTCTTCAGTGAGTGCTTATCCAGTTGTCATTCCAGCACCTGCTTTTGCAGCCCCTTGGAGGCAACCTTGACTATCTCAGATAGTTGTCCCAAATCTGCAGGTAAGCCTTTTTAGAATTAATACACATTTTTTTAATTGGAGTAAAAAATTCCTTAAAGGTTACATAACTTCAACCCCTTTTCCTGATGAAAAACAAAGGCGCCGAGAATTCCATCAGCTTGCTGCATTTAGTGCCCACAGTTGCATCTATAACCAAGATGCCTGCTATTCTGGTCTTCTTTGGGTACCACGTGGCTTTATATTCAGCTCATCTTTGGAAATCCTGTCCCAATATAGGTTTTGAGCTCTGTTTCTGAGTCTTTGCTTAACAGGCTTTGTTAGGCTTTAACTTGTTTGTATTTTCTTTTGAAAAGCACTTTGGATCTGTCTTTTTCTTTCTTGAATAATTTAAAGCTAAAGCTTACATTAAGTTAAACATATCTGTCAGGCTGGCCAAGGGCTGCTTGGCACTTCAGGGAGCAGTGGTGCTTCCATGTTTCCCAGAACGCTTTGTCGGATGGCAGCTCTCCTTTTAGCAGGCAAGTGGGATGAGATCCCCAAAGACCAGTGGTCCACCAACCTTGGCTCGGGAGCCCCAAGGTTTGCCGCTCTGTTGACTAATGAGTTTGCTGACCACTGCCTTAGGCCATGTGCCATTGTTTCTCATTTTGGGCTGTCCTTGCAGTTACTCTTTCTGAAAGACTCAGGCTGTTGTTGGTACTGGAAGGGTTTTTGCATTCCTGCTATGCATCACTGTACTGGAGAGTCTGTATACTTTGATCTCCTTTGGCTCCTCCCAGCAGTTGTGCAGGATGCAGGTGTTGTTAGCTCCCCTTTATGTATCAGCAAATGAGGCCTAGTGAGGTTAGATTAGGTAAGTTGTTTAAGGCTAAATAGCTAGTGAGTGGCAAAGGCAGGACTGGCCAGGTGTGTGATTTCCCATCACATCACACCAAGGGAATTCAGAAGTTGTTGGTGTTCAACATTTTCATTGAAAAGGGGGGAAATTTGGATTTAGATGCAATTTGTCAGAGGCTCCTCATCTGCTGAATGGCAGAGTTGTTGCTGAAACTTGCTACTCCTTCCTTAGTTCTGCTTCGTTTTGATTCCTCAAAAGAGCAGAGGAAATATGGAGAGTAGAGGAGCTGTAGGTGCTGGCACAAGTCACTGCACTCTTGGTTTGTTTGTGTTCTCCACCTGGGTCTAAGGCGGAATTCTCCAGTCCAGGCAGTGCAAGCAGAACACCAACAACTGAAGCTGCTAATTGGCTGGTGTCTTTGTATTTGTACAGGGTGCTTTGTCAGCAGCAGTCATTTGGGGAAGCAACAGATCAGTGTTATCTACAAAGTCTGGACCTCAGGTTCATTGGTAATTGCTCCCCTTCACTCTACAAATCTGGTTTCAGAGGGAAACTTTAAAACCCATTAAAGGCAATTTGGTATAGGTTTTCCTCAAAGACAGACCCCTCTCCCAAATGCTACATCTTCACATAATTGAGACAGTTGGGCTGGGTCTTGGGGGCTGGGATGTCTGTCTTGTTCCTTAACTCTAAGTAGGGAAAAGGGAGAAATGGTAAAGTGTAGGTTAATGTGGCTTTAAGCAAGGCAGATAGGCCTTAGGATAAGTAGAGGAAGAGGGAAGGGCAAGGATATTAGCAAGAGATAGTTCTCCTTACAATAAGCTACTTTTTGGGAGTGGAAGTGGAGGGGGGAGTGGACATGGCACTTTTATAATGATAATTTCTTTAAAAATTAACCATGTTACTTCTGAGTCGAGACTATATTTTCCCCGAAACTGCTAATTATCATTAAGGTTCATGGAGCTTTTCCTTAAAATTAACATAGAATCTGGCACATAGTAGGTTTTCAACTTGAATGAATAAATATAACGGGAGGACAAATTACATAATGATAAAAACTTTGATTTTTTTTTCTAACTGAAGGTCATTTAAAGGGACTTGAAAGTTATAATATTCACTGAGATAAGAGATCAAAATTGCTTAATTAAGCAAAAAAGCTTGATTTCATTGTATTGTGGCATCTATATTTTTATGATGTGAATATTTATTCATTAATTTCACTACTTAATCTATTAAAAATTGAATAGAATTCCTTCTTGCCCTAACTGGTTTAGCTCAGTGGATAGAACAGTCAGCCTGCAAACTCAAGGGTCCCAGGTTTGATTCTGGCTAAGGGCGTGTACCTTTGTTGCGGGCATATTAATGTTTCTAACTCTATCCCTTTCTCTTTGTAAAAACATCAATAAAATTTATTAAAGAAAAAAAGAATTCCTTACTTAAAAAATAACTTTTTTTATGTTAGTGTCATATAAATTTGATTTGTCTGTATCAAAATTTGATTAATTTCCCTGATCTTTCAATTGACAGTAATACTTGAACATATGTCATTAAGAATTAGGTCTAAAAAATACAATATGAGAAGAAAGTCCATAGAAAGTATAGTTTATCTGATGTATTTTAAAGCGAAACCAGGAATAGAACACAGAGGGGAAAGTAGTCCAGAGGAAAAATGACTAAAAAAAATTATTTTTCCACTTATAATACAGTATATATATATTTATTAAAAATTTAGAGAATGGAAAACAAAGGAGAAAGTTCATATCACTTATTACCACACTCAGATGCTACAATTAGCAGCTGGGTGTGCTTCATTTCAGACTTTTTTTTGCATCTATTCAATCTTAATAAAATTATAATCATAGTTTGGTATTATATCATGATTTCCACTAAACTTTAAAGTATTTCCCCATATTATTTGATAATTTGCAAGTATTTTTGGCTTTGGCTAGATAGCTCATTTGGTTAGAGCATTGTCCCGATTTGCCAAAGGTTGCAGATCTCCAGTCAGGGCTCACACAAGAGTCAACCAATCAATGCATAATATATATAGACAGATAGAGATATAGATAGATAAACATTTTAAATGGCTGAATATTTTTCCTTCAGAGGCTACATCATATATTGAGATTTCCTTTGTCAAATATTTCCCCGCTCCTCTAGTAGTCTGCACTGTATGTAAAACTCCTGGAGTATTTGTTGATGCTTGGCATTCTCTCTCGACCCATGAATTTGTCTTCCGAGGAGGTGGCCAGAGCCAGGCCGGTGCTGACCAGTTCGTTTCTTCAGAGTGTACCTTTAACTGTTTTTCAGATCTCATAGGATGGTTGGACTATACAGAAGGCCACTGTGAAGACCGGGCCTCAGAGGCAGTGTGCTGTTTCCCCACCACATCACAATTTAATCCCCTTGGTGTCATTGCAGATGTGAATCCCAAGTACCAGTGTGATCTGGTGTCTAAAAACGGGAGTGATGTCTATCGCTATCCCAGCCCACTTCATGCCGTGGCCGTGCAGAGCCCCATGTTCCTCCTCTGCCTGACAGGCAGCCCTCTGCGGGAAGAGGAGAGGCTGGGTGACCACACCGGTGACATTTGTGTCGGATCCGAGCTGGACGCCACCAAGACGGAGGCGTCCTTACCGTCTCCAGGCAGCGTGTGGTCTGCCCCCCACCCCTCCTCCTCCTCCTCCAGCAAGAAAATGGACGGCTACATCCTGAGCCTGGTGCAGAAAAAAACACACCCTGTCAGGACCAACAAGCCGCGAACCAGTGTGAACGCGGACCCCACGAAGGGACTTCTGAGGAATGGGAGCGTTTGTGTCCGAGTGACGGGGGGCGTCCCCCAGGGCCATCCTGGGAACCTGAAGAATTCCAAACAGGCGCCCCTGCCCCCGGGGGGAGTCCCCTCTTTGGACAGTGGGGCCTTCTCCCCGCTGAAGCAGTGGTCGAAAGAGTCGAAGGCAGAGCCCCTGGAAAGCAAGAGGCTGCCCTTGCCCGAGGGCTGCTTGCCGCCGGGGGCCGCCCCTGAACTTCCAAGCAAGCCTCCACCCAAAAATGCCAAGCTGGCCCCCCAGGAGCAGGTGCGGTGCCCCACCACGGTGATAGGGGAGCCCCCCAAGGAAAGCAGCCAGATCCCAGCGGCCGCTCCCAAAGACAGCCCCGGGAGAGGCCTCGCCCCGCTGCCGCTGCTGCCGGAGAGCAAAGGCGTCCAGCCGCCGCCCAGAAAGACCTCGCAGAAAACCAGCCTGCAGGCCGCCCCTCCGGCCGCGCCCCCTCCGGCCCCGCCGCCGCCGCCAGCGCCGCCCGCACCCCCGGCCGCAGCTTTCCCCGTGGAGGAGCGGCCGGCCCTGGATTTCAAGAGCGAGGGCTCTTCTTCCCAAAGCCTGGAAGAGGGGCCTCTGGTGAAGGCGCACTTCGTGCCCGCGCTCCCTGCGCCCCCCCAGCCGGGCGCCCGGGCGCACCACCACCGGGCCGCCACCCGGACCGCAGCGGCGCCCCGCGGCTCCGCCCTCAAGCACAGGGCCCAGGCCCTGCACGGCCCCGACGGCGGCGCCCTGCCCACCGTGCGGGAGAAAGCCCGGGCCGCCAGCAAGAAGTGTCGGTTCCCCGACGACCTGGATACAAACAGGAAACTCCGGAAGGTGTCCGCCAGAGGCAGGAGGAGCGGGGGCGGCCAGGCCGAGGCGGGGCTCCCCGGCCGGCCGCTGGGGGCGGCGGCGCACCGGCCCGGGAGCCGCGCGCACGGCCACGGCCACGGGCGCGAGGCGGTGGTGGTGGCCAAGCCGCGGCACAAGCGCATCGCCACCGACTCGCGGCGCTGGAGGGCGGCCGCCGAGGTCTCCTACGAGGAAGCCCTGCGGCGCGCGCGGCGGGGCCGGCGGGAGGGCGCGGCGCTGTGCCCGGCCGCCGCGGCCATGGCGCTGCCGCCGCCCTACGCCAGCCCCTACGCCTACGTGGCCAGCGACTCCGAGTACTCGGCCGAGTGCGAGTCCCTCTTCCACTCCACCGTGGTGGACACCAGCGAGGACGAGCAGAGCAACTACACCACCAACTGCTTCGGCGACAGCGAGTCCAGCGTGAGCGAGGGCGAGTTCGCGGCCGAGAGCACCAGCACCAGCGACTCGGAGGAGAGCGGGGGCCTCATCTGGTCCCAGTTCGTCCAGACGCTCCCGCTCCAGGCCGTCGCGGCCCCCGACCTTCACAGCCACCCCACCAAGACCTTTGTCAAGATCAAGGCTTCCCATAACCTCAA
This sequence comes from Lasiurus cinereus, assembly GCA_011751065.1. NCBI lineage: Eukaryota > Metazoa > Chordata > Mammalia > Chiroptera > Vespertilionidae > Lasiurus > Lasiurus cinereus. The sequence continues at coordinate 25,516,561 of JAAGEH010000076.1, read as the reverse complement.
GAAGAAAATCCTCCGCTTCCGCTCGGGCTCTCTGAAGCTGATGACCACCGTCTGAGGCTGCATCTCTCTGCCTCCCTCCCGGGGAAAGGAGAGGCGGCGGCCGAGTGTGTGTGTGTGTGTGTGTGTGTGTGTGTGTGTGTGTGTGTGTGTGTGAGAGAGAGAGAGAGAGAGAGAGAGAGAGAGAGAGAGAGAGAGAGAGAGAGAGAGGGAGAGACAGATTGGCTCTTTCCCTTTGTGAAGATCAAACCGCAGTAAATTAATGTCTCCTCTGCATTATCTATGGACACTCGTGCCTTGAATGGAAGGTGAAGGAAGTTTGGCTGGCTGGCTCGAAGTAAAATACTGAGGTTTCTAAAGGGTGAATAATGCATACGCTTGGTGGTCTCGGCTGATGTTTGTTTTTAAGTTTCCTGAGCGTCTGTGATGGTTTCCTTGGGGACGAGACCTTTCGAGCGGAAGGTCAGGTAGATGGGAGTACAGGACATACTGTACACAGTTGCTTCTCGAGGTTCTTGAGGGCGGTGTCTCCAGGAGGGCTTTCCTGTTGAGGGGCAGCACATAATTGGGTGAAGGAGGCCGGAGGGAGCGTGTTCCGTTTTCTCTAATTTTTTTGATGCCGTCTCCATTTCTCAGACAGTCATACACACTCCCACTCTGTCGTCTCACAGCTGTGTGGTTTACTAGACTCAGAACTTGAAGACCAGACCCTAAATCCAGAGAGCTAGTGACTTGGATGGAGAGGCTGGTAATACCCTCGAAGGGATTCACTAAACTCGTGCCTAGGCCCTGGTTAGGGTAACCATTTTTAGGGCTGTTTATCCAACATGGTGATGCCTTTTTTTCCTCCCTAATTTGCAGCAAATCCAACCCTGCCTCCCTTGGAGGACTTGCCTTTGGGATATAAAGTTTTGGTCCGTGGGTACAGAGAAATTCACTCCTAATGAAATGACCTGGGGCATGACTCCAAGGCCACAATTGCTCACTCGCTGAGCACTGTGCCACCTAAGCCTTGGCCCACACGTTAGTGCAATCCAGTCCAGATCGGACCACTGACCCTGTCTGGAAGGAAGGGCTTTTTTTTTTAAAGAATTGTTTTTGGTAAACAGTATTGTGTAAAATTGCTTTTTTATACCGATACAAGCATGTTTTGTGCATGAGTAGTAATTGTTTTGATATTCCTGTTGATGTTAAATTACTGTGTGATATAAACAGTATGTGTTTTTATATATCATTGTGTAAATTTAATATAACATTATATGCTGTAATAAATGATTTGTTTTACTGCTGTTAAGTTTGTTATTTGGGCATAAAACCAGATGTTTACACCTATAACTCTTGTACTGATTATTGTGGGATTTTATATTGGGCCTAGTCTAGCATTAGACTATTATTTGCAATAATTAAGGCAGGTTTTAGTACTTTTCTTCAAATGGATGGTAATAAAGGAGGGAAAGCAAACCACTTCTTTAAAATAGTTAAGGTACTTCTTTAAAATTTAAGGTAAATTTTATAGATGTGGTTTAAGGAAAATATTTCTTAGAATTCCCTCCCACTTTTTACTATAAAATATTTATAACATGGAAACGTTGAAAGGATAATAGAATAAACACTTGTATAGAAACCACTTACATTCAATAATTGCTAACATTATGCTATTCTTGCTTTAACTCTCTATATGTATTTATTAGGTTAAACCATATTGCTGGTTTTGAAAGTCAAAGACAGATTTTGGCCATCTTTCCTCTCCTCACCGTACAACTGTACTATTTTAAAGTAAATTTCAGGCATCATGATACTTCATTTCTAAAAAATTAAGCATTTATTTCTAAGAATGAAAGAGTCTCTTATATAACTATAATATGATCACACAAATCCAAAGAAAATTGTCAGTAATTCTCAGTATCAAATACTGTTGCAAGAATTTTTAAAAAATCTTCACCCAAGGATATTTTTTTAAATTGATTTTGAGAGAGAGAGAGAGAGAGAAACATCAATCAGTTGCCTCCCGTAAGCCCCCAGACTGAGGATTGCTAGCTCAGACCAGAGATCAAACCTGCTAGAATGTGTGCCCAGACCGGGAGTCAAACCTGCAATCTTTGGTGTACAGGAGGATGAACAAACCAACTGAGTCACCTGGCTGGGCTTGAGAATTTTTACTAGCTCCTGTTTTTCCCAGTGAGGATTTCAGTCAATGTTACTGTATTTGGTTGTAGATCTCTAGTCTTTTATTCTAGAATTAGAGGCTCAGTGCATGAGATTTGTGCACTGGTGGGGGGTGTGGCCTGCAGGGATCAGCCGATGTGGGCACAGCTGCTCATCCCAGTCAGCCAAGCAGCTGTGGACCTGCCCTCTGAATGATTGCTCCCACCATGGGAGCAGCCGCTCATCTCCATCAGCCAAGCCACACTCCCACTGTGGCAGCACACTGACCACAGGGGCAGCTCCTCATTGAGCATCAATACAACTGGCCGACCGGTGGTTCTGGTTGTTCTGCCATTAGGTGGCTGGGCTTTTATTATATAGAATAGTCTTCTCTTTTTAAAAAGTGACATTGGGTTTTGAAATCAGGACACTTACTTGTAGATGGTCCCACAATCTGGATTTGGTTGTTTCCTTATGTTGTCTTAACATCTACTACTTCTGTATCCTATAAATTGTGTAAAGCTTGATTGGATTCAGTTTAACCATTCTTAGCAAGAAGATTTTAATAGTGACCTTGTGCACTTATGTTGCTTTACATCAAAGAACATAATATCAGGTTGGCCTACTGTTACTGAATTTAAGAGTGGTCCCTGCCTTGACAGGTAGGTGTGGTTCAGTTGGTTGGAGCATCATCCAGGATACTAAAGGGATGAAGTTCAATTCCAGTTGGGGCATATACCCAGGTTATGGGTTCAATCCCCCGGTCAAGGCCCTTATAGGATGTTTCTCTCACACCCTCCAAAATAAATTTTTGAAAGGGGGAAAGAGACCTTTAAAGGAATAAGGGTGATCCCTTGGCTAAATTGGTAAGTAGAGATTTCTTCACTATAAAGTTTGGTTTTCTTCCTCTTTGCAAATGTTTAGTATTTGTGGGTGATTATTTGGTGCTGTGTGGATACCATGTTTTTCATAAAGGACTTTAGCTTATATTGCTGATCTTGCCTGAGTCAGTTATTGCTTTGGGAATGTAAATGGTAGGTTTCTAAGTATATTTTCTACTTTTATTAACTGACATTCTACAAAAAAAGAGATGTTCTTGTTATATTCCTTTTTCTTTTGAATATCACTATGGACTCATGGATTTTTGTGCATTTGATATCTTACAATCACCTATAGTTACTGTTCTTTTTGATGCTTAACATGTCCGAAATTTGTCAGTAGGAGGACAAATTTTGTTAAAAATAATCTGTAGATCAGCTCAATCTCATATTTCATATAATTATTATGATTTGTACTCAAGATGAAATTTTCAAATGCAAATTTAAATACAACCCAAATCTCTTAACTACCCATTTTTAAATTCTGCCCCGGAAAATTTCTTTCTTTTTATACTTTATAGAAATTCTTATTTCCAAGAAGGATTTTACCTGTAGAACACAGCAAATTAGTTCCTTATTGTTTATAAAGATAAGACTTTTTTTTTCTCCAACAAGATATCCTTTTTTTCAATTAGGCATCTTTTTACCAAGACATCTCAGACAAGTCAGTTCTTCAAATTGTAGAGTTGTGTTTTTTAGTATTTATATGTTTTATATACAATCAGTTATCCTGCTTCAACTAGAGTATCTTTGATTACCTGATTAAATCTAGGTCAAGTGCAAGTGAGGCATGATCTCACCATCTTTTCTAGTTCTGTGATCCAATCTCTTTGGGGGCAGGCTATAAAGTTTATTGTGTAAGGCAACTGTGACCTGCATTCAGTTCTTGAATCATTTCCAAGTTATTTTCAAAGAGCATTATTCTCAGAAGGGGAAGCTTTCTGAAAACCAGCTTCTGAATAATTACATTTTAGGTGACAGAATGCCAAATGAAGAGAAGCATGAAAAACATGATTTTTTTTTCTTTCTAAGAACGCAGGGTTTGTCCTTTTCTGTCTATTGCTTGACTTCCCTGTGGCTAGCAGTTGTACTGCACTTGGAAATGTGGGTTTTGTCCATTATTTTCAATGACAAATAGTTGCTATTATTCTGACAAACAAAAGAGCTCTTTAAAATATTTCCCTTTATTTAAATAAATTACAAATGCTCATTGTCAAAAAGAAAAAAAAAGTATCTGAACAATGCACAGGTGTTTAAACTCCTTTTGCTTCATCCTCCTTAAATTCTACTCTTCAATAAGTTTGGTGAGTATATTTCCATACTCTGTTTTATGCACATACAAATATATGGCCTTTGCGTTTTCCCCTTCAAAATGAAGACTCAGTCTACATATGTTCTGTAACTTGCTTTCTTCATTCCATGGACCTGTATAGTGGGTATAATTCCCAATTTTTAAAAAAAAATATATTTCATTGAAATTTTTCAGAGAGGAAGGGAGAGGGATAGAGAGTTAGAAACATTGATCAGCTGCCTCCTGCACACCTCCTACTGGGGATGTGCCCACAACCAAGGTACATGAATCGAACCTGGGGCCCTTTAGTCTGCAGGCCGAGGCTCTATCTACAGAGCCAAACCGGTTAGGGCCCAATTTTTTTTAATGGGGTTCCAAGACTTTCCTCCCTGAGAAAAAAGGTACAAAATTTTATGGGCTACTTACTTGCCTTGCTTATAAAAATTTCAATATTTAACAACAGAAGTGTTACCCAAGTGCTATACATTTGCACACATACTGCCTTTCCAGTTTTCTTATGTTTTGTTTCTTTGTATTAAGAGTCCACTTTAAGTGGACATTATTGTCAGAAACCTGTGAGGCTTGCCTAAGGATTTTGCCAAACCGAGAAGCTAGGTATTTGTTTCTGCCAGGTGCCTCAAGGAAACCTCCAGGTTGGACTACCTTTTAAGTTAATTTATCTACTTTGTGTTTATCTGACCACAGAGGTAGTAGCCATTCAAATCCTAACCCCATACAAGGATAGGCTGCGGTTACATGTGTTCAGAGGAGGTCATTTCCAAGGGGCAGAAAAGTTTCCTATGTACATCCTGGGCCAGCAAGTGGGTTTTTTTTTCCTGGACTAACCTTCCACTGAGCGTGTAGCCCTTCGGTGCTCTCAGCAATGTGGGTGGGAGTCTCAGTCCAGATCCTGCCCTGTAAAGGCCAAGTCCTTGTCCCTGAGTGCCTGTTGACGTCAAATCGCCTAGCTTAAGGAAGGAACCAGCAATCTCTCCTACTACTCTCCAAGGTTGGGCCAAACTTGGATGCCTTTCTTTCCAGTGGAATCAATGTACACTTAAGCCAGTGGTTCTCAACCTGTGGGTTGCAACCCCTTTGGGGGTCGAACGACCCTTTCACAGGGGTTGCCTAAGACCATCGGAAAATGCAGATATTTACATCACGATGCATAACAGTAGCAGAATTTCATGGTTGGGAGTCCCCACCACATGAGGAACTGTATGCAAGGGTCGCGGCCTTAAGAAGGTTGAGAACTACTGACTTAAGCAAATGTTTGCTAATAGCTTATCCACCATTCCTAACTATTTTACAGTGAAATGATTTATCTAGTTCACCATATGACTGGTAACAGATACCATACAGCTACCCATTGCCTTTGCCAGTAAACTGGATTCTCCTCCCCTTGCCTCCTGTATTTTGGTACAATTTTATGGAGGTACAATAAAATGCACATATTTGAATTGTACAATTTGATCTGTTTTGATATGTATATACCTGTACAACCACCACAATCAATATAACAAACATTTTCATCATTATCGAAAGTTTTTTTGAGACTCTTTGTAATCCATCTCTCCCTCCACTCTATTTCCCCCAGCCATCACGGATCTGCTTTCTGTCACTATAGATTACTTTGTCTTTTCTATTATTCTGTTAAATGGAATTAAACAGTGTGTGCTGTTTTTACTTGAATTTTTTATTCTGCATATTGATGTTTAGGTTTGTCCATGTTTAATGTCTCAATCATTCATCTTTTTATTGCTGAGTAATATTCCTTTGTATAGATATATAATAATTTGTTTATCATATTCACTTGTTGATGGCCATTTGGGTTATTTCCAGCTTGGGGCTATTACAAATAAAGCTGTGAAGAACCTACACATACAGGTCTTTGTTTCTCTTGGGTAAATACTGAGAAATGGAATGCCTTGGTTTGAAGGTAGGTGTATGTTTAAGTTTCTTTAGAAATTGTAAAATATATCCCAAACTGGTTGTGCCATTTTACATTCCTACCCGCAATTATGAGCGTCTCAGTTGCTCCATGTCCTTGCTACCATTTGGCATTCTCATACTTTCTAATTTTAACCCAATGGATGTGTAATAAAATCTCATTGTGACTTTAATTTGAATTTCACTGTTGAGTAATGATGTTGAACATCTTTGCATGTGCTTATTTGCCAACTGTGTATTGTTCTTGGTGAAGTGTGTGGTCAAATAGTTTATACTCCAAAAAATTGGGTTTTGGTCTTCTTATAAATGAATTGTAAGAGATTCCTTTATAAATTCCAGGGAAGAGACCTTTGATATATACTGTGAATATTTTCTCTCTGTGGCCTGCCTTTTCATTATCTTTTTATAAAAAATGTATTTTTTGACTGATTTCAGAGAGGAAGGGGGGAGGGAGAAAGACTTAGAACCATCAATGATGAGAGAGAATCATTGATTGGCTGACTGACGGGAATCAAACTGTGACCTCCTAGTTCAGAGGTAACAGAACCACTGAGCCCTTTCCACTTTCCTAAAGGTACCTTCTGAAGAACAAAAGTTTTAAATTTTGATGAAGCCCAATTTTCTATTTTTTTCTTTTATGATTTGTAAATTTGATGACCCATTTAAGAAACTTTATCTTATACTTCTAGATTTTATGGTTACATAAAGATTAATGACCTATTTTGAAATAATTTTGGGGTATGATGTGAAGTAGGGATAGATATTCAGTTTTTCCAAACAGATATTTAATTTGCCTAGAACTGTTTGTTGAAATGACTTTCCCTTCTGAATTGGCAACTTTGTAAAGACAAACAAAACAGTGGATGTAATCCATATGCCTATTTTTTTCACCATTGTCAAACGCTTTATAGTAAGTCTTGACATCAGGTAAGGCAAGTCCTTCAACTTTGCTTTTCTCTTCTTAATTGTGTTGATTATTTGAGATCCTTTGTATTATACAAATTTTTATAATCAGGTTGTCACTGTCTACAAAAACAACAGCAGCAACAAAACCCTGTTGAAATTTTTATTGGTATCAAATGGAGTATAGTTCACCATAGAGATATTATCATTTTAAAAATGTCTTTCAGTTCATGATTATATATTCCCACTTGTTTAAATCTTCTTTAACTTTCTTCAGCAATATTTTATAGTTTTTAGTGTAGAAGTCTTGGTCTCCTTCTGTCCAAGAACTGAGCTGGGATTCTGCATAATGGTGATCATGTGTTCCACCTCATCCTCTGTGAGCTCTCCTGCTCTCCTGGTTTAGCCCATGTCTGTTTTTCTCAACATCCCTGAGCATATCTTTGTCCCATACCCTTACCTGCAGTGAAGGCAAAGGCTATTTCCACCATCCATGGATATTGGTGTTGAGTACTGGCAAAATGTGCTGGAACTTCTCAGGGACCACTAAAGTCAGGGCAGCAGTGGTGGGGAGTAGGTCTCCTATGGAAGAACATCCAGTGAATTAAAAAAAAAAAAAGAAATTCAGTTTCTGTATTTTTCATTTCTCAACTTTCCCATTTGATTTTTTTTGGCAATTTCTATTTCTCTGCTAAGAATTTCTATCTTTTCATTCATTTCCAATGTCTTTTTCTTTTACCTCAAGGATCATAATTATAATTATAATTTTAAAAGTCTTTGGTAGTTTCAACATTTAGGTCATCTTAAGGTTGGCATCTGTCTATTGTTTTCCTCTTGAGGACTGGTCCTATTTTCTTGTTCCTTTTCTTGTCAAGTAATTTCAGATGGTATCCTGAACATTGCCAGAGTCCTTTCATAATCCTCAGGAGAATGTTATTTTGGCTTTAGTAGGCAGTTGTCCCAATTAAGCTTTGTGACCTCAAGTTGTTCTGTGTTGGTTTGAGTCTGTACCTTGCTTACTTGGCTCAGATGGTAGATTGAACCTAGAGTTCATACCCAAAATTAGGGAACCCTTGTCTCTATTTCTTTTTCCTACTCTCTCCACCCCACAGGGTCAATATTTTCTGGTTCCTTTGGCTAGAAAGACATATTCATATTGAAATTTTAACTGCCTATAGCAAACACTGCTCTGAAACTGGGGCCTGCACTCAGGATAAAGCTGAATTAGAAGAGAGAGAGAGAGAGAGAGAGAGAGAGAGAGAGAGAGAGAGAGAGA
>JAAGEH010000076.1:25346574-25508111 GCA_011751065.1 Lasiurus cinereus | reverse complement strand
GAGAGAGAGAGAGAGAGAGAGAGAGAGAGAGAGAGAGAGAGAGAGAGGAATCTCCCATCCCCACACCCCTTAATCCACCAGCTTTTTTTGCTTTCACAATCTTTAGGTAGTTTATTTTTCCCATATTTTTGTCAGAGTTTTTAGTTGTAATCAGTAAGAAGGATAGGCTATAGTGGGCTCACACTGCTATGGCAGAACCCAAATCCACAGACTCATTTATTTTTAACATTTATTTTGAAGAGAATTCAAAGACCCAGCAGATTCCTGCAGGAGAGTCATTCATGTGTTTCCCCGAAACTCCCCACCCTGCTCTGAAAAACACAGGCTTTCTGTGTTCTGGTTTCAAAATCTCATGCAACAGTAAGAGTCCTTATAAGCAAGGAAATCCTTTATCAATGTTGAAGAGGGTGTGTTTAAAATTGGCACAATTTTATTTTACTTCCTTCTAGGTGCAAACCTTTAATTTGGAGGGTAGAGGGGAGCTATATAATTATTTCTATACACTTCTTTCTTTTGGGGCAAAGGAAAAAAAAATAACATTCTCTACACATACGTATATTGCTTGAACGGTGGCCTAAAAGTGCCCTTTGTTTCCTTGGGAGTCCTTTAGTTTAATTTTCAGACTTGTCACTTTTAATTATTTACCTGATGATGATGTTTCTGATTATAATATAAATATAGTATATACTAGTAATTACACTTTTGAAAATGGGTATTTACTTCTTGGCCCACAGTGGTTTTTTGGAGCTGCTACAACCTATCTGTTAAACATAAGGAGTAGCAGCATGGAGCCCAGAGCTGACTCAGAGAATTATTCTAATTTGAGGACCGTTGCCCAGGTAAATAACAGCTGCTTTGGAATCATTGCAACTGAAGTGGCCAATGAATAATTTACCTTTATTCATCTGATGAACTATAACAGATGAATATTTCAGGATTACCAAAATACAAAAAAAAAAGTCAAATATCACTAGTTCAGCTAGTTGTTATATTTTAGATGGAATGCTATAAACCGATAGGAGAATGTAGAGTGGCAGTCCCGAGATTTTCCTTGGAAGATTATAATTAACGATGGGTAACATCAAAATGATGAGAATGTGAATTTGGTTTTGGTAAACAACTTTAATATCTATTTATCCAAATCTTATGCAAAATGTGTTCAGCCTTTGCACTGGCAAACAGGGAATCTTGCAAGAGCAACTTTTTCCCATGAGTTTCTTTTTGAATTTATTTTCCTTACTTAAGAGGAGGCTATTTCCAAACTTCTGGCTTTCTAGTGGGCTCTGGCATTTCATTCTGAACATCGTATGTAGCCAGCACCAGGAAATTGCACAGGTCTATTTTTAAATCGAAGAGGAGCTTTCTAAAAAAAAAAGGAAAATCTTTTATTATTACAAACACAGTATATGTGTATTATAGAAAGTAAAAAAATATAAATAAACAAAAAATAAGATTATAAAAACACTATTTTTATTACCCACAGATGATTCCTGCAGCCCTTCATTGTGTTTGATTCCAGAACTCTTTCAGTTATGCATATAAGTATTTTTGTTCCTAGAATGAGATCACACCTTACTTACTGATTTGTCACTTGATTTTTAAAGTCAAAGATCTCTGCCTTTCCATGTATTTTCATCTTATCTAATACCCAATCTACATTCACAGTTCTCCAATTGTTTAGAGGAACTTAAAAAATATTTTTTATATTAACTTCAAAATCAATCCTTGACAACGAATATGGCATTCTAAATATTTGCCTGCATTGATGTGATTCAGAGAATTCATGGGAAGTCTTTGGCAGGCCTAATGGTCAGTATAGATTAATTGATCTTATCACCTATAGAGTTCCCAAAATCAAAGATGAGCTTGTACTCTGGGAATTCAGGGACTGAAATGACAGCCAAGAAGTTCATAATAAGAATGAAAAAGTATAATTTGAAGAATGTAATAGTACTTATAATTGTAGCCTTTTACTTCCTTTTGTATTAGTTTACATAACGTGTGAGTAAGGTTTACCCTGAGAGCAAGTTAGAACCTTCGGAAAAGACCACACTTAATTGCTAACCATTAAGTATGTATCCCATAAATACATTTTTTTGAGTTTTGTCCCCTAAATGACATCTCATGTCAGCAAAGACTTATACTTATTCTCAAAGAGCCAAAACTAGTCCAAAAAAGGAACATTCCTTCTGTGGAGTCTCATTAGTTGATATTTGGAGAAAAGGATTAGGAGACTGAAAATATGGCTCATTGCCTAAGACCCACATATTTTATTCTTAAGAAACAAATCTCTGGAAGAGTAGCACTATAACATTTAGATAAATATGCCTAATTTCTTTTTTGTCCTCACACTTAGGTTTTTAAAACTTCACATTAAATAAAGTTTAACAAATAGCAAAAAAAAAGAGGCAAATTACCATTATTTTACATTTCTAATCAAACAATTATTAGTAGTCGATGTTATTCCTCCAAGTATTTTTCTACATATATGCCATAGTTGCTATCATATACATATATATATACAGATGTATGCATATACAAATAATAGTGTATACTTACATATAAATACATAACATAAATATGTAAGTACATATGTACATTTATATATAAATATTGCATATAGTTATATATATGTATATCCTACATAATAAAAGCCTAATATGCTAAGTGTCTGGTTGACCAGCAGCCGTTCAACCAGTCCTATATAATAAAAGGCTAATATGCAAATCGACTGAATGACAGAATGACTGTTTGCTATGTGTTCACTGACCACTAAGGGGCAGACACTAAATGTAGGGGCTGCCCCCTGGTGGTCATTGCACTATCACAGGGGAGCACCGTTCAGCCAGAAGCCAGGCTCATGGCTGGCGAGTGCAGCAGTGGTGGTGGAAGCCTCTCCTGCCTCCACGGCAGCACCAAGTATGTCTGACTGCTGGCTCCTGGACTGTAAAAGGATGCAGGCTGGACTGAGGGACTCCCAACCACCCAAGTGCTCAAATTTCATGCACTGGGCTTCTAGTTAAAGCATAATATGCTAATGATATACTAAGGCTGCTCAACCATTCACTAACCTATCAGGCAGATGCTCTGACTGGTAGGTTTAGCTTGCTATTGGGGTCCAGCCAAATGGGACTGAGTGAGATGGGCCAAACATACCCTCAAGCCCTTTCGTAGTCCCTCTCCAGCCCAATAGTGCACCAGTGGTGTCCCTTGGCCTGGCCTGCACCCTCTTGCAATTCGAGACCTCTTGGGAGATGTCAGAGAACTGATTTTGGCCCGATCCTGCAGGACAGGCCGAGGGACCCCACTGGTGCATGAATTTGTGCACCGGGCCTCTAAGTATATAAGTATGCACTCTATGTACCTAAGCCTATGTAGTTGGCAATAGTCAAATATTTTTCACAATTACCATAGTCTTTCTAATCACCATTTTGTAATGGTTACATAATATTTTCTTATGGTATTCAATCATTTATTTAGCCCTTCCTCTCATAATAGAAATTTATTTTGTTTCTATTCAGGACCCAGCATCTCCTGGCTACCCACCAACTGCACTGAGATGCTCTGTAGGGGTTTCTTCTGTCCCTTTCCCACCCATTCTCAGGCATGTCTCCAGGATTCACATTTTAGAATGTTTCCTCAAGGAGGCTGGTCTCAGGGGTCAAGCTTCATTTTGGCTCTCTTGCTCTGCTCTACCCTGATGTACTTGACAATTTGAACAAGTCCTTCTTGTAAGTCTGCCTTGCCAGGAAGTTGAGCTTAAGTTCTCCATTCTTCTCAGCCTCTTCCCAACCCTGTGTACATCTTCCTATCTAGCTTGGAGTTTATAAACTTCCTTTGGATGGAGGTCCCAGTGGCAAGAAAAGGTCACTGAATCTTCAGTTCCTGTCTATTATAAATGACTCTGGGATTGTCATTTTTTCCCCCCATAAAATTTCCCCTCATACTTAAGATTATTTTCTTAGGATAGAATCCCAGAAATGGAATTACTGAAGTAAAGATGATGAATATTTTAAAAGCTGTTAATATTTATTGTCAACTGGATATAGCTACTATCTATTAACCATTTCTGAGACATTATCTCACTTAATTTTCACAACAGTTCTATCCATATCCCCATTATAGAGAAGGAGATGGAGGCATCAAGAGGTATGTGTAACACAATAATGCATTATTTTGAGCTGACATCATGGCAGCATCATAGTCTTTTATGATTTAAAAGACAACAATAGGCTTTGCTTATGTGTTACCTATTTGTGGGGAGAATGGGTATATAGTAACCCGGAAAGGTTGGGTAATATTTCATTTCTTTTAAATAGCAGTTATGATTTTTTCTTTGAGCATTATTTGAACAAAAATTTTCAGATTTATAAACACAAAAGCAGTTTTAAGCCAAAAGATAACTTGCTCAGCACCTCCTAGATGCGTAACACTGTGCGAGGAGCTGTGTGGATGCTGAGCTAGGATGTAGGCCCAGTGGGAGGAGAGGAGGACAACTCTACCTGCTTGGTTCACTGCTGTGTTTCTAGAGTCAGAACAGTGCTTGGCGCATAGTGGTGCGCAGGAAATATTTGTAGAATAAATGAATATATGGTCACTGTTTTTTTTTTTAAATATTTTATTGATTTATTACAGAGAGGAAGGGAGAGGGATAGAGAGTTAGAAACATCCATCAGCTGCCTCCTGCACACCCCACACTGGGGATGTGCCTGCAACCAAGGCACATGCCCTTGACTGGAATCTAACCTGGGACCCTTCCGTCTGCAGGTTGACACTCTATCAACTGAGCCAAACCGATTAGGGCTGGTCACTGTTTTTGCCAGTTAGGATTAGGTTCATCAGTGAATGACAAAAAACCCCAACTAACAATGGCTTAAACTGGATGAAAGTTTACTTCTTATGTAAGATACATCTAGACTCTAGATTCTAGAGAAAAGCAGTCCAGGCTGTTAGGGAAGATTTGTAGTATCATCAGGCCCCAGTTTATCTGTGTCTTATTATTCTGTATTCCTCGGCACGTGGCATTTGCTTCAAGGTCTCAGCTGACTGCTTGGGCTCCAGCTGTCCATCAACATTTCCAAGAAAGAGGAGAAAATGCGAGCAGGCTCCTTCTTTAAAGGCACTTCCTGTAAAGTCGCACAGAGCCCTTTGGCTTATGCCACCTTGGCAGCATCTCGGTCACATTGCCAATTTTAGTGGCAAGGAGGCTAGACAATTGTTATGGGTGGCTCCGTGCCCCCGGTAAAATCGGGAGCTCTATTACTAAGGAAGGAGCAAAGAATGTGTTTGGGGGACAACTAACAGGACCTCTGGGTGAGTGAACTTAATTAAATCTTAGGAGTGAAGCTCTACACATCTTAAAATTTAAATGACCACCTAAACCTTGTATATTATTGAAAACAAACAAGTCATATAGATGATATGCAGCACAGAGAGACCAACTGAAAGAATATTGTTAAGCACAGTGTCAGAGTTGAGGGGTGGGCCTGGATACACGGAGGTGAGTCCAAGGGCAGCAGATGTTTTATATTAAGTAGAGGTGGCAGAAATACAAAAAAAATCCATGATGGTTAGGAATAAAATCCTATATATTTTTGATCATTAAGGAAAGGTCATAGTAATAGTTTTAAAGTCTCTCTCTCTCTCTCTACACACACACACACACACACACACACACACACACACACACACACACATATATATGCACACACACACACATATAAAAGGATACTTTGACTTCCTTTAAACAACTCTTTAAAGCCTTGTTACTTGGACTTCCCCCTTGAAGCCTCCTGCGGTTCTTCTGTGTTTAATCGGTGGTTCTCCAAGGCCTCAATTTTCTTTACAAGGCTCTTCTGTTCCTTGGCAGGGCACAGAGCGCTCCAGGAACCCTTGTGGCCTGGAGATTTCCCCCAGTCAAAGAACTGAATGCCCTGTTCACAATGGCTGTCTCATAAATCCCCAGCGTAGCACAGAAGCAAAAATTGAGGCTGAATTTATTTCTCTTATTATTTAAAGAGTTACACATATAATACACATTCGTCAAATAATTAGAAATCAAGAAGAGAGGGTGAATTTCTGTAATTCCGTTCTCCAGAAATGACCTCAGTAAATATTATTATTTTTTAAAGTATTGTAATCTTTAGTAGTGGCCCTCAAAATAATCAGATCTTTTCATTGAATAATTTTACTTGCAGAAATCTATTCTGAGGAAATGATGTAATACTTCTGCGGTAATCATACATAATATTTACTCTTTTTTTGTGTGTGTGTGATCTTAAAATTTTCTTGTAAATTATTCTTTTACTGTTGACAGACAATATTATATTAGTTTCAGGTGTACAACATCGTGATTAGATATTTATATGACATATAACAAAACACGAATAAGTGAACAAAGAAAACAGAAACAAACTCAGACACAGAGAACAAACTGATGGTGACCAGATGGGAGGGGGGTTAGAGGAATGGGTGAAAGAGGTGAAGGGATTAAGACGTACAAATTTCAAGTTATAAAAACAGTCATGAGGATGTAAAGAACAGCATAGGGAACACAGTCAATAATATTGTAATAACTATGAATGGTGCCAGGCAGGTACTGGACTTATCAGAGTGATCACAGTTCATATTTTAATGTAAGCCCTTGCAGACTTTTTAACGCCTTTTAAAACTTTATCCACATAAATATTTATTTAAAAATACTGTTAAATCAATGTCTTATAACCTGCATTTTCAAGCATTTTCAATTTAATGATCTAGTGACAATTTTTTTTTTTTGGTTAGTAAATATAACCACACACCATCATTTCAAATGGCAGCATAACATTTTATTAGGAGGATATGGAAAGACCAATTTTCAGGGACATGAAATATGTCTGCCCGCAATGCTTCTTTTTATCAGGGATTTGGGAGAGCTACTAACTCTCAGAAGGCTTGAGAGGAGGTCATTAGAAAAGGTTAGTTACACAGTTGCCTGAGGCTGAGAGAATCTAATACCTGGACAACTGGCTGCCACCGAGGAGACTGTCTGAGAGGAGACTGTCTGGGGAGGTGGCCCTCAGTGGAGTCAGTATTGCTCATAGCCGGGGGCTCCCCAGGAAGCGGCCTAGAGCCCAGGTGAGGCCTCTTTGGAGACAGATGGCTCTGGAGAAGTCACCTCAGGCCAGCTGGTGCTCTGTAAGCAGCCCTCATCTGCCACAGTTTGGCCTTTTCCCAGTTGGTGTTAGAAAGAGGTCTGTGAATTTGGGTGTAATTTTATTATTTCTTTAGCTGCTACCTCATTCCCCAGTTAGCTTACTCCCACCCCCCATTCCCCAGTTGCTCACATTCTGCTACCAATATCTGATGTACATTGAAAGCAATTACTTCATGAGTTAGGTATGTGCAGTGCTTAAGTCTTTCCACTCAGGAGCCTTTAGAAATAAAACTCAGATTAGGTAACAGCCAGGGCAGGATAACCGAGGGCATTTTTTAACAGTGACATAATGACTTCTCTCAGTTATTCCCTATTGTTTAAAGGGCATCATTATCTCTCTGTGAAACCACATCTGGCATGGAATCTGAAGTGAATTACTGAAATACTGGTCCTTACCTCTGAATGGTAAGAGCCCACCTGCCTCCATCTAATGGGCTTTGCACCATAGGGCCCTGCATGGATGCCGGGCACTTGCAGGCTGCCCTGATGTTACAGATAAAGGGTACATGCCTTATGATGTGAGAACTACATCTGATTTAGATTCTGCGCTACAAGAATAAACTTGTTCTTTCTTGAGGATAAATGAACTAGGGATCACTGGTTTTAAAGTGTTATAAATTTTTATGACATTATGAAAGAATCAGGAGCTACAGTAGGCCACTTAGTATTATATTTCCATTTTCTGGATAACAGATTAGATGTAATTTCCCAACAAACGTGAATAGACTACAGAGGGGAGACTAGAAACAGAATAAGATACAAAATATTTACAACAAAACTGCACAAGAAAGTCAAGTTAGCTCCCCCCAGTTATTAAAATACAAGGTCAATGGTTGGAGTGGTAATGATAGATGGGGAATTACATAAAAATAAAACCTGATTCAGTTCTAAAATGGGAATTTAGAAAAGGTAAAGGTAGCTAGAATAATGGAGACTCAGATTATGTATCAAACAGCAAACTGGGGAAATACATGAAGGTAAAAACAGAGGAATTCAGAGGGGACTCATAATGAGAAGTGTGAAACTGGGTTGGGGTAGCGGGGCAGAAAAAAGGAAGAAAAAAACCCATGTGAATGAAAGGTAAGGAGGAGGAAAATAATTGCATAAAAATATTTCAAAATGCTATGAAATGGTTTTCAGCTAGAAGAGCAGGGCTTTGAGTAGGATTCACTACTTCTGCATAGTAAGAAGGACCTTTTTTAACCCTCTTTGATAAGGGAAAAATGAACGGATAAAAGATCCCTCCTGTTTCTAAGAGACAAACTGTTTGAGATATGTTACCTGAAAACTATTTTTCCAGTTAATAGTCACAGAGTTAAAGTAAATAGCTCTTTAAAGGAAAATGGAAATCAGAGACTAGATTTGACAGTCAAAGCCATTGGGCTACTTGTCCACAAGGTTGGTGCCAGAGAGACACAATACTCAAGAAGCAGGAGGAAACAGAACTGGAGAACCACAAAATACTTTGCTGAAGGTCACGCTGTTCAGTACTGGCCCTGCAAATTCCATCCCAGTGCAGACATTGCTAAGGAATTCATTGACTCAGGAGCAAGTGGTGGATTAATTGGCAGGAATCAAGTGACCAGGATGTGTTAGGGCTGCACGTTTAGATATAGTTGATATTTTTTCTCAACCTCTAATTCTACATCTGTGAAGTGATGGGCGTTGGAATACGTGGTTGGGACCCCAGCAAAGGCTGAGGAGGAGGAGGCTAGGGCTGTGCAGTTGGGGTGGGTTGGTTGTAATCTAGATAATAATGGGTCCGTCAGTTAGGGAGGGCGAGCAAGGGGGTACCAAATCTGCAGGAGTCAAGAAGCTTATGTGGGGGTGAGTCAAAGATGAAAGGGGGGATATTTAGGACACAGTCTCCAGACAGGGTCAAATGGCCAATACTTTAGTATTTTGCTGTTAAGACCTTGCTGCCTTGCCCTGTACCTGAGCCTTGTTAGTCTTAAAGCAGCGATGTTTGGGAGCGGGTGCTAAAGAGAGATGGTCAGTTTGTGAGAAAAAATTGGTAAGTATCAGAACACAGTGGAGTAAAAGAAGAGAACTTGTTCTGAGACGGGGTGCCTTGGGACCTCGGGAACAGACGAGAAGCAAAGGCTGGAAGCCTGGTGGGGCTTCACATCTCTAGTCTTTGTTCCTCTCTGTCTCTGCTGGGTCTATGAGGCATAACTTTCTTCCGGTCAGCACTGTCAGTGCACAGCTGGCCTGGACGCTGCGTCCCGAGGGGGCACATGAAGACTGTTCAAAGGAGAGTCTTAGGAAGGATTGAAGCCTGAGAGGATATGTCAGAGGACTGAGATAATTCATTAAGAACAAGTCTGGTCCTGGCTGGTGTGCTCTCAGTGGTTAGAGCACCATCCTAAGCACTGAGGAGTCTTGGTTCAACTCCCCGTCAAGGGCATGCACCTGGGTTGCAGATTCCATTCTCGACCCTAATCAGGGCATGTATGGGAGACAATTGATGTGTCTCTCTCACATCCATGTCTGTCTGTCTGTCTGTCTCTCTCTCTCTCTCTCTCTCTCTCTCTCTCTCTCTCTTTCTCTCTCTCTCCCCCCCTCCCTCCCTTCCATGCTCTAAAAAAGGAAAAGTCTGCTATTGGGCATAACACAGTCTTAAGTTTATGATGGATTATAAGTATAAGAAGGTGACCAACTATTCTTTGTCTTCACTAAGGATAAACCAAGAGGGAACAGACTTGAACCCCAGCAAAAGAAAGTCAGGCTAGACGAGAGGTAGGGGGTGATGGCAGTGGAGACTGCAGTGTCTTGAGGCTTCCAGGAGAAAGCTGAGACCTTTCCTATAGCTGCTGACAGATAGATGGTTCTTTTCTCTCTGGAATGGTGTTTGCTCTGTCTTGAGGCTGTGAGGTAGGGTGATGACCTGGAAAGGCATGTCAGCCCTTAATTTGGGGAACAGACATTTGTCTGGGTCACAGAAGCTCTTAGGTGTGTTTTTTTGTTTTAATCTTTTCCCTGGAGAATCAGTGTCCAAAGGGACTTCTGCGGCTCTGTTATTTTCTCGGGTTTACAACAATATGGTGCCATGGAATAACTTCCCACCTTCTGTTAATTAGTCTCAAGTTTCAGTGTCCTGCTTACAACATGCACTTATGCTAGATTTGAACATGTTGCTGGTTATTTAGAAAACGAATAAATAATACGATTAAGCGATATGATGTCCAAGCTGCTTTTTGCTCTCAAAGCATCCAATGGCCATTTCATGTCTTTTCAATCACATGCTTAGACTTTTGAAACAAAAGTAACTAACATATTTCCTCCAATTGTAGAAGAAAAATACTTAATCTTTCCTCCTCTTGATTGCTTTAAACTCAACATTTAGCAGGTACACGTGACTAGTAATGAAAGCTGCACTGCTCATAGCACAAAGCGGGGGGTGTAACTTTTTGTAATGAGAACCTCAAAAGCCAGTCTAAGTGATGGCTGTCTTATGTATTAAATATATTAAATGAAAACCTTCAGGTGATAGCAAAAAGTCAAGCAGAACTTTCATCTAGTATTTTTTTGGGTGTGTGTGTGGGGGAAAGGCTTCAGATAACTTCCAGCTAAATGTACTATGGCAAAAAAATTACAATGAAGAGAGGGAGTGTTGTTATGGGTTGGTTAGTGCCTAGAGAGCCATTAGAATACAACTCACCTGCATCCATTGCTCAATTGCCTGTCCCTGTGTAGGGTGGGGTGGGGTGGGGGTGTTGTCCCTGACCAGCTGGAAGTAGTTTCGGTGGTGAATAGGACTCCTTTCTAACATAATGAAGCTGACGCAAAAAAACAAGGCCTCTGAATTACAGTAAACACTGTCTGTATCTGATCATTACACACATGATTTGTATGTGCCCCACATTTTGACATGAATAGGCTATTTTGCTTCCAGATGGATGTCAGTGTAAGTCATCCAATGACGCCTTCTCCCACACACTACTGATGTCCCACTATTATAGTCCCCGATGGTAAAAATTTCAGATGGCTTTCTTTTTCTGTATTAGTTTTGGGTGACATGACAAAGAATTGGGTTCACAGGTGTGCTAGCCTGGCACAGCACCCATCACTCAGGTGAGAGGTAACTTGGAGGAGTGGGTGCTGCCCAAACCCACTACCTGCTGAAGGGTCAGTGGCCAGCGGATCAGGGAGGGTTAAAGGCAGCCTGGGCTGCTGCCATGGGTGTGTGTGGTCCAGGAGAAGAGACAGTGCAGTGGGAACAGAGGGCGAAGTGGCTTCTCCTGGAGGTGGGGCAGCAGGGAGAAGCCAGAGTAAACGCCACGGGTGCTGTGAGGCCTGCAGGAGGCCTGCAATCCAGACATTCTTTTCCTGGATGAACCACTGATATGGGTGTTGGAGACTTGGCTGCTGCTGGAGTAATATCCAACCCCACAGGCCTTCACCCCAATTTTCCTGGAAGTCCTTTCAGAAATGTTGGCGCTCTCATTAGACAGGGCGTTTCATCCTAATTTCAGATGGTCCCCCACAGCATCAGTCTGGAAACCATTAGGTTTTTTTTATTTTTCTTATGATACCATTTCTTTACTGGAGCACAATGTTGCTTTAGCAAATAGCCCAAGGCACAAACTGAGTGCCAGGCATCCGGTGTTTATCCAGCCCAGCGGCCCTTGGGTGCAAGGCGAGCCTGGGAGTTATTTATCTCATTTTCCGTGATCACGCTTGGGCTTTGCTTTTCCAGTTAGACCGGCTTCCTAAAGCTAAGGGTGAAGATCCTTTTATTTTATTTTTTAAAATATATTTTATTGTTTTTTTACAGAGAGGAAGGGAGAGGGATAGTTAGAAACATCGATGAGAGAGAAACATCGATCAGCTGCCTCCTGCACACACACACACCCCCTCCCCTCCCTTTGCCCCCCACCACTGGGGATGTGCCTGAAACCAAGGTATGCCCCTGACTGGAATCGAACCTGAGACCCTTGAGTCCACAGACCGACACTCTATTCATTGAGCCAAACCGGTTAGGGCATGAAGGTCCATTTAAAGCAATACCTATCTTGTATAAAGCAACCAGATTGGCTTATGTGTTTTTATGTCACAGGTTCATATTCAGTGAGGGAAAAGCATACAGGCTCATTGAAGCAAAGCTTGCTCACCATGTAACACTTCAGCATTTATTCCTTTAACTGCTTAAAAGTGGAACATTCAAAGAAATTAATCTACTTTGTAGAGATTTTTCTTCTATGACACATGAAAATGTACATTTTTGTGGTGTTTCTTTTAACCGGGAAAATGGGGCAGCTTCGGTGTAGCTGTTGAAGTGACAGCCCCTTGTCCTGAGTCACCCGGCAAGAGTAGATAGTGCCCAAGTCCCAGCACTGGTCAGCTCCAGGAGTGTTGGGCCCTGCAGACACAGAGTAGAATAGGAATGGGGGTTGGTGAGCGAAAGATGATGAGCAAAATCTTGGAATAGATATGCTTACCTTTCATCTCTTCCAAACATCTGTTTTTAGATTTGCTAAAGATAGAGGCCCCACTCTGAGAGTGGAAGCAGTGGTGGAGAGAGAGCATCTTGTTAAAGAGGTGTTGGGGTGATAGGGTCAGATGGCTTCAGGAGCTAGAGATTTGTTCCTGAAGGAAGGCGCATGTATTGGGCCCACGTGTGGGTGAGTGAGGAGCGCGCCAGCTAGCCCTGGGGCAAAGCAAAACGAACTAAGCAGGATGGAGAGAATCCTCCTTGAATCGACTGACCCTGGCTGACTGACCTCAGGGGCCAAGTCTTAGCACAGGGTGGCCTCATGTTCCAAGTAGCTGACAGCATGTGCTCCCGACTTGGAGCTGGGGAGAGAGGGTTTGCCAGAGAAGAGCCTGGGAAAATCTCCACCCCAGACATTGGAATGGGCGGAAGAAAGTCTTGTTACCCTGCATAGTGACAGCTCGAAATCACGAGGGAGACGCCTGTCTGGGAGTCATGACCTTTCCTGTC
Organism: Lasiurus cinereus; assembly: GCA_011751065.1. Taxonomy (NCBI): domain Eukaryota; kingdom Metazoa; phylum Chordata; class Mammalia; order Chiroptera; family Vespertilionidae; genus Lasiurus; species Lasiurus cinereus. The sequence goes on along the minus strand of JAAGEH010000076.1, from coordinate 25,494,972 downwards.
ACATCTCCACATTCTGGCCGACAGTTGGAGAGGAGATTTGTGTGACAGGCGCACCTTTCAGCACGTCTCAATCACACCACTTAGATTGCTGAAGGGAAGAGGCAGGAGAGACAAGAGAGCTGGCCCCCACTTCCTAAACACCCTCACACCAGTCAGGACCAGGTTACAGAGGTCACCAGTCAAGTGGTAACATCCTGACGATAAGCTAGATGGACTCTCCCCTAATCCCCTCTGAGTGTGGCTGGCGTTTGCATTGGTTACTAAAGAAGGGATGTTTATCTCACCTGGGCCATCAGCCACACACACATCCTGGCCCCCAGTCCAACCCCCTTGGCAATGATACCCGCCTGCACTTAGAATCCCAGCATCCACGGTGAGGAACCCTTGACTTTTAATTATGCGAGAAACCACTTTCCCTCTTTCCCCTTTTAAAAATGATAAATGACTCTGGAGAAGCAGACACAACCACGTCTTTTCAGGATTGTTTAGGAGATTTGGAGGTAGAAATATGATGGATTGGGTTTGAATTCGCTTAGCTCTGACTAAGATAAATTGCCACTGGAATTATAAGGTTGCGTATTTTCACCATCAAGCCCATTTCATTTTTGAAACTGGCTATTCTCTATAGGCTTTTTGTCAGCAACAGGAAAGGAATGGGATAATAATGATCAGATGAGAGGAATACCATTAAAAGCACTAAGGCAGTCCATCTGCTTGGCTGAAATACTTGGTTAGGCTGCTGGTCTCCTTGCTTCCTGGCTGGTTGCTTGCCCCACAGCAGGAGGGATGAGAAAATGCTTGGTCACTGGGGCACCATTATAATGAAACATCCACATACTGGTCATAGGAAGCCCCATGATGTTCCAAAAATAAATTGAAAGTGACCTCTGTTCATATCACTAAGAAAATACATTTCAAATTCATTTTTATGGTACCCAGGTGAAAGCAATGGATTTGTTTTGGGCAAAATTTTCTGTAATTATTTATATGCATAGAGCACCTCTGAAGTCATACATAATAAACTGGCAACTCTGTAAAGGGGAACTGGATGATTGGGGAAGATTTAGTAAGTGAAAAACTACCATTATGATATTACCTATTACAATGAAAGATTAAAAAATTCCTCTTAAATATTTTCCTTTATTGAGAAGTAGACACCATGCTGGCTGGCTTGCCTTTTGTGGGTGATGGACTCATCGTATACATTCATGTGCCCGGCCTTGTGTTGAAGACAGATATAAAGACTCAGCTCAGACATTGCAAAGGATAACAGAAAGCACAATCTATCAGAATAATTATTCACCACATCTCCCTGGAAGGTGTATGGTTGTATATGGCTAGAAAATGCTAATTGTGTTAATTTAATCATGAATTTAAGAGCAACCATCTTTCATTGTTTATCTTATTCATGTGCTGTGTTGAGTGTGACGTTTAGAAGTATGGATAAGCAAAAGCCACCCATGCTCTAACTCCTCAAAGAACATTGTTCTCCTTTCAAAATATATTAGCATGTCTCTGTGTAGGCTCTTTTCTATGTTTATCTGTTTCTGAATATGACTAAGCCTGTGGGCATGTGTGATAGTGCCGGACTAAATTCCCACAAAGGGTCAGGCAAATGACATGTGTGTGAAATCAGCTGGATGTAGGTAAGTTAGAGAATGATGAGAGTTATGCTAAATTGGAGAGTTTATACTTCGCCCAAAGATACTTAAAGTTTAATAAATAATGTGTGGCTAAAATATAACAATCTGTAGGCTGGGTTTACCAGTTTATTTCACTGGAGGTAACTAAGGTTATTATTTTCCTCTGTATCCTTTCAGATACATCTTGTGTGTGTGTGTGTGTGTGTGTGTGTGTGTGTGTGTGTGTTATGTGCACAAACACAGGAATCCATCTTTTCTCCCTTTTTTTGTTAAGCAAGTGATAACATGTCAGTTGCAATTTTTACTCTACACACAATTGAACCTTTCGGCTGGCAGTTTGTTGCCCTGTCTGCATTATCATTTGTGATTCTGATTAGTTTCTAGGTTCTTCTGGGTCATCTTCCCAAGACCAAGACAAAAGTATAGGCATTCTTTCCTACTACAGTATAGTTGCACATCTTTTTTAGTGAAAAAAATTTTTTTCACTCTAAACCGTATGCAATTCCTTGCCCTCTTCTCTTCACTCAAAACTGTACACCATGTCAAGTTCCGTTTACTTTCTTTCTCCTGCCTTGTTAGTATTTTCATCACCTATCAGTTGTGATTACCTTCAGAGTTTATTAGCATTCTGTTATGCATGCTGCAAGAATCACAAGAGATGTTAATAGGACTAAGCCTGAGCTCGACCCTTGGGTCACCCTATTAGACTCAAACACCTCCCCCAAATTGAATACTGTATCATCCATCATTGTAAATCCTAAATGTTCTTGCCAACAGCTTTTAGTTTTAAGGAGCTGCTTTCAATATCTACCATCTGCTACCAACCCCCATCTAACCATGTAACAAATTTAATGAAGGATCTTGCTCAACTAATAAGATTATTAGGCATGATTTTGTTGACAGTGCACACATTGGCAGCTTTCCTTGAGAGCTTTTTAAAAAATTGCTTGGCTGCAGATAATTTGTGTAAAGTAGCACTTTCTTCCCAAGTGCTTATAGTGAAAAAAAAAAAAAAGTGAAGCCAAAAGAAGTGAGTTCTAATCTTGCTTTGATTGATATACAATCTTGGTAGGCATTTAACCACGGAACCTTAATTTCTTCACAGACAAGACAGCGTTAGTAATATTCATGGCAGTTATGCCACAGGGTTATTATAATAAAGTTTATTAAACAAGTACAAAAGCAACTTTATTAAATGCCCTATGCATCTTCCATCCTCTTCTACTTTAGGGCTGTTCAACAATCCATTGAGAATATAGGCAGCATTGGTATTGCTATTTAAAAATTGCAATTTCCCCACAAACCTCTCTCCTGTCCTTAACCTCTCCCCTAATACACCATTGACCCTGATGTTCAGAGTCTTTAGGTAAGTTTATTGAGTGTCTCTCTTCTCTGCCTCCAAAATCTTCACTTTCAGTCTTTCTTTCAATAGTTGGTTCAGCTCTTCAATCCTGGGCACTTTCCCACCTATAACCTATGTTCTCCCTCATCTCCTCCCTGGCTTTGCCCCATCTTTCTAGGGCATAATTTCTCTCCTCCATTGTTTCTTCTCCTACAAATATGCTCCTGTTTCTTTTTCTAAAATCCCTCCCTCATTGCATCGAGTCCGTCAAGGCTACTTATTCATCCCATCTTCCTCTTTCTCACCACTACGTATCTGTCCCTTCAGATTCACTTCCATTCACTTTAGCCTTAGCTTCTGAATGCTCTATCCCCCCCATACTATGCTGCTGAATCTGATGCCTTGAAGGGTGCATTCTAATAACCAAATTTGCTGCTTTTTACTCAGTCCCCATCTTTCTTGAATTTCTTTCACCATTTAATACTATTGGTAACAAAGAGTAATCCTGTTTCCATCACACCTTCCCAATAAAGCCTGGTTTCTCTTTTCCCTGCTCTTTAAATGTAGGTGTCTTTCAAAGTTTAATTCCCAAACCTTGGTGGTCTTATCAAGTCACACATCTTCTGTGGATAATCCCCAAATACCCAGGTCCTATTCTAACTGCGGTTTCAAATTCCAGACCTGCATTTCCAGTGGCTGTCAGGGCATCTCCACAGGAGGGCCATGAGGAAGCCATTCACACTCAGCATCTTAAAGCTGAGCTTATTTCCTCAAAGGTAGTCTGTACACTTGAATCTTCTGTTCAGATGATTTTTTCCTGTAAGTGGACAATTACTTCTAAAGCTGCAAAATAAATTGGACCCCAGACCTCTAAGTTGGTGAGGAATTAGGTGGAAAGCAAATCAAGAAAAATATTAAGAGAGGTAGCAATCTGAGTGAAATTAACATGAATCTCAAGAGAACACCAGGCAGAACAGGAAATTAGCATAGAGTCAGAAGACCAGGGCTACTCAATATGCCAGTGTTTGAATTTCTAATTTTTTTTTTAATCAAAGCTCCTGACCGGCAGATGCAAAGCCTGAGCCCTTACCACAGTAACTTATTATTTAAAATTTGCCTTGTGATAAAAATATCTCTTTAGACTATCTAATTCTCTCTGCTCAGATTTTTAAATTTACACATTCTTTATTCTTTCTCTCAGTATGAAATATTTCAAATATACAGGGAAGTATAGATAAGAGTCTTCATTACCATTAATCACTTTGCCATTTTGTCAAGTTTGCTTCAGCTATTTGTAAAACATCTTATCTTGAAACAATTTTAGACTTTAAAAAAATTGCAAAAATAATAGTCTGCATATATCCTTTTCCTAGCTTCCTCAAACATTAACACTTTCCATTACCATAGTATGGTGATCAAAACCAGGAACTCCCATGTGATACAGTTCTTAACTAATCTACAGGACTTATTCCGATGTCACCAATTTTCCCCACTAATGACTGCTTTCTGAATCAAGACCCTACATCTCATCTAGGACAGTTCCTCAGCCTTCTTTTGTCTTTAGTAATTGGATGCTTTATGAAAACTGTTGGCCAGTTATTTTTGTTGAATGTCGCTCAATTTTGATTTATCTGGTATCTTCTTATGTTTCAATTCATCTTATGAATTTTCAGCAAAAATACCACAGAAGTGACTTTGTGCCCTTTTCAAAGCATCATATTGGGAAGTTCCATGATATGTTTTATTACTGGTGATGTTCACTTTGATCCCTTGGCTAAGGAGATGTTTTCCAGGTTTCTCCACTGTGAAGTTGATCTTTCCCCCTTTGTAATTAGTAACTTTTAATAAGTATTTGGGGTAGGAATACAGACCATGCAAATGTCCTGTTTTTCATCATATCTTTACTTACTAATTTTAGCATCCATTGGCATTTTTCTGCCTGCAACAATTACTACTTTGGTGTTTGCAAATGGTGATTTTTAAAATAGTTTCATCATGCTTTCTCTTCAATTTACCTATTTAGTTAATTCTTTATATCAATATGGACTCATGAATTTTGCTTTATTCTGTAAACTATAATCCATCACTATCATTATTTTGTCACCCAAAATGTCCTAGGTGTGGCCACTGGTAGTTTCTTTAAGATGACTTTTACATCCTTTCCCACATACAGATCTTTTTGGGACACTTCCTTATTTCCTGGTACAGTAAGGTGTTCTAGACTCATCTCGGAATTGAACTTGGAACCTTTCAGTTCACAGGCCGGTGCTCTATCCACTGAGCCAAACCAGTCAGGGCAAGCTTATTTATTTTGAAGGCTGTATAATATCCCGTTGTAAGATTATACCACATTCATTTATTTTTATTACCTGATAGGCATTTTGATTGTACCTAATTTTTGCTATTATAAGCATCTTGTAAACTATCTGCTTGAATTACTTTGTTAGAGTTTCATTGGATTGTACACGTAGAAGAATAATGTCTAGGCCTATGGTATAATATCTTCAACTTTCTTAGATGTTGCCTCCCAAATGTTGTTTTTATTTATTTTACTATCAGCCATGTGTGTTCCTATGTCTATATACCTTCATAAACCTTTGGCATGAAATGGTGTTAGTGTTTTCACCTCTATTTTCCTGATTATTAGTGGAGCTGAGCATGTTTTTAATGCTAATTGGCCATTTTCCTTCTATAAACTGTTTTCAATCGTCTGCCTATTTTTCCTGTTGAATTGTTGTTCTCTTACTGATTTGCAATTTTGGTATTTTGCTGGTTATCTATGATGCAAGTATCTTCTCTCAGTGACTGGTTTGTTTTTTAACATTGCTTCAAGTGTCTTTTCATCCTTCTAATTTCAGTTCAGTCATCCGAGTGGGTTTTCTAATTGGACATATTAATGAAGTGGCCTTTGGTGTGCTACTCGTTAATCAATTTCTTTCAACTAAATTTGTTCACCAGGAGTTTGAAACAACTGGGTGAGTTAAAAATGAATTTTTAGACTCAAAGCTTAGATATCCACTCAGAGATGTTAAAAAAAAAATCAAAAAGCAACTTTGATCCTTTCACAAGTGAGGTGTAGCCTTCATCTGTTTCTTTGTAATAGAATCTGAGTCTGGGAAGGGCGCTCTTTGATATCTGTAATATCCAATTTAAAATTCACTGCATTCTAGAAATAAAGAACTAGAAGGAACCACAGGGACCATCTGGTTCAGCTTCCTCATTTTACAGGAAATGGAGGCTCAGAGAGATGAAATAAAATATTCGTGGTTGAGATCTAGTTTCTTTTCCTCCAAAGAGTCCAGTTTTTAGAAGGATGGATTTAGCCCTTTATTCTCCCAAAGGAATGGGATTCTCTCAATTTAACTTGGGCACACATAAAATCCTGGAAGTTGCCTCATCATTTGAGGCATTACATACACTTCACCCTATTTACTATCCCTCCTGGTCAAATGCTTTGGACACATAGCAATTCATAGTCCCTTGAACCTAATGGGTATTATAAATCAGTGTGCAGAATGAATGGGAGCCTCCCGTTTTCTCTTTGTTCCTTTCCCCGCCCCTCCTCCTCCTCCTCCCCGTCCTCCTTCTCCTCCTCCTCCTCTTCTTCCTCTTCCTCCTTTTCCTCTCCCTGCTCTTCCTCTTCCTCTTCCTCCTCTTTAATTAAGATCTATTTTCTTTCTCTAGTGAAAGAATATAGAATATTCTTTCTTGGATTTAGGAAAATTTTGTTAGAAATAACTCTTTCCAAATGGTTAGATGAATCCCTTGAGCAAGACCAAAATGAGTCAGTATTTCCCCCCACTTATTTTTCCTATGCAGGGGTCTGCATCTAAATGGCCTAGAAGTTTATTTTGGTTAAATCAATTTTCTTTTCTAAATAAAGTGCTAAACGAGGGGTTATATTTCTAGTTAGAGTCCTTTTTTTAGAGCTCTAAATGTCTATGAGTCTAGGATAAGACACGTTAAAAGGGCCCTGAGAAAAAGCAGAGCAAGCAACTGAATGTAAAAATCCTCTGGGACCCCTAGTAATGACCATCAATCTTAACAGGCCAGTGTTGTTAAATCACCCTGGATTTTTCCTAAGCTACTTTTTATAGCAATTGTCAGGTTTGTCTGGGTCTTTTCTTTAGAAAACAGCCCAACATGCTGGAAACTATCTGGTTAACCACCGGAGGACAGTAGCCATGTCATCTTGGTCTACCAGTGATGGCTAATGATGACAATGGTGGTGGTGATGGTAATGAAAATAAAAATAAAATAATTATGCTTACTACATGCCAGGCATTGTTCTAAACATTCCATGTATGTTCATAACTCACTTAACCCTCACAAGCCTAGAAAGCAAGTTACTATTATTACCTCCATTTTCTAGATAGAGAATTAAATTAAGAGGTTAACTAATTGATCCAGAGTCACGCTGTTTATCAGTCAGGGTCCAAACAGAACATCCATGACACACAAAAATCGTTAACTTGGGAGGGTTTATTTACAAAATAAGCTAATTGCAAACGTGGGTTTAGGGGAATCATTGATGGAACTGGGAGTAAGCAAGCTGTTACTACCCCTTAGTCTGAATGAAGCAGGCAGGAAGCAGTCAGCAAAACTCAGAGGAGAGGGAGGTGCATGAAGCCAATTGCAACTTGCAGGAAGAAGTGACCTCTGGCTAAGGGCACTGTTAGTCCAGGACAGCCTTGCAGAGAAGGATCCAAGCAAGGGAATAAACACCCCCAATTGCTTTCTCTCTGGGCTGCTGCCAGGAGACTTCAATGGTAGACTAAGGCAGGACTTTAAGTTTATTGAAGTCTGTTGATGTCATCCATACCAGTCCAGCACTAAGGCTGAGAACAGGGTCCATCTGCCATAGACCAGATGGCAAGTAGCAGAGCCGGGATTTGAACCCAGTCAGTTTAACTCCAAACTCTGTATTTCTATCCACTGTGCCATATAGTTCCTTGTAGACCGAGGAGGCAGTACAGCACACAGCGACCAGCACATAATTGGAATGTATGAGATAACTCATCTGAGAATTAGTGACTGGTTCAGTAAGTCACTGGACAGGTTCACATACTATTAATATTTGTCATTGATGTTTCTATCTCTCTCTCCCTTTCCCTTCCTCTCTGAAATAAATTAAAAAATAATCAGAGGAACTCACCACATGAGAAAATAATAGCTAAGGTGTGAGACTTTAAGATCTTTCCTCTCAATTACAGTATCATGTTAATTTCATTCTTTATTTATTGATGCAGAAAAGCTGTTTGGCTCACCTTGCTGCCCATCAGTAATTATATATTGATCTCTGCTTTTTTAAGTTGAGCAAAAGTTTACTGATTGCCCTCCAATGACATATTCTTTCTTTCTATAGGTGTATTATCTGGTTGTTTATTTCAGAATAATTGGATTATAGTTGATCTATAGTAGTTGAAATTTGCTAAGGGTTAGATTGCTCCCTTTTTGTTTCCAAGTTGGGGTGAGATCACGTAAATGAAGATGAATGCAGGATAAAATTTTATAAGCAATTACCAACTACTTCAGGAATTGCCCATCCCTGGGATACAATATTTTGATAGTAATGTTGTTTGGCACTTAGATGCTATTTTAATTAGCGGGAAAATCCTGGGCACAGTGTGTTCATTCTGGAGTAGGAACACTGGTGTCAGGAATCCTTGGTTCTGTATGAAAAGTGATTGAGGCGGAGATGGAGGTTGAGCTCCATTCAGGGAAAGTGGCCCAAAGATAGATCTCATTAGAGGCTCCTCAAGGAGGTGGCCCAAAGAGAATGCACAGTCTTTTTTTTTTTAAATAAATTTTTATTGTTCAGATTATTACAGTTGTTCCCCCCCCCATAACTCCCTTCCACCTGGTTCTCAACCCACTCTCTGCCCTTACCTCCCCTCCCCACCATCTTCCTTCATAGGTGTACAATTTTTGTCCAGTCTCTTCGTGCACCCCCACACCACTTTCCCCCCAAGAATTGTCAGTCCTCTCCCTTTCTAGGCCCCTGATTCTATTATATTCACCAGTTTATTCTGCTCATCAGATTTTTATTCACTTGATTTTAGATTCACTTGTTGATAGATATGTATTTGTTATTCATAATTTTTATCTTTACCTTTTTCTTCTTCTTCCTCTTCTTAAAGAATATCTTTCAGCCGAAACCAGTTTGGCTCAGTGGATAGAGTGTTGGCCTGTGGACTGAAAGGTCCCAGGTTTGATTCTGGTCAAGGGCATGTATCCTGGTTGCGAGCACATCCCCAGAAGAGGGCATGCAGGAGGCAGCTGATTGATGTCTCTCTCTCATCGATGTTTCTAACTCTCTATCCCTCTCCCTTCCTCTCTGTAAAAAGTCAATAAAAAAAATATATTTTTAAAAAAGAATATCTTTCAACATTTCATATAATAGTGGTTTGGTGGTGAACTCCTTTAGCTTTTTCTTATCTGTGAAGCTCTTTATCTGACCTTCAATTCTGAATGATAGCTTTGCTGGGTAGAGTAATCTTGGTTGAAGGTTCTTGATATTCATCACGTTGAATATTTCTTTCCACTCCCTTCTGGCCTGCATAATTTCTGTTGAGAAATCAGCTGACAGTTGTATGGGTGCTCCCTTGTAGGTAACTAACTGTTTTTCTCTTGCTGCTTTTAATACTCTCTCTATGTCTTTTGCCCTTAACATTTTAATTATGATGTGTCTTGGTGTGGTCTCTTTGGATTCCTTTTTGTTTGGGATTCTGTGTGCTTCCTGGACTTGTAAGTCTATTTCTTTCACCAGATGGGGGAAGTTTTTAGTCATTATTTCTTTAAATAGGTTTTCAGTATCTTGCTCTCTCTTTTCTTCTGGCATCCCCATAATTCGGATGTTGGTACACTTGAAGTTGTCCCAGAGGCTCCTTAGACTATCTTCATATTTTAGGATTCTTTTTTTCTTTTTTCTTTTCTGGTTGGGTGTTTTTTGCTTCTTTGTATTTCAAATCTTTGACTTAATTCTTGTGGTCCTCTGGTTTGCTGTTGGATCTCTGTATATTATTTTTTATTTCAGTCAGTGTATACTTTATTTCTAGATGGTCCTTTTTCATATCCTCAAGGATCTCACTAAATTTATTGGCCTTTTCTAGACAATTCTGGAAAAACCTTCTAACCATGGTTTTGAAATCTATATCCAGTAGTTTGTTTTCCTCCATTTCTTTCATTTGTGACCTGTTTCTTTGTCTCCTCATTTTGGCATCTTCCCTGAGTTGATAGAGTGGCTTTGTGTGCTAGGTGTCCTATAGGGCCCAGTGGCTAAGCTTCCCCAGTTATCTGAGATGGACACTCTTGGTGCATCCCTTTGTGGGCTGTGTGCACAGTCTTGTTGTAGTTAAGCCTTGATTGTTGTTTGTATCACTGGGAGGAATTGACCTCGAGGATAAATGGCTGTGACGATCAGCTGTGTCTACCCTGGGAGAACTTCTGTCCTGGAGACACCCTTATGAGGCAAGACTTGCTTCAGTGGGGCTTTGGTGCTCACTGAGTCTGCCCCCTGAGTGTGTCCCTTATGGATCTGAGGAGTTGTAATCTGGATGGTCCTACTCTGACCCATCGGTACACTGGCTCTTGGATGTCCAAGGAGGTGCTCATTTAGCCTCTGTCTGAGGCCACCCAGAAGGAGCTAGGTAGAAATCTGCAGATTCCTCTTCTTTGTTTGGGTTTTGGAGGTGCCCAGATGAGGCCCAGCTGTGAAGCAATGAAAGCTGCTGTGAGGTCTTGGGCCTTTTTTTGGATATTCTGGGTCTCATTGACTCAGCTGCAGCTTGTTAGGTTAAGTTTAGATTTCAAAGGACCTGGCCATTCATATGCAAAAGCCTTTGTGCACAGTTTGGATGGGGTGGAGTCTCAGGGTGGAGCAAACAGCAATGACTTCCAATCAGCCATTCCCTAAGAGGCCCCTGGGTCTCAGTGTCCCTTGGTAATCGCTGCAAGCCCCTCTGAGAGAAAGCTGCATTTGAGTTCCACCTGCTGCCAGATAGTCCAGTTTCTCCCCGAATCAGTCCGGGTTCCCAGAGTCTCACCAGGAGCTGGAGTTCAGAGCAGTTGAGAGCTTTTGTCTCCCTCCCAATTGAAAAAGACAGCCATGTCCTCAGTTGCCAGCTCTCTTTGTGCGCTCTTTCGTACCTCTGCCTTTACTTCCGCAGCTCCTCTGAGTCTCAGTGTGCTTTTCTCTTCCCTTCTGTTTGTAGAATTTCCACTCAGCCAGCCTTCCTGTAGTTCTAGATGATGTCCGTTTTGTCTTTTAGTTGTAGTTTTGAAGTTGTTGTGCAAGGCGGAAATTTCAGGAGTTTACCTATGCTGCCATCTTGGTTTCTCCCAGGAATGCACAGTCTTAAGGACAAAAGTTGGGAGGAGGCAGTGGGAGAAGAGAGCGAGGAGGAGCACACAGAGTGCCGTTTATGTATGCCTTTGATTTTTCTCTTTTAATCTTTGGGAATTGAAAAATTGCCAACCGGAATAAGAATTATGCTTCAAGTAAGACTATCCAAGTTGCACTTGATTCTGAAGTTTCAAACCCAGAGTAGTGGAAGAAAGTTAGCCACCACACTCCAACCTCATTAACTTGTGCATCCTACCAGCATTTGCCCAGCTGCTCCAGAGGGAAAATCCTGGCACCCAGAGGGCAGGTAGTTCTGTTTAAATAAAGGAACTCATGCCCGGCCAGTGTGGCTCAGTGGTTGAGTGTTGCCATATGAATCAGGAGGTCATAGTTCCAATCTGGGTCAGGGCACATGCTCAGGTTGCAGGTTCTGTCTCACAGGAGTCGGCCAATCAATGATTCTCTCTCATCATTGATGTTTCTATCTCTCTCTCCCTTCCTCTTTTAAGTAACTTTAAAATGTAAATAAATAAATAAATAAATAAATAAATAAATAAATAAAATAAAATAATAAAGGAACTAACTGCATGAGAAAATAATAGCTAAGTTATTAGACTTGAAGATCTTTCTTCTCAGTTACCAGAAACACTAAGCATAGTGTGGAAGCATGATTTACTCTCATTTTTTGGGAGGTGTATGTGTGCAAACTACACTAATTTGCCGAATAATGTGAACAGTTTCAGCATCAAAGACCATGAAAAGTGGTGTGCTCTGTGGGTGGGGCCCTGTCCACGGGATCTGGCAACCGGAACTCGGGCTCTTTGGAGCCGCACGCTGCCCTACCAGAGCTTATAGCTCTATGTCCCCACCCCTTCCGCTTCCTACAGAAAGAGGATGTTGCCAGCCACTTCACAGGCTGGTGAAGGCAGAAAACAGTTTTGAAGCACTTTTTTCTTGCTTTTTCAAAGCATCACTTGCGTGGTTTCCCTCTGTTGTGTGTGTGAATGTGCAGGTGTCATGGCCTGGAGAGAGAATGGTGGATGCTGGAGCTGGCCCGCACCCAGCCTTCCTGGGGTCGGTATGCTCCCTTGGAAGTGGCTGTTTATGTGACCCGAGAGACCTGATCAGGAAGAGGCTAACAGCTGGAGCTCTGGACTTTTGAGGAGAATGTCTGGTGGGAGGCAGTGGGGTGGCCACGCCTGGAAGACCTACCAGGAGGAGTTCTCTTTGGCATCATTGGTGGCAGCTAGACCTCAGGCCTCACCTTGCTTTCGACCCAGCATTCTGGATAGCTTTGCAGGTGCAGGTAGCACTTCTTGCCCTCTGGCTCTGCCTTCCTGATTGACACAGCCTGCGTTTCCACTTTCTCAAACCTGTGAGAACTGTCCTAGGAGGGCTCCTTACCTGACTCACCTGGAGGCGGTGGTTCCCATAAAAGGAGCAGAGTAAGAAAATGAAAAAAGCCCAAATCCAAAGAGTCCTGGCTGCTTTGGTAGGAATACTCTCTCTTGACCTTAAACATGGGGCGTAGACAGCCCAGACAGCCTAGCCCAGCCCAGAAGAACTGCTGCCACCTTAGCTGCCGGGGCTCCTATGGGAACTAGAGACATCACCCAGCATCTCTGTAGTTGGGAAATGATTTGTCAACCCCACCAGCAGCCCTCAGCTTTGGTCTGTGCCTTGTGATGGAGCCCTGCTGGGCTAGACTTGCTCTCCAGACAACTGAAAGGCCCGAGCAATTCCAGGGCAGGATGCAAAGTGAAGGCGTGTTGGTTCTTGGATAGATCGGAAGCCCTGCTATTTACCGCCACGTGGATGTTTCAGCCTCACTTCAGGAATCACTGGTGAGTGTTATTTGCACCCCAAACTGGATTGGTTATTCATGGTTTATAGAGCATATAATTCCATGCCCATTAAAGGTTCTCTATTTGTAAAACTGTTTGTGAAAAATATAAAAAATAGTTAGACATTTTATCCTGTGCCAAGTGATTTGAATACCTGTATGCAATTCACTGGATGAATTAATTTCTAATATATTATTTTATCTTGAGCATCTATAGGACAGGGATGCTGTCTTTGCAAACATTTATTTAAATTGGGATTCAAAAACTGCCAGGTTTCTCTTGGAAAGGCTCGTGCTGGTCCTAAATTTCTTCTGCCAGCATTTGTGGGGAGCATTGGTGTTGCCTGGTGCAGATTCCTGGGACAGACATTGCAGAGAGCATAGTTCTACTTGAGCAAGTGGCTTGAGCACGCAGCATTAAGCAGGGGTGGTAGGGACACCCACATTGAAATAGAGCTGTTTTATGCTTTGGAGCTAAGCAGCACAATCAGAACAGGACTCAGATCTTCAGGACTACTGCTTTTTTTCTATGGGATGTTGATAGATCAAAGAGAAAGTTGGAGCATTAGGACTTAGGGGCAATGGAATTGGGCCGAACTGTACATTTCCCCATTGGGCTAGCACAAAAGAAATGACAAAGTATGCTCTGAACGAATGAGAGAAAATCACTTTTCCTGTCACTTAGAAGGAAGTGGGTCTGAGCCCCATGGCTCCTTCTTTTGTTTCCTTAAGTTGAGACAGCGAGTTGTAGTCTTTTTTGAGGTGACTCAGAGGCTCTATTTCTGGATCTTTAAATAGAAGCTCTTCTAAATCAGGTCAGTCACCCTTGACTTGGGCATAGGTACTCTTTCTTTTGTAAAGTGGAGGTCTTATGAGAGAAAGTGGGAAGTCAGAATGGATCTGGTGAATACCTAAGCTATAATAGGTCCCAATTCAGTGGGCAAGTACTGGCCCTCTGTGTGACAGGCACATCCATGTGTCTGTACACCCATGTGCAGATGATAGTATACTGCTGCTCTGGCCCTCAAGGGACCTACAACTTTTTGCTCCCTCCTTACAAGTTTTTTTTTTTTTTTTTTTTTTTTTAGAGATAGAAGCCAGAAGAGCTACAGTTAGATGATATCAGGACTCAATTACACTTAAAAGTAGTCATTGGATATCTGCCTTGTACCTAACTCTATGCTAATAATTTTCAGGAACTTTATTAGAAGTGATCTTAGCCTTCCAGAGATCTGACCTTGAGCAAAGAAAGGATCAGAAAACAAGAAGGGAGTAAATGTTATTGAATGCTCTCCTCATCAGGTATCCAGAGGCCACTCTGCCTAGAGATTTTGTCCCCAAGGAAGGCAATGCCATACTTTGTGAAGGAAAAAACAAATCTCCTTAACCTTCCCTTCCTCGCTTTGTTCCTCAGTTGCAGAGTCGCTTTGGTGACTTTCTTTATAATTGGTTAGTGATTGGTTTGGAATACTTTCCTTTTTTTCATTAATTCATTTATTCTTGTGCCTCCCATGTGTGAGGTATGGTGGTAGGCATGGGAAAAAGAGCGGAGAGCCAGACAATGTTTCCCTGGCTCATCGAGCTTACTTTCATGCAGGAGAGACAGCTGTTAAACACATAATTACATATTGAGTTAATTGTATGTACTTTTAAATGGAGAAGCAAAATACATGTTATAGAAACATATAACAAAGGACTTGCCCTGGTTTGGAGAATCAGGGAAGGTTTTTAAAGAGAGGATGTTTGAAATGAGCTTTGAAGGATGAGTAGAAATTAATTAGACAAAGGAATAGGGAGAAACATTTGAGTCATAAAGAATAGCATGTGTAAAGGGCTATGGCCGGCAAGGTCATAAAGGGGGTTGGTGGATGTTAGTCCTTATCACTGTTTTTGCAATGAGAAGCCTTTGAAGGATTTTAAATGTATCACAGCAACATGAGCTAATGTGCATTTTGAAGCTATGGGTTGGAGGAAGGAGAGAGTGGAGCCAATTGTGTCAGTGCAGGGAGGAGATGAAGGTTTCTTAAACAGTGTGGTGGAGATGGAAAAAGTGAACAGATTCAAGAGGTGCTTAGGAGGTAAAATAGGAGTTGGAAATTGATTAAGTCCAAGGGTGAGGGGAAGAAAGGCGTCAGGGAAGCCAGGCTGTGATGGAGATGGACCAGGTTTGGTGGGAGGGAAGGACTGATAAAGTGAGAGTGAGGCAAGATGATTTGCAAATGCCTTAATCCTTAACCCTGACATCAGTTGCATATTGATTGGGCAACATGGCTCTATTTGCTTAAATTTTCATCCCTTTCCCCTTCTCAGGCATCCAGCCGAGCGTTTTTTAGAATCTAGTGCTTCCACATCCAAGAAGTGAGGAGTGAGCTCAGCTCCCCAGAGCTGAATGCTTTCTCGGTTAGTTATAGCCATTGATTTGTTTCTTAGTTTAGCTTTCACATATTTAAAGCTAGACACTTGTTGACCTGCTACTTTCACATTGTGTCAGCCTAGATGCTAATTTCAGGATTCTGTGCAATAAAGAATAGAACATAATTTTGGTTCCCTTTTTGGTGGCTGTAGCCCAATCCTTAGACACTGTTTTAGTAACTTCTCAGGGGTATCGAGTGTCATGGTTTACAGGTAAGCATGGTTTGTTTTAGAAACAGGATTGCACATCTCTTTAGGTGGTATTTACAGTGTAAAAGCCCTGGTCAATTACATAATTAGTGAGTAGCCAGTAAATCCTGCTGGGTTTTACACATTCTCACAGGATCAGAATGAAACTCAAGGTCACTGACCAAAGTGAGGTGTTTAACTGTTAGTTGGGTTGTGTCTAATCAATAACCAGAGCAAACACACACACAGTTTACACACATATAAGTGGGTATGGTTGTCAGACATTTATTGAGCATTTAGTGGGAATCATGATAGGTCCTGGGGCTATAAAGTGATGCAAAACATGACTTCTGCCTTTGACAGGCTCACAGTCTCTTTGGAGACGTGAGAGAGGGCAATGCGGGGAATGTATCTGAGTGTGTAGGAGTTGGTATCACCTGGGTTCACCAGAGCTTCTTTTCTAAGAACCCTGGGTCATAGGAGAAGGCATGAAAGAAAAAGGGTTTGTGACGTCTTTCAAGCAAGTGTGGGGTTTGGGAAGGTTAAGCTTGAGGTGGAAGTGGGAGAAAACCATAGAGCTAGGGGAGTGCTCTGGCATTTTGAGGAGAATTAGGAAATGTGTTTGTCTGGGTTCATAAAGGGTGCTATGAATGAGGGAGCGGGAGAAAAGATTAGTCTATCTAAAAAAGTGGTGCTATCTAATTACAATGGAATATTACTTGGCCATAAAAAGAAATGAAATATTACCATTTGCTTATTTCACTGAACATAATAGCCTTAGGGGGTAAAATAGTTATGCTGAGTGAATTAAGTCAGTCAGAGAAAGACAAATGCCACATGGTGTGGAATCTAAAGAACAAAATACACAGAATTGAAACAGAGCCATAGACTCAGAGAGTGGACTGGTGGTTGCCAGAGTGGAGGGGAGTTGGGGGCTAGGAGAAAAAGGTGAAAAGATCCAGAAGTACAGGTTGGTAATTACAAAACAGTCACAGGGATATAAAGTACAGTATAGGGAATAGAGTCAATATTGTGATAACTTTGTATGGTGCCAGTTGGGTACTAGAAATATTGGGGGAACTACTATGTAAAGTATATGGTTGTCTAGCCACTATGTTGTACACCTGAAATCAATACAAAATAATATTGAGGTAAGCATGGTTTGTTTACAAAATAATATTGAGGTAAGTTGGTTTATAATGAAAATAAAAAAGATTAATCTATCAGTATTGTGTGGTAGGAACTGGAGTGCTGAAGAGACTAGAGGTAGGGGGACTGTTTACGAGACATTTAGCTACAATTTTAGTTGCAAGATTTAAAAAAAATTAAATCTAATGGACAAGGAAACAAGTTGATTGTTGCTAAGCAACTGGGGTGAAGCAAAAGCCAAGCAGCCAAGAATTTATCCCTGTGAAATGAAGTTTTCTTTTTGCTTTACTGTTATGGAAAATAAAGAAGGATTGGATCTGGACTGGGATAGTCTTGCACATCCACAGACCATGTCTGGTTGCAAGTGGGTGTTACTGTTAAACAAGAGGCGTTCTTATTTCCTCCAAGATGAGTTCTTCAGCGAGAGTGTGTGCTGTGTCCACCTCTGCACCCTCTGTACTGCAGAGGGCAGTGCCTGGTGAACTTGAGGTGTTCGACAGTCTTCTGTGAATAATTGAAAGCCATTGAAGAGAAAAGTGGATAAATGTCAGAGGAAAGTTAAAGGAAGAGAATAAAGAGGCAACCCAAAGAAACAGCAAGTTTTTTGAAGTTCCCTTCCAGGGTGCAGAATTGGAGAATGAAGTGATGTAACATGTCAAGACCATTGTGTTGCAAGAGCCAGTTAAAAAGGGTTTATGATAAGGCTTGAAGGAAGAAGCAAGGAAGACAGGAAATGACCTCAGAATAATTGGTCCTTGACTATCTGCTCACCTGCTCACTTATTCAGTAAATGTTAATAAGCACTTATTCCAAGGAGACTAAGCAGTGGGGATGTTTGGACCAAGAGAGCAGCATTTGCAAAGGCTTGAAGGCATGAAAGTATACTCTAAGTGTTTGGGAATTGCTAGAGCAACTGGTAAACTGACAGAAGTGTAGTATTTGGTTGGAAAGTGTTATCTTTTGTATTTTAAACTTATATTAATTGTCCATGCTATAATTAGAGGATTTCACACAAAAATACCTGTTTTGTTTACCTATTATCATGAAAGAAATCATCCAGTGGTGTAAAATTTAACCCTTATTTTTGCCACTCTCACGGTTCTGGGAACTGACTGGGCTCAACTAGGAGATTTTCCTCTCGGGTCTTTCATGTGACGCAGCCAGAGGTGGCTGGAATTGGAGTCATCTGGAAATCTTCTCATCACATCCCTGGTGGTTGATAGGACTTGAGCTGTCTGCCGCAACTCCTACATATGGCTTCCCCGAGTGGCCTGGGCTTCCTCAAAGCACGACTGGTGGGTTCTAAGAGCAAGCATCACAGAGCCTGGAAGCTCCCAGTTTTGTAAAGGTTGGGCTTGGAAACGGACCCAGCATCACTTGCACCCTATTTGGTTGCAAACAGTATTATGGATTGAATTGTAGAAGTTCTAATTCCTAGTATTTCAGAATATAAGTGCCTTTGGAGACTTTAGAGAGATTATTAAATTAAAATGGGGTCATTTGGGCCAGCCTTAATCCAATATGACTGGTATCCTTACACGAAGAGGAGATTAGGGCACAGACAGAGATACCAGCCACAGACAGAGATACCAAGCATACATAGTATGAGGGGTGACCATGTGAGGACACAGAAAGAAGGCAGACATCTGAAGGCCAAGCTAAAAGACCTCAAAAGAAACCAAACCTGCCAACACCTTGATCCTTAGACTTCCAGCCTCCATAACTGTGAGAAAATTACTTTTTGTCATTTAAGCCATCCAGCCTATGGTGTTTTGTTATAGCAGTCTGAGTGAACTAATGAACACCACTGAAGGTGACATGACAGTTGCTCTCCATCCACTCACCCCTCCATCTCTCCCTCTGGCATTGGGAAGGTTGTGCTGAAGGCTAGTGGTCAGAGGCAAGTTCTTTCAATCATCAGATGGGTGGCAGGTGATGAAGAAGCAATTTGGGAATGGGAGATGCAGACAGAGCAGATGTAATAAGATGTACACTTGGCACTATTTAGTGATTAGATATTTTGGTTGGGAGATTCATCAGAGAGAAACACCAATGAATACCAGATGGGGAGTAACACCAGATGAGGATCCTATGGAAGGAGAGATTTGATTGGCAACATTCCAATAGCACCCTTCACTGATAGAATTTATAATGGCATGAAATAGTGTAAGATGTGTATGTCTTTGTTGCAGAAATTAGAGCCCCTTATTTCATACTAGTGACCCAGTACACAGATTTGTGCACATTGAGAAGAAATTAATTAGAAGGTGGCCTGCAAGGCAGGACTTCTCTGCACCAACCTCCCGTGCTCCCCTCCTGGCTGGCCATATCTGGGGTGGTGCCATGGCTCGAAGGGTGCCTGCGGAGTGAGTGAGGTTGCTCCAGCAGGTGGGATCCCTTGGCTTGGCCTGCGGGGATCTGGCTGAAACCAGCTCTCTGACATCCTGATGTAAGGTTTGCAACGCAGGAGAGAAAACACAGAGTCCAGCAGATTAAAAGGGGAGATTTTAATTTTGTGCTCCTGGGCAAAATTTTCTGGTCCGAGAGTGGTCCAAGAAAGTTCACGTCAAAAAGGGGCATTAGTACTTCTTTTATACAGCTGTTTAGTGGGGGAAGGGTGGAGGGCATAAGTTGTGTGGAATTTCCCCTACGGGCCAGAGGGTCTAGGAAGGCACCGGTTATCTCTGTCATCTACCTTTTGGTTGCAGGTATTGGCTGCAGGTATCGGCTCTGGACTTCCCCCCACCCTGCCTCCACCTAACATCTCCGAGGTGTCTCAGAGGGTGAGAGGGCACTCTGCAAAGTTGCTGTCATACAGGGTGTGGAACAAAAACACAACTGGGCAGTAAACCAGATTCGGGGCCAACAGTGCCCCAGTAACAACATAATTCATGGCCAAAGGTGGAATTGCATGGCCCTGTGAGGAATCGGGCTCCCTCCTTTCCGGTTTCGGGGCGCATCACCTGAGAACCGCTGCTGCCAAGTCACTGCAGCTTGGCAGCTCCTGCATTAAGCATCTGCCCCCTGGTGGTCAGTGTGTGTAATAGCAACCGGTCAGATGGTCAGACACCTACCATATTAGCCTTTTATATATATATCTAGATTCTCTGTAGGCAAGGTGGCTAAGGCTCTGTGTTGTGGGGGAGTTCAGGAAAGGACAGGCGGGGGGTGGTGGGATTATTGGCAAAGGGCATTCTTTTCTTTCCCAAGGGGGCCCTGAGGACATTCACATCCCACCTGGGGTGCAACCATCCCACGAGAGTAGCACTGTGTCCAGCTGGACTGGGCTGGGCTCTGGCAGCACAGACATGTCCAAGACCAGGGGCAGGAATGGCACCTTCTTGGCCTCCTGGCAGCTGCCACCAAGACAGCCCTTTGGATTGCCACATCCTTATTCTCTTTGTTCCCTGGCTGACTTTGTTCCCAGGGGAGCTTGTTAATGAGTCACCATTATAAAAGAGCTAGGCTGCTAAAACCATACGTGTGGGGCAATATTTGACCAGTAAAAATAAATTAATTTGGAGTTTGTGATCACTTGAAATAGGAGCTCAAGTTGACAATTTCTTTAGAAATATCAGGGGAGAAAAAGGAAAAAAAAGAACTAAATGAAGGTACCAAAGACAAGGTACCAAGAGGGTGTTTACCTCCTTGAGGAGAGGAAGTGTTTTCTAGTGCTTTAGAAAAAGTCATTTGCATATAAACAAAGCCCTTTGGAGCCCAGGCCAGCCTGGCTCAAGCTGCCCTCTCAGAGTTAATTGTAAGTCATTTTTCTTCTTTAACTAAAGCCAAGTCTCTTCCACTCCACCTTCTCTGCTTTGATGATGCCTGCGTTGACATGAAGAAAATCACAATTCCTTATTCACAAGCACCATTTCAAACTCTCTTCATTTAAGCAGGTCCTCTTTTTCAAATACTGGCAATACATAGTAAGGAGGAGAAAAAATAGATGAAAAGAATTTACAGAAGTTTAAAAGAAATGAACATTGTTTGATCTGTTCTTCCAACCACCCACCCTACCCCCACCCCCCTTACTTTACTATTTGCTGCTGGAAGCCGGCACTGGGAGCAGTGCCCTGGGCTTCTGCGGACTTGTTCACAGCCAGCCAGAGGGGTCCTCTTCCCAAATTGTATCTCTGGCAAGTTGTAAGCCTCCATGTCTTACATGGCAGCTGTCCTGGGAATTTTCCCTCTGAGCAAGATGCACAGAGATTATTTTGATTACGAGAAAAAAAAAAAGTCTAGATAGTTTCACTTAAGATCGCAGCACCCTCCCTCATGTCATGCACATCCACAATGCCACTGCTGTTTTCTTTCGCTGACCTTTGGATTCCTGGTCTGGCACTTCATTTGAAGGTTTGAATGTGAACACAATGACTTCTTGAATCACCACTCTGGGTACACACTGCCCTCAAGTTCTCTCTGTGTATTGTTTTCTTCTCATATCTGTTTAAATATTTCAGCTCAGCATGCAATGTGTTTGAAAGTGGCTCAGATCTAATTACTAACAGTGTTACCTCTCTGCTGAAGCCTGTAATTCCCTCTTGATTAAGATGGCGATATTGATTTGGCTGAGATTGCATGCAAATACACTGACACCAGGAGACGTGTAGTTTTTCAGTGGGTCTGTGATTTGAGTCTAGTAGTCAGGTTTCCCCCACCCATATGGTTTGTCTACAGCATGTATGTGGATTAATACCTGTCTCCTGGGCTCAGATGGAAACGATAGCCAACAGAAGTTCTCATCTGGAGCCTTTGTTTAGTTGTGCCTATCAACCACAGCCATCTCTGTTCTTACATTCATCAGAGTAATTGAAGAGGAATGGGTGCTCTGAGTTGGGCTGGCTGTCAAAAGGTCATGGTACTTCAGGAGGAGACAGGTGGAGGAGGGGACTGGGAAAATATTTTACGGCTATGAAGTGATTTGCTAATTCACCAACACAAAAAAGTCTGTGCTACATTCTGCAGCCAGGCATTGAAGGCTACAGATTCTTCAAAGTAAATGGTCACCAGCTCATATTTATTTGGCCACAATTTGCAGTCATGAATCCTTTTAAGGCCAGGGGGAAAAATGCTTTTGGAGGACATAACTATACCTGCCACTCGAACAGACTGTGTTGCCTGGAGTTCCAGTGTGCAAGAGGGTTCAGAAGGGATGAGGGCCGTGGAAGGCAACTCTGGGACAATTGTTTGGCAGGGATTCCTTGGCAAAATTTATTTAGAAAGCGTATAATTCAAATGCACTGTCTGAATCAAGAGGAATGCCTTTTTGAGTGTGTGTGCGTGTGTGTGTGTGTGTGTGTGTGTGTGTGTGTGTGTGTGTTTAATTATGTTGTGGAATTAATTTGTTCCAAATAAAGGAGACCAAAGAGACATGACAACTAAATGCAATACCTGACACCAGACTGGATCTTATATTAGAGGAGAAAAATGATAAGAAGGACATTATGAGGTCAGTAGGCACAATGGGATATGGACAATAGATGAGATAACATTTCAACCATGTTAAAATGACTGATGTTGATGATGGTAGTGTGGTTACATAAGAAAATACCCTAATTTTAGGAAACATATCATGTGCACAACTTACTCCTAAATGATTAAAAAATTATTATATACTGTGTGTGTGTATGTGTGTGTGTGTGTGTGTGTGAGGTTCAATGCACAAAATTCATGCAGGAGTTGGCCTTTGCAGCCACAGAGGCTGCCTTGATCCCTCCCTGCAGGCCAGGCTTTGTCTGGAAGGTCATTCCACTGTCTGGTCTAATTAGTATATCACACTTTTATTATTATAAATATGAAAGGGAAAGAAAGAACAAATGATAAAATAGATAAAATAATAGGTGAATTTGGGTAAAGGAAAATGGGTATTCTTTTTTCTATTCTTAGATTTGCAACTTTTCTGTAAGTTTGAAATTATCCTATCTAATAAAGAGGGAATATGCTAATTGACCGCCCCACCCTCAAAGATGGCAGCACCCACAGGCACAAGATGGTGGTGCCCAATCTCTTCAGCCCCACCAGAGCGGCAGGTGCACAGCAAGGTCGTGCCTGCCCCCAGGCGGGCCTGGCCACTCTGCATGCCTGCCTCCGGAGTCCCCCAGTCCACTCAGCCCCCTACCTGCCCAGGGTTGGCCCGAGGCACTAGCAAGCCTCAGATGGTGGCTGCCCAGCCACCTATGGACACCCAAGGCTTAGGTAATTAGGGCCAGCTGAGGCTTGCACTGCTGCCAATGGCAGCAGCAGAGGTGTGATGGGGTGTTGCCTTCCCCTGATTGCCGGTCGCTTCCTGCCCCTGAGGACTCCCAACTGTGAGAGGGGGCAGGCCAGGCTGAGGGATGCCCCCCTCCAGTGCATGAATTTTCATGTACCTGGCCTCTAGTTTCTAAATAAAATGTAAAGAAAGAGGAAGGCATACCTTTAGATGTCTGATCCAAAGCTTGTCTAATCTGAAGGTCTTTTGCCAGGGGGTAAGTAAAAATTCTGACTTTGCTTCTCTGGTGTCATTGAACAAGTATTAGTGTGCCACTTTTTTCCTGTTTCCTCTTTTCTACACAGACCCTTACCTGGGAGAAGATATTAGAGCCTCATTTGTTGATGAGATAGATGTTGAATTATCAGGATGCATGACAAGAGCAGACATATCTTGCTAAAGTCAAAACCTGATGGGGTAAGAGAAACATAAATCATGGATGTAGGTACATGTACCTATCTGTTGACTTAGCTGCCAGAATATTGTATGAGAACAGAAGCCCTCCAACTAGTCTCTCTTTCTCCCTAACTCCCTCCTAGCAGTTAGAATTACCTGATTCCAGCATTGGTTTCCCCTCATGATTTCCTTGTTCAATCACTTAGAATTCCTTCTGTTCATGCTTTGTCCATTCTCATAGTCAAGTTCCTATAGTTTCCCATATGCCATCTCAAAGTAGAACTTTCCTTTATTTCTGTTAATCACTTCAAGTCAAACATCAAACAATTCAACCAATCAAGTCTCTCTGATTACTTGTATTTTCTTTCTTTTCTATAATGTGACTTTCTTTGATAACCTATGAAAATAATGAATGTTCATCATAGATGATTTGGAAAACAGGAAACTGGATAAAGTAAATAAGTCACTGATAATACCACTAGTTAAGACTGATAATCCCATCACTCAAGACAACCACTATATTTTGATATACTTGCTTTCCTTTTTTTTTCATCTTTTTTTTAATTAATTTTTTATACATATCTCCCCATTGCCCCCCCTCCCTCCCAGGCATACCCCAACCCCCCAGTGTCTATGTTCATTGGTTATGCTTATATGCATGCATACAAGTCCTTTGATTGATCTCTTATCTACCTCACCTAACTTTAATCTTCCTGCTATAATTTCACAGTCTGTTTGAGGCTTTACTGTCTCTGTATTTATCCTTTTGTTCATCAGTTTATAATGTTTTTTATTATCCCCCAATGAGAGCGATCATGTGATGCTTCTCCTTCATTGACTGGCTTATTTCACTAAGCATAAGGCTCTCCAGTTCCAACCAGGTTGCTGCAAATGGTAAGAATTCCTTCTTTTTAATGGCAGCATAGAATTCCATTGTGTAGATGTACCACAGTTTTCTGATCCACTCATCTGCTGATGGGCACCTAGGCTGTTTCCAAATTGTGGCTATTGTAAATTGTGCTGCTATGAACATAGGGGTGCATAAATCCTTTCTGATTGGTGTTTGTAATTTCTTAGGATAAATTCCTAAGACTGGGATTACAGGGTCAAATGGGAGATCCATTTTTAGTTTTTTGAGAAAACTCCATACTGTTCTCCACAGTGGCTGCACCAGTCTGCATTCCCACCAACAGTGCACAATGGTTCCTTTTTCTCTGCATCCTCGCCAACACTTGTCGTTTGTTGATTTGTTGATGATTGCCATTCTGACAGGTGTAAGATGGTATCGCATTGTCATTTTGATTTGCATCTCTCGGATGATTAATGACTTTGAACATGTTTTCATGTGTCTCTTGGCCTTCCTTCTGTCGTCTTTTGAAAAGGTTCTATTTAGGTCCGTTGCCCATTTTTTTATTGGATCCTTCATCTTCCTTTTATTAAGTTGTATAAGTTGGCTGTAGATTTTGGAGATTAAACCTTTATCAGTGATAGCATTTGCAAATATGTTCTCCCATGCATTGATCTTTCTTGTTGTTCTGTTGATAGTTTCTTTTGCTGTGCAAAAGCTTTTTATTTTGATGTAGTCCCATTTGTTTATTTTTTCTTTAGCTTCCATTGCCTTTGGAGCAGTATCAGTGAAGAAGTTCTTTCGGCATATATCTGAGATTGTGCTGCCTGTGGATTCCTCTAGTATTTTTATGGTTTCCCTTCTAATGTTTAAGTCCTGTATCCATTTTGAGTTTATTTTTGTATTTGGTGTAAGTTGGTGGTCCAGTTTCAATTTTTTGCATGTATCTGTCCAATTTTCCCAACACCATTTATTGAAGAGGCTATCTTGGTTCCATTGAATGTTCATGCCTCCTTTGTCAAATATTAATTGAGCATAGTGGTTTGGGTGGATATCTGGGTTCTCTATTCTATTCCATTGATCTATATGTCTGTTCTTGTGCCAGTACCAGGCTGTTTTGAGAACAGTTGCTTTGTAGTATAGCTTGAAGTCTGGTATTGAGATCCCACCTACTTTATTCTTTTTTTCTCAGAATTGCTGTAGCTATCCGTGGTCTTTTTTTGTTCCAGATGAATCTATGAAGAATTCTTTGTAGGTCTGTGAAATATGTTGTTGGTATTTTTATATGGATATGTATATGTGTTTAGATTATATATTACGTAAGGTCTTTATTCTTTTTTTCCCCACTTAACTTCCTACTATAATATCATTAAACATTATTTCAAAACATAGTTGTTAACAGTTGTATGATTTTCAACCATGTGGGGGAACCTCTAGGCTGACATCCAGCTATTATGCAATATGATAACTACAGGTAGGGTTATTTGCATCTTTAGTCTAGTTGATTTATTGGCTTTGATTGGTTGGTTATAATTATAACCAAAGGCCTGGTGTATGGATTTGTGCACTGGTAGGGTCCCACAGCTTGACCTGTGCCCACTTGTAATCTGGGACTTCTCGGGGGATGTTGGACTGTCAATTTCAGCTTGGGCCCTGCCAAGGGACCTCATTGGTGCATTAATACATGCACTGGGCCTCTAGTATGTATATAAGATCTTTGGTTAATCTCTCCCCGCCCTTTCCCCACCCCCTTTTGCTCTGAGATTCATCAGTCTGTCCCATATTTCCATGCATATGCATTGAGTGTCTGCCCCCTGGTGGTCAGTCATAGCTACTGGTTGTACAGTTGAATGGTCAAATGGTCACTTAGGCTTTTATATCTACACTAAGGGCTCATTATAGGAAGATTCCTGCAAGAATAGGGCTTCCTGTGCAGTCTCCGCTGCCCTGCCTGCTTCTGTCCCATATCCACTGCCTGCCTGCTTCCCTCCCTTCTCTGCCACCCCACTTGCTTCTCCACAGCTTCACTTCCTTCTGCAGCTCTTGGCTTCTTTAATAAATTGTAATAGGACAATGATATGATTATTTTAAAGGCTTTGATGCATTCTGCCCTGCAGAAAGATTAGATTCATTTGCAGTATACTCCTGCCACAGGGACACATGGGTTTCTGAACCTGAAATCCTGAAGATTATAATTTAAAAAACATCTTTGCCAATCTGATAGCTGAAAAATAGTGTCTTGCTTTAATCTGTATTTTTTGGGGGGTATGTGCTTAATGTGAATATTTGAATATTTTTTACAATGTGTTTTGCCATTTTCCGATGCTCACTTTCCTGCTCTATCTTTACTCTTTTAGAAGATGTGAAAGCTCTCCCCTCACAGATTGACAGGATCATTTTGGCTACTGTCCTTGGCGAGGCTGGTGCCACTTTCTTCCTTGACAAACCCAGTTGCAGGCCTCCTAAAGCACTTCCTTAGTTGGAAAAAATTGTTTTTGTATTTGGGAATGAGTTATGTTGTAGGCTAATGACGTTGTTTTCTGTGGGTGTGTTGCTGCCTCTCCTGTAATCTAAATTCTCCAAGGGCAAGGCCTTGTAATAAAAATAAAATGTTTCTTTGGAACTGGTTTGATTATCTATGACAGTGTAAAAAGCCACAAAAAACATTAGAGGTTTACAACAATTTATCTCTCACGGTTTGTGTGTGCATGTGTGAGCTGGCTGTTCTTGCTTGAGGTCTCTCTTGCAGTTGTAGTCAGACTGTGGAAGAGACTAGGGTCATCTGAAGGTTTTACTGTGTTGGACATACAGGATAGCTTCTTGTCTCACATGTATGACTCCTCTTATGGGATAGCTGGAACAGTTAAGGGCTGTTTGGGCATCTCCTCTTTCCTTCCTCCCTTCTTTCTTCCTTCCTCACTTCTCTCCTTCCCTTCCTTCCTCCCTCCCTTCCTTTCGCCCTCTTTCTCTCTATTTCCTTCCCTCCTTTCTCCCTCACTCCCTTCCTTCTTTCCTTCCTTCCTCTCTATTTCCTTTCTTCCTTCCTTCCTTCCTTCCTTCCTTCCTTCCTTCCTCCCTTCCTTCCTTCCTTCCTTCCTCTTTCTCTATTTCCTTCCTTCCTTTCTCCCTCTCTCCTGCCTTCCCTCCTTCTCCCCCACCCTTCCTTCCTTTTTCCTTTCCTCCTTTCCCCCCTCTCTCTCCTTCCCCCTCGCTTTTCCTCTCTTCCCCTCCCTCTCCCTCCCTCTAGGCTTGGAAATCTTTTCACCTTCTTACTTGGTGGCTAGCTTCTCCCAGAGCATGCAGTCAAAGACATCAAGATGGAAGCTGTACAGTTTCTGATAATGATGTCTTAGACATCTGCAGCCTCACTGCAGCCACATCCTATTGTTCAAAAGCAGTCACAGGGTCTCAAAGATGAGAGCCCTGGTTCAAGAGGAGGGAGCCCCATAGGGGAGTGAACACCAGGAGGCAAGGCTGGAGGGTGTCTTTGGAGACAACCTACCACAGATGCCTAGTGTCGATTATGTTAGGTCCACACTTAGCATTCAATAAATTCTTATTAAATGAAAACCTAGAAACTTGAGATAAATTGTTTTCTGAAAATGCCATTTGACCTTTAATTTCCTTTGCTGATGGGGTGGGCCCAGGGAGTGAGCCATGAAAAATGAGGCTTTGGCATAGCTGCAATCTAATCTCTGAAGAGCAAATAACCTTGAAGAAATTCACTTATGGGTGTAATTATATCCTCCTGACAACTGGATATTTTATTCCAAGATTCTATTATCCTTAGTTATCTAACCAATATTTTCCTATTTATCCTCATTTTCTTCCTCTGAATAGGGAGGCAGCTGAACGGATGCCAAAGCTCCTATTACACATGCTGTTGTTAAACATTATAAAGCTACTTCAATGCCAATGCATAGCCTTCCTAATTCATAACGTTAGAAGTTTGGTGTTGGTTACAGTGACAGTCCATCTTCTCACACGAGACCTAGAGCTCAAGGTTTGTTTCTGAATATGGGGAAGGGAGAGGGGGCAACCATTGTGTCCCTGCCTGACTCAATCAGGGATGCTTTTGTTCACTGCTGCTTTGGCCTAAACTGTAAAATCGATCCATTCATTTCCCACACAATAGCAGCGTCTGAGAGCCTTCAAATAGGAAACACATGCTGCTCTAAGATTTTGTTAATTCAGTTTAAGGTGATTTCTCATTAACTCTATGTAAGCTTAGACCAAATGCCTTCCAGCGACATATAGCTGAGAAGAAGGTCAGAAGTACGTACCCAGATGCAAAACTGGGCTGCCTGCATGGAAGGTTGTGTAGACGATATAGATGTGAAATGCCACAGGAATTCGGCGTAGGAAGAAATTACTCAGACTGGAGAGGCATTTATTGACTTCTGAACAGGGTTTTGATAAATAAATTTCAGAGTTAAAAACAGTCTCAACACAGAATCCAACACAACTGGGAAAGGGAAGGAGCTTTGTTTCTCTGTTTTCTAAACGTGCTTAGTGGCGAGAGAGATCAAGTGGGTTAAACCCCTCTACGCCCTCTCAACAGAAACCAGACACCCAGAGGAGCCTCTGTGTAGCCCAGAAAGGCGGCCTCATGTCCTCTCAATTTCTGCTGATATGTGAAACATCAGTAGGTGTGGCGGGTTCTCCACTGAAGGTTCACAGTCCCCCTGCTGGGTCGGGAGGCCTGGCAGATGAACAATCCCGCTCACGTTCGGAAACAAATGTTCAAACGTGGGGGCCTGGAACAGCACAGGTCGGTTTTAGCTCTGGAGCCTGCAGACCCTCCTTGCAGAGAAGCAGTTAATGTGCCATAGCACTTTCTAGGCCCAAAGAATCTCGTCACCCTTTCCCCTATCTGGGGCTGGCTTCTGGCTGAGTTTAGGGGATTTGGAAGGGGTTGGAGGTGCGTGTGGTTCTGCTGGTTCAGTTTCTAGGAAATAAAACAGTGCTTCCATTTGACCTTTCATGTGATTCAGGTCAGCGTCTCCTTGGCACTTGGCTTTTCTGCGCAGCCCATTTGCTGTGAGTGCAGCCACTCAGCCTCGGTTTTTGTGCTGCTTCTGTCAACAGCAGCCTGGGTTCTGAGTGGGAAGCCCTGGGATTCAGAGCTCAGCCTCCGACTCTGGTATTGGTGGATGCCAGAGAAGTTCAAAACCTGGCTTAAAGCCTGACTCCTCAGATAATTGCTTCTCCTCCCTTATCTGTAAATGAGGCAGGGGAATAGGCCTCCTTTAACACTTGGTGGATGGCAAAATTGCAGGGGCTTAAGGGGGGACTTAGAACTGGTGATTGGATGGTCTGGAGCCACAATTTGGAATTATCACCTGATCCCAAATGGCATGCATTATACTCTCCGGAGGGAAGTTGAAAAGCAAGAATCAAAGAAATTAAGGACAAAGGAATGTACAATAAACCGCCTCACAAACCAGGGATTTGATTAATCTCCATGGAGTCATGAATCTGAGGGGAGTTTTGTTTTGCGTGCACTCTATGAAGCACGGTGCCCCTCTGTAGAAACAGAAATCCCATCATAGATTGGGTGGCGCCTTTCCCCCTCTGATCGGATGTTATAATATGTTCCGGCTGTGCAATTTGTAACTAAGAAAAAACACATTTTTACATAGCGCCCACAATAAAGTCCATGCTAGGTTATCAGGTAGCTTTTGAAGTCTATAAAAATCCAATATCAGAAAGATAATATATCTTTTTTACTGTTAAAGGAACAGATTTTGTTTAAAGCAACAGAGATAAACCAGGTTTGCCTATAAAATCTACAAAATTGGAGACGGACAATCCACACTAAGTGATAAAGATGAACCATGCAAACGAAGCCAATATGCAGAGGAGCATTGTAAAAGCAGGAAGGCTGTGGCAGGTCCCAGCCATCCGTGGGCATGAGAGCCTTCCCAGGGGTTTGTTAGAGATGGAAGTTCCCAGAGGTTCTGATTCAGCAAACCCATATTGAGGGCAAAGAACCAGAGTTTTTAATAAGTGAATATCCCAGGTAATTCTGATACTCTGGGATCCACACTGAGAAATGGACTAGAATTCTAAAGTGGATTTTGACCTGTGCAAAAAGCCAAAACAGATATTTAAAATTCAAGTAGTTTAAACTATCCTAAGGATTCATTTCTGAAATCCTATTATTATCTTCAATGAGTTAACTATTCTGTTTGTTAGGGAATCTATTTGACAGCAAGTTCCAAGAACCTGAACAACAGTGGCTTACACTAAGAAGAATTTTTACTTTTTTGGAGGGGAGTGGGTAAATAAGAAGTCTTGAGGTAGGCAATCCAGGTGTGGTGGACCCTCAAAGGATATGTCTGTGTCCAAACCCTTGAAGCTGTGAGTATTGCTTTATTTGGAAAAAGGGTCTTTGCAAGTGTAATTAAGTTAAATATCTTGAGATCATGCTGGATTAGCCTGGTCAGCCCAAAATCCAATGGCAAGTGTTTTCCTAAGATCGAATCAGAGGATGATTATGTTCGATAGGACAGGGTCTCAAGGTCTAGGTCATTCTTACTAAATGTTATTTCTTGCTGAATGTTAAAATGTAGCATAGTATCTTGTAGATGCAGCTATAAATAGCATGAGCTGAAAGGAACTCAACTGGATGAAAGTAGCCAACTGCCTCCCCCACCTCTCCGCCCCCAAATCAACATGTAATTAACCAAATAGTGCATATAATCAATGGATAAGCCTCCCTTCTGGAAGACAGAGCTTTGGACCTGAATAAAAATACCTTATGACAAAGATGTCTCATTCTTAAATGAAGCTGGAAACCCCTTGAGTTCAGTAACAATTAGATGGAAGAGGAGGCAGCAATGTGACTACAGAGCGGAGATTGGAGTGATGTGGCCAAAAGTCCAGGAGTAGCCGCCAGCAGTGGGAAGAGGCAGAGAATGGATTCTCCCCTAAAGACCCTGGAAAGTGGCCCGACATGGTGTCCCACTTTTAGCCTCCAGAACTGTGGAAGGATAAATCTCTGCTGTTTTAAGCCACAGAGTGCAGGATAATTTGTTACAGCAGCCCACGGAAACTAATACATCAGTGTTGGTATAGAGGCCTACCAGGCACATGTTTCCTTCTTTCTGCTAAACCATCCTTAGTTTGTTGACTCATGGGCATGAGGTGGCTGTTCCATCTCCTGCATGATGTCTGCGTTCCAGGCCAGAGGAATAAGAAAGAGCAAAGGAGAAGACTCAGGAAGTGCATCTGCCTCTATTTTAAGAAGATTTTCAGAAGCCCCCACCTAGTAAGTTTCTATTATTTCTCATTATCCTGAACAGGGTAAAATAGCCACCCTTTAAGGGAAGCTTACGAAAGTACCTTTAAAAAAAGTCAGATAAATTTCCACATCCAATAAAATTGGGGTTTTATTGGTAAAGGGGAGGATGGATGATGGATGGATATTGTGTAGGTAACCTCTGCCAAGGCAACAAATCCTAGTGTCCTGGCCAAGTGGCTCTTCTTTCAGACCCGGGTAGCAAGAGACTAAGATGGTCTGGTCTGAGTTACTTGAAAACAATAAATGAGGAGTAGGGAGTCCATCTTGACCAATCCTTGGTGAGTAATACATCCATATCTTAAAGGGGTTAACCTAAAGTAAAGGAGCTGTTGATCTTATTTTGTTCTTAAAGGAAGTTTGCTTTTGACTCCAAAATGGCAAGTTTCTTTTGCACCTGTTTTGCAAACTTGCAGCCCTAGAGTTCTTAATGAAGACATCTGTTAAAGACAAAATTTTAGGAAGTAGTCAATGACTAATATTTCCTCTTATTATCCCAAGCATCATAATATGCTAAAAGTAGTGTTTGCAAGGAATTGACTGACGTTTAGTTAGTAGCTCTTTGTTTTAAACTAATTGCCCAAATGATTAGCAGCTTCGATGATGTAGTGGGAAGAATCCTTCAATCCCTATTATTACAGACCATTTCTAAGCAGCTTTATGAATTTTTAGGAGTCCCATGTTTTAATGGGAATACTGCATGATTGTAAAGGAAAATGCATTAATAGTGTAGTGGCTCTTTTTTTGAGGAGGGGATATTTCTTTTTTGGAGGGGGAATTTCAGAAAAATAGGAAAGACATAAAAATTATAATTAGTGTCTTGCAAGTTTCAAAATTTAAACTTTAGTTAAAAAACTCACATAGTTCATAGCTATCAGCCTTTGTTACGAGCAAATATCTGTGTGTAGTTTGGGAGCTTTTGCTTTGAGTGGTTTTTGGAGCTCTGCTTCCATTAACAAGGACAGAGTGTGGCATTGACAGGGTCCCATTCTTTCCTATGAACGTAGTCCTTGCTGTCCACGAGGCTCTTGATGTCTGCCTTTTAGGTGAAGATACTGACTTTGCTGGTTTTTGAGCAGGACAGGTGATATTTCTCCAGGACTGGTGAATGAGGAGGCCCAGGATGTTATAGCCCCTCTTTTCTCTGGCTTCAGGGTGCTGAGTGCCAATGAAATTATCAACAAGAGAGACCTTTCCATGGCAGCTCAGCACAGGTCTTTGTTGTCACACAATCTGGAAATGTGCTCTTTCTTTGCTAAGAGGAACAAATACAAAAGGCAGACAATTGTCATTTAAGGAGCCAAAGTCAAAGTAGTATTTAGCATAAACACTGGCAGGAACATTAATATTAAACTGAAGTAGTTCTAAAAAATGTCTTTCCATCTCATTCATGTACTCAACTATGATGTCCTTGAGGATCTGGAGTAAATAGTCCACATTCCATGCAGCCTCATCGT
This sequence comes from Lasiurus cinereus, assembly GCA_011751065.1. Lineage (NCBI taxonomy): Eukaryota > Metazoa > Chordata > Mammalia > Chiroptera > Vespertilionidae > Lasiurus > Lasiurus cinereus. Next base: position 25,461,797 of record JAAGEH010000076.1, on the reverse strand, counting down.
CCTAAACCTTGGAGGCCAGAAGAATGGCTCCCAGAACAATCCTTTCCAGTTAAAGGGACAAACATTGATCCTGGCATAAGTTAAAAGTTTGTGTTTTTTAGAATTAAAGTTCGGACTTTCCTGGCCAGCCTTTAGTTCCCCAAAGAGGCCACTATGGTGGTACAAGCTCTGATCCATTGTTACTGGAGTGTGAGCAAAGCTGCCTTGTCAGTGCCCTGCTGCAGGCAATGGCTGCTGGTGGGCCATCTTAGTCTCCTTTTCTGGTTTGACTGCCACATATTATTCTCGCAGAACATATTTATATAAAACAGGATTCCCTGAGCCAAGCTTTTATATTTAGTGGTTTCTCAATGGGGAGACATTTGACAATGTTTGGAGACATTTTTGGTTGTCACAACTCCAAGTGGGAGGTGGTGCTATTGGTATCTAGAACATAGAGGCCAAGGATGCTGCAACCACACCACAAAGCAGAGAACAGGCCATGACAAAAGACTGTCTAACTCTAGATGTCAATAGGACCAAAGTTGAGAAATATAAATAAACAATAACTTAAAAATATTTTTATTGATTTCAGAGGAAAAGAGAAGGAGAGAGAGAGAGAAACATCAACAACAAGAGAATCATTGATTGGCTGCCTCCTACATGCCCCACATGAGGGATGGAGCCTGCAACCAGGACATGTGCTCTAACCAGGAATCAAACCATGAATTTCTGGTTCAAAGGTCAATGCTCAACCACTGAGCCACACTGGATAAAAATAGAGGAGAAACCAAGATGGCGGCATAGGTAAACACCTAAACTGCTCCCTTGCACAACAATTTCAAAACTACAACTAAAAGACAAAACAGACATCATCCAGAACCACAGAAAGGCTGGCTAGGTGGAAATTCTAAAACTAGAAGGAAATAGAAAAGCACACTGAGACTCAGAGGAGCTGCAGGAGGCAAAGGTACCAAGACGAGCGTGTGGAGAGGACTGGCAACTGAGTAGGCAGCTGGCTTTCTGAAGTGGGAGGGAGACAAAAGCTCCTGACTGCACTGAACTCCAATTCAAGGTGAGACTCTGGGAACTCAGACTGATTTGGGGAGAAACTGGATTGTCTGGCAGTGGGTAGAACTCGAGGGTGGCTTTCTCTCAGAGATGCTTGCAGCAATTACCACGTGACATTGAGACACAGAGGTCTATTAGGGCAGGGCTGATGGGAAACCAATGCTGTCTGCTCTGCCCTGAGACTCTGCCCCATCCAAGCTGAGCACAGAGGCTTTTGTAAGCCTTGTCTCATAAGGGTGTCTCCAGCACAGAAGTTCTCCCAGGATGGACACAGCTGATCCTCACAGCCAGTTGGCCTGGAGGGCAATTTCTCCCAGTGATACCAACAACAATCAAGATTTAACTACAATAAGACTGTGCACACAGCCCACAAAGGGGTGTACCAAGAGTGTCGACCTCAGGTAACTGGAGAGGCTGAGCCACTGGGCCCTATAGAACACCTAACACACAAAGCCACTCTATCAACTCAGGGAAGCAGCCAAAATGCAGAGACAAAGAAATAGATCACAAATGAAAGAAATGGAGGAAAGCAAACGACTGGATATAGTGTTCAAAACCATGGTTATAAGGTTATTCAAGAATTTTCTGGAAAAGGCCAATAAATTTAATGAGACCCTTGAGAATATGATAAAAGACCAACTAGAAATTAAGCATACACTGACTGAAATAAAAAATATTGTACAGAGATCTAACAGCAGACTAGAGGATCACAAGAATCAAATCAAAGATTTGAAATACAAAGAAGCAAAAAAACACCCAACTGGAAAAGAAAAAAAAGAATCCAAAAATATGAAGATAGTCTAAGGAGCCTCTGGGACAACTTCAAGTGTACCAACATCAAAATTATGGGGATGCCAGGAGAAGAGAGAGAGCAAGATACTGAAAACCTATTTGAAGAAGTAATGATTGAAAACTTCCCCCACTGGTGAAAGAAATAGACTTACAAGTCCAGGAAGCACATAGAACCCCAAACAAAAGGAATCCAAAGAGGACAACACCAAGACACATCATAATTAAAATGCCAAGAGCAAAAGACAAAGAGAGAATATTGAAAGCAGCAAGAGAAAAACAGTTAGTTATCTACAAGGGAGCACCCATATGATTGTCAACTGATTTCTCAACAGAAACTATGCAGGCCAGATGGGAGTGGCAAGAAATATTCAAAGTGATGAATAGCAAGAACCTACAACCAAGATTACTCTACCCAGCAAAGCTATCATTCAGAATTGAAGGGCAGATAAAGAGCTTCACAGATAAGAAAAAGCTAAAGGAATTCATCACTGCCAAACCAATATTAAATGAAATGCTGAAAGGTATTCTTTAAGAGGAGGAAGAAGAAAAAAAGATAAAGATAAAAATTATGAACAATAAGTACGTATCTATCAACAAGTGAATTTAGAAATCAAGTGAATAAAAAAAATCTGATGAACAGAATAAATTGGTGAATATAATAGAATCAGGGGCATATGAAGGGAGGGGACTGACAGTTCTCAGAGGGGAAATTGGAATGGGGGGTGTGGGAAGAGACTGGACTAAAATCATACAACTATGGATGAGGACAGTGGCGGGGAGAGAGGGGGTAAGGGCCAAGGGTGGGGTGGGAACTGGGTAGAGGGGAGCTATGGGGGGAAAAAGAGGAATAATTGTAATAATATGAACAATAAAGATTTATTAAAAAATTTTAAAGTATATTAAAGAAAAAAAAAGTAAAAAACTTAAAGGTAAAAACCAACAACCCTTTTCCTAATGTACTTTCAATTCTTCCACAAAACATTAAAGAGGCAAGTGAGACCCAAGGTGGCTGCTACCTATAGATGGAATTATTATTACTATTATTAATATTATTGCCTAAATGAGGAAGATTCTATTTCTAAGTAAGATGACAGCAGGTAAAATTTCTCAAAAATAAATAGTTAATGTTTTCACAGTGTTATGTTGCTTGACTTTTGTACAAGTTTTAAATGGAGAGCATTTGATATTGCCATAACTTTTTGTGTTAGCACTTCCTGGGAGCAGAATTGCTGAGGCTGGCCTGTCAGGATCTTCTGATAATTCCCAGACTATCCCCTGACCATCAAGGAGGTGGGGGTGTGATTTGCTTCCTATTCAATACAAATGGAAAGAGGGGTTTGAGCCAGACAGTTATTAATTATTATGAATGCATCAGCATGTATTGGTCAAAGGGTAAAAGCTGTTGCACAATATAACAGACATTCTTGAGAAAACTTGTGTAATGCCGTGGACTAATGGTGTTAGTCTATACTGTGTGATTTTTTTCCTTTCCATTTACTGGCCTCTTCAGTACATGTCCAACTGAGAGTCTGTTAAGTAGATTAACTTAAACTCAAGAGAGATATCATTACTGTTTGAGGCATTGCATTACAAATAAGCATGAGATGTCTTCATCTTTTAAGTTCCAGTTAATTTACAATAAATGTTGTATTCTAATGAGTTGATTGCACACAAATCAAGTATATCAAATAATGTTCTTTGACAGTTTTCAAGTTGTTTCCACTTATCTTTCCACTGCAGCTTTTGTCCACAGTCTTCCAAGGTTAGTAGACAGACAATCCAATGCTTAAAAATAATCACACCTACTTGGATGCTCCAAGAGAAAAAGTTGGTAAAAACATCTGTGGACAATCCAGTCCTTCGCTGACTGGAAGAACTAACCACAAGAGACAGCGCTCATGAATCATGTTTATTCCTCTTGTAGGCATTATTTGTATTCAAGCTTTTCAAAGCCGAAATTCAAAGATAAGTTTCTTTTCCCGAGTATTGATATTTATATAACTCTCTGGACCCTGGAGTTTAAGCTCATAAAAGTCAGTAAGTAAATGTCCTTCTTCAGCATTTTAAAATTGTAGATGATCTTTGGCTACATTAGAGCATTTGCATTTTGGGTAGAGAAGTCTATTAAATGTTTGCTTTTGCCTGTAAAATATAACTGAGATTGGCTAACTGCTTGATGATTAAAACTAAATTCTTTCTGGGCTGACCTAAGTCTGTTCCAGTCCCTGACCCATGGTCAAGAAATGCAAATACAGCCCTAGCTGGTTTGGCTCAGAGGATAGAGCATCGGCCTGCAAACTGAAGGATCCTTGGTTTGATTCCAGTCAAAGGCACATGTATGGGTTGCATGCCCTAGTAGGGAGCATGCAGAAGGCAACCAATCAATGATACTCTCTCATCATTGATGTTTCTGTTTCTCTGTCCCTTTTCCTTCTTCTCTGAAATCAATAAAAACATATTTAAAAGGTGCAAATACATGTGAGCTTATATGGAAAATCATTTTTATACAATGAAGACATATGTGGAATTCCCCCCCACCTAGTCTCTAAGTAGATGAATCTTTTCTATTTCTTCTCCCCCTTTTCTATTTCCTGTCTGTTTCCACCATTTCTACTAACCTTTTGACCCAATGTTGAGTGAATTCCTAGCTTTGAAAACACAGACTCCCTTGCTGCTTCCCGTTGCAGAGGGACTTGCTCAGTCATATTTTGACTCGGAGATATAAACAGTTATGCTTTGAGGACTTAAACCCCATAGAACTTTGCATCCTTGGGTTGTCTTAGAAATTCCCACCTGGAACTTCTTACAACCTCAGTTATTTGAAAGCAAATGGAACAGTTTGTGCTGATTTAGGGTATTGCGTCTCCAATTAACTCCAAAAAGCCTGCATCTTAACCCCTAATACTTCAATCAAGAAAGATTTTCACAATTTCCACAGTTAGAACCATGTAATTTGGGCAAGTCATTTAACCTCTGTGGGTCTGTTTTCTTATCTATAACATGAGAGAAATTGTACTAAGTGAATTCAAATGTTTCCTCAAGGTCTAAAATTATATGATTCTATGATTTATTTTTCCATAATCACATTATCCTTTGTTGAATTGAAGTTGAAGGTCTGTAGCACACATAAGAAGTAAATAAAATCCAATTTATAGACTTGGGGATAATATCCTTAGCTTCCCAACCCTTATTTGAATTTAAACTTCTTAAGTACTTCTCTGAGGTGGGTTCTTTTATTCATAACATGGCGATAGCATTACCTATCTCTTCTCTTAAGATTCTCATGAGAATCAAGAGGTAATTTTAATTAAAGAAATAATTTTAATTAAACAGGTAATTTTCAGATGCCTGAAATAGTGCCTGGCACTTAGTAGATGTTCAGTGAATTTTATTTCCCTTCCCTTTTGGAGCATCATAATAAAATTCTCTTAAGTGCCCGGATTCCTTCCAAGTTTGCAAATCACTCCTCATGAAATAGACATTGGCATGGCTGCCTCGATTTATTAAGGGTAAGTTAAAAGGGACAAGGTGAAATCCAGTCCAAAGGGTCTATCACTTGCTGCAGACACAACTTCCTCATTTTTGTCATTAAGAGCTCTTGGCAGCAAAAGCAACTTGGGATTTAACAGGAAAAAGCTATCAGCCAGATTGACGCCTGTCAAAAGCTCAGTGTCAATAAACATTTACAAGAAGTGAAGCTTGATAAATGTGGCTTCATTCCAAGAAATGTGTGGCAATGGCAGCTTTGTGTCCAGTGTTAAGATCTTTCTAGGTTATTTTCCATTCAGCATCAGTTTCTCTCCATTACAGAAGTAATCGGAACCAAGTATTTATGAAGAATTTTATAGATAACAACACTGACTCATTTTAAACTAGGAAAACAGTAACAAAGGAAGAAAGTTCCTTCTAAAATAAGACAGATTCCTTGCTGCATCTAAGACCTAAGGATTCTTGCCTTCCTGTTGAAGATGAACCTGCCATTCTTCATGCTGATCAAACATAGCTCAGATTTATTTTGGCCAAAGAAAACTTTGTTAAGGCTTTGTTATGCTGATGGAACTGTAGGATTCCAGAACTGAAAGAGAACCCAGAAATGATGCTCTGAATCCTTCTTCTTCCCGCAGGTGGCAAGTGAATGAAGCCTGCATAACTGGGATGTTGGTATAGCAGTCAGGGCCCAAACTAAAGAATGGTGTTTGAGGGTGAGTCAAACTCTTCATTCTTTTAGAGAAGTCAAGAGACAGAACAACAAAGTCAACCACCTAACCCCATGGTCGGTAAACTGCGGCTCGCAAGCTACATGCGGCTCTTTCACCCCTTGAGTGGGGCTCTTCCACAAAATACGATGGCCTAGGTGAGTCTATTTTGAAGAAGTGGCATTAGAAGAAGTTTAAGTTTAAAAAATTTGGCTCTGTTGATATTTGACTCTGTTGACTAACGAGTTTGCTGACCACTGACCTAACCAATGGGGCCAAAAGAGATGCTGAGGATGGAGTGAAGAGAGGGGAACCAAATGAGCTGGAAGAAAAGCAAGGAGAGTCCTGGACCATTACTCAAACAAGTGGGCACGGATGTGCCTTGTAGTTGGCAGATGCCTGGGGTGTAGGAGGGTCAGGCCAGCTTGGAAATTCAAGCAGACAATAAAGTGCAATCTCATTGTTTTTTAAAGAGACAACCACTGCACAGAGAAGCTAAGGGATAATGCTAACATTGACCCAGCTAGTTATCGGGTATATTTCAAAATAACTAGACTTCAGAGAAGTCTGATTAAATATGGTAAAATTTATGTCTTTGGAAACTTCACAAAAATGAGAGAGGTATTAGAATTAAAAAAGAACTAAAACCCAGAGGGCTCAGTGGTTAAGCATTGACCCATGAACCAGGAGGTCATGGTTTGATTCTTGGTTAGCACATGCCCAGGCTGCAGGCTTGATCCCTACTAGGGGTTATGCATCTCATCATTGATGTTTTTCTCTCTCTCTCCCCCTCTCTTTTCCTCTCTGAAATAACACACACACACACACACACACACACACACACACGCTCGCAAGCACGCACGCACGTATTTGTATTTTATAAAAGATAAAACTAAGGAACAAACAGGTGAGGCAACAATCCAAGAGGAGAGATGACAATAAAATCTGGAAAATAGAAGCAGTTGAATGTGCAGGAACGGACTTAGCAGAGTATAGAGCTCTGAACTGCTCTGTGAGCAGATAGAGAAACGAACAAGTACATGACAGCTTGGCCTGTAGAACCCCAGAAAGGCCAAAGACCTGCGAGCACCACTGGAGGCAAAGAACAGAAAACAGGTTGATTGAATCTTTATTAGCTGGATCCCCTGTACCTCTTGGTCAAGGAGAGCTGCTAAGTTTCTGCTCTTCTCTTTTTAATATTTATAGTGATTCACTTTACATTTTTTATATAAATGTGTCTCTACACACAGACTGAATTGGGGAAAACCTGGATTTAAAAATGCTTATTTTGGAATTAATTTAATTTAGCAAACAGCTGTGTGTCTACTGTACTGAGCTGATACAAAATGACTAAGCCCCGAATTCCTTCCCTCTGAGTCTCAGAATCTAACTGGGGAGATAGACAGCCCAGCTAATTATAAACATGGCAGAAGGTGCGAAGGGCTGTGAGAGAAACGTGAACTATAGGATCACAGAGGGAGGAGCCCGTAGTCAAGCCTGGGGGAGGCACAAGCTTCGGAGAGAAAGGGCATTGGACTGGATCATGAAGTGTGTGACTGGGGAGGGACAGGCTTCTGAGGAACAAAGGCCCAGAGGCTTCTAAAGGATGTTCCTGGGAACACAGAGTTGTCAGATTGTGACTAACAAGTGGCTCGAGGCACACTTTACGGGAAAAAAGTACATGTGAGGTTTATATTACAAAATAGATATCAACATTTATCACATAGGATCTGAAGATGAGAAAAGGTTTGGTTTTAGCTTCTCTCTCCAGCCATCCCGCTAATGGTCCCACACTGTCCGAATGTAAAGCTCCAGAGGAATGTAAGGAATTATGTGTATTGTTCGTGGGTTGTCATTGCTATTATCACTTAGTCAGGGGACTTAACAGGATCTCCCAGGATGAGCAGACTGTCACAGATAACCTTCCCAGAAGTGTCTTTCTTTGGATATCCAGGAACACAGGTGAGGGCAAGTCCCCCATCAGACATCACAAAAGCCCCATGGGAGATACCTTGGAGCAGTGGGTTTTAGTAAGGGGAACCTTATGGGCAGTCGAATTGTCCATACTGCTTCACCCCCGGCATAGTGGAGAACAGTAATAAGAGGACAGCTCCAGCTGAAAATGGAGTTAATAATCAACATGCCTATGTGATGAGTCCCATGTTCTGTTGTGATGACCCCTGGCAATCAAGGACCAGGGCCTGCATAGCCTGGTTTCCCAGAGCCCATGTTGGTAACCTGTCATCCAGGAATAGTAGAAGTTAGTAATGATCTTACCTGTTCTAACTAATTAATTCAATAAATAACTATTGAATAGTTTCCATGTGCCAGGCATAGTTATGACTCATTCTGACCTCTTAAAAAGTACACCTGCCTCTAGGGGTCCCGGGGTTTTGCAAGGATGAGCCCATTCCTAAATTATCCTGCTACTAGTAAAAGGCCCTGGGTTTAGGATTACACTGACTCAAGTCACCATATTGTGTTTGCCAGATTTTATGTTTCAAAATGTATTTTTTGACTATTAAGTTCTGTATTAAGTTCTGGATTTTATTGGCTATTTGTAATGATTTATGTGCTACCTACTTACCTAACCATTGGAGTTATAAGAATTGTTTCATGAGCATCATAACTGACTGGTTTGGATGAAGTACCCATTTTAGAAATTTCTAGTATTTGTTGCAAATCCAAAACATAACACGTGCGAGGTTTATTTTGAAATTGCAGCAGTGAAACTATATGGTCTTCAGTGTCCATGAGGGAACAGATTTCCCCCTGCATTCTGAACTACAATTTATTATTGTTTAAATCAATGCATGACTCTTTGCATACCAGCCTCTACTTTGGGTCATACAGAGTTAACCTCAGAACAACATCACTTTGTTCAATGAAAAATAGGGCCCATCCAGTCCTCTGGACCCCTTTCCCTGTATTCTGTAAGGAAAAAAGTTTATTTGATTGCACGATAACCTCAAGTATAATTCCTCTTGGAAACAAACCTGACAGATACCTTATACGCCCAGCCACAGAGGGGAACTAAATGCCAGTGTCACCTTCAACTTCTGCAAGGCAGGTAGACCGCACCCTAAAAAATGGTGGGCCGAGACCGGTTTGGCTCAGTGGATGGAGCATCGGCTTGCGGACTGAAAGGTCCCGGGTTCGATTCCAGTTGGGGGCATGTACCTTGCTTGCGGGCACATCTCCACTGTGGGGCGTGCAGGAGGCGGCTGATCGATGTCTCTCTCTCATCGATGTTTCTGACTTTCTATCTCTCTCCCTTCTTCTCTGTAAAAAATCAATAAAATATATTTAGAAAAACATGGTGGCCCAGTAGAGTGGACACAAATTCTTAATAATACTATAGTAATGTAAAAATTCTCATTGCCCATCTGGTGTGGCTCAGTGGTTTAGCATTGACCCATGAACCAGTAGGTCACAGTTTGATTCCTGGTCAGGGTACATGCCTGGGTTGTGGGATCTATCCCTAGTAAGGGGTGTATAGGAGGCAACTGATTAATGAATCCCTCTCATTATTGATGTTTCTATCTCTCTCTCCCTCTCCCTTCCCCTCTGAAATCAATATAAATATATATATTTTTAAAATTCTCATTGTTGTCAAAGTCTTTTTATGTATACTCTCAGTTTTATCCTTTCAATAGTTCCAACTCTTTCATGATGTTATGCTACTAAACACAATTTATTGGATTATGGAAACTACTTCAGTGTTAATAACCCTAAAAGCAAGGCAATTAGTAGTAGATGTGTGGGCTTGGAAAGTTTCTGGCATATCTGCACTTTTAAGAAGACATTTGTCCAATAGTCTCATATTTTTGGTGTCTTAGAGATTGAGGTGCTGCTCGTTAAGGGGGCACTATGTGAATTTGAGTCCATCCTAGTATCATGTTTTGTAATCTTATAACATTAAGTTGTCTGAGATACCTGTCTATGAGCAAAAAACACACCAGTGTGTTTCTCCTTTACTGTCATCCAATTATACTCACAACAATTCTGACACTAGATGTGTGGGTTTTCCCCCCACACCAAGAAATTGCTAGGTGTCCTATAATTGAATTCAATTTTGACATTAACTGGAATTAGTGCAGACCCCACAGGTTAAGGGTTCAGGCTCATGAGATGTCCCTCCTCCCCCACTTCAGATGCCAATTGCAAGTAACAGAGTCCAGGTTACCCACAACTTCTATCTGACGACCACAAATTCCAGGTTCCCACATTCCCCTCTTTGGAGTCGGTCATTTGCTAGAACAGCTCACAGAACTCAGGGAAACATTTACTTATGTCTATAGTTTTATTATCTAATAAGGGGTACAAATGAGTAGCCAGGTGAAGCGGTACATAGGGTCTGGAAGGGTCCTAAGCCAGGAGCTTCTGTCCCTGCGGCATTGGTGTGTGCCACCTTCCTAATCTGTGGATGTGTTCATCAACCCAGAAGTTCTCTGAACCATGTACTTTTGGGAATTTTTTGGAGGACACATCATATAGGCAAGTTGATCATTAACTCCATTTTCAGCCCCTCTAGCCTCTCTGAAGAATAGGGGTGAGGGGTGGGAAGACTTAAAACTCCAGGCTTCTAATTATAGCTTGGTCTGTCTGGTAACCAGTCCCCATCTGGAGCCCACGAAGAATTACCTCATTAAAACAAAGGACACTCCTATCACCCAGGAAATTCCAAGGGATTTAGGAGCTCTGTGTTGGGAACCAGAGTCAAAACCAAATATTAGAACAAAAGATGTTCCTAGTGCTCTTATCGCTTAGGAAATTACAAGAGTTTGGGAGCTCTGTTCCAGGAACTGGGGCAGAGAACGTGCATACATTTTCCATTTCTCATAGGAGAGATAATTTTATTATTTAAACTACTTAAACTTTGTAGCTTAGAAGCTCCAGGGCTCTATATGTCTACTGTTTTGGATTTAGTAACCTTGGGGCTAAGAAGCTACGTATAGGAATACTGCTTTATAAAATAGCAGTAAAGGCACAGCTTGCCCCCTGCCCCTCTACTTCTAGTGTGGATTAGCAGTCCTCCAAGACAATTGGTCTCTCTAGTCACTGTTTGTTACTCTCCCAAACATTCAGGACTTGGGTGTAGTGACCTCTAAGTGTTCTGTTTGTCCAATACATTCTTTTTGTCTGAAAATAACACTCCCTGTCCCTACTAAATTTTTTGAGAACTTTTCCTTCCCTTACTCTCACATAAGGTGCCAGTGAAAACTGCCATCATCTTTTATGTGCATGTACTATGTATGGCCCCCATGACCATAGTTGATTAGCCCAGAGTTGGCATTCATTGAGTCTGGGTTGCTTAGAATCCTTATCTGGGAATTTTTAAATTGGAAAGAAGAGAGTCAGTCTCTTTCTGGAGGTCCCAGTGGTGGGTTTTCAAGCGCAAGAGAGCTCTTGAGCTTTTGTTTCCTGCCAGGTAGAGGGGACTGGTGTGCAGTGAGAAATGGGGCTGCTATATAGAGAGAAGCAGAAATGAGAGATGGAACTAGGACTTGTGTTTCTTGTTTTAAGTGTTCCTGAGCAAAGCTGGATTCTTGCCTATTTCTTCATTTTGTCCTTCTACTCTTCCTTAGATTTTGTGAACAAATAAATCCCTCTTTTAATTCTGCTAGTTCAGATTGGATTTCGGTCACTTGGAACCCAGAATAGTTCTGTTTATAGAACTATACCTCCTGCCCCCAAACCATTCCATCCAGCATTTGAAAGATACCTATCGTGCAATTCATTTTTTTTCTGTATTCCAAAATATCAACTATTTGATTTTATTAAATAACCACTGACTTGTGGTTTAGAGGGAACATAGGTAATTTCCCATGAAATTCTGGAAAAACTCCTCTGCTATGTTATCTTGTAGATTATTGACACTATGGTGGAATTTTTCAGGCTTGACAGTGGGTTGTTAAGAGACCTGGTAAACCCTATCTGGTGTGGTTCAGTTGGTTGGGCATCATCTTAGCACTATAAGGTTGCTGGTTCGATTCCCAATAGATGTTGCACTCTCACATCGGGGTTGCTCTTTCTCTCTCTCCCTCTTCTTTCCTTTTTCTCTAAAAATCAATAAAAATATGTAAAAAAAAAAACTGAGAGAGAGAGAGACCTCAAAACACACAAAGTCAGCTTAATGGTGATCTGCCATTGCCCTAATACCTCCTGCTCTTGGTAGACTTGGCATAGTTTGCTATTGAAAGTATTGAAAAAAATGTGAACCTGAAAGAGTGAGCTTGATTTAGGTTTGCTAAACTGTGTAGTTTATACCAACACAATTTCTTGATCATATCTGGATCAAACTTTAAGGAATTCTATCTGTTCTACCTGATGACTCCCCGCCGTCCCCAGTCTTGCTTACATCTTTCTCTACCTGAATGTAGTAATTTTTCAGATTGATCCAACTTTCTGGGAGTAAAACCATTAAAATCTCAAATAACATAAAGTCTTGGAAGAACTGTATCAGACAGATAGAGAAGAGCGAAAATGTAGAACTTGAAAGAGATAGAATAGAGAAGGAACATAACAAAGGAGATGGAAAAATGAGTTAAGGAGTGATAAGTATGAAGCAGGAAAAAGGTTAGAAAAAAGAGATCAGTGTAACCAAAATAAATAAGCAGCTTGAATCCTCTTCATGTATTTTGAAAGAAATGGAAAGCTTCTCGTGCTTCCAGAAGAGAAAAAAGTCAAAAGTAATAGCAAATTCAACCCACAGTTTCCTGTCCATCTGGAGTGAGTTGTTAGCTGAGGAATGTGCGCCAGCAGTATTAGCCTTGTAGAATTTCACACTCACTTGCAGTGCAGGTTGGTTCTGATTTAGCTCTGGGCATGATCTTCTGAGCCAAAGTAAGTTCTGTTCAATTTGGCACTGGATCCAGTTTCACCTGGATCCTTTGGTCTAAAAAGTTGCTGCTGGGAACAGCCCGATATCCCCCAGGGACCATTCCCTGTTCTTTCCTGCTGAGAATAACTTGAAAACAGGAACTCAGACAGCACCCTGGCAAGCTTCCTCCTTGACTTAGAACTCCGGGGGCACATCTGCCCTTCTCTCTGGAAACAGCTCCTAGGTTAGGTTTGCAGTGAGTGAGCAAAGTGCTATCTATGGAAGGTGATATATCTGTCTGTCTTGTAGTCTCATTTTGCTCCTTTTTTTCCCCCCTTTCTTTTCCATCTAGTGTTGGTTAGCTGAGTGATTTTCTTACATTTTCATTAACTAATGCCTCCACTGGCTTGTAAAGCACAAAGAATCAGCTGATTCATCTAGAAAACAGCTTCATGCTCCCTACACACTGGATTAAGCATAAATACAGTTTAATCCTATCACCTCCCAGACAAAGTCAGCCTTTCAGTTCTTGCTTTAAGGGTGAGCAAGAACAATACGAGTGTGTTTCAGTGGTTTCAGAATACTTAGGAGCAAGAATGTTACAAGTCATGGAATATACAAAACCTTTGCCAACCAATATGTTTGATAGATGATAAATGTGTTTGCAGAATAAATCCACGCTCGGGCAGAGACCCATTATCAACAGCTGCAAAGCTTAAAGAGGATATCCTGCAGGGATATCTTTCACAAACACAAAAACACATGAATGCCAGGGTTGTTTCAGATGGACTCTGTCACCACTAAAAAAACCACTTTTCAGAGATAAAATGTCACCATGAGAATTTCATTGCTTCAAGAATGACCTGAGCTCTGTTATTTATTGGCGCCCATGGAGGATGAGGCCTTTTCCTCGATGCTCCACTTTATTGAGCTGGAAATCAATTGGAGCCGAGCTGGTGGAGAGGATTTGTTTGTTTTGTGTTGTGACAGAGCAGCATGAAGATCCCAACTGCTAAAACAGCTGTGTCATAAATAACCCACGCAGAGCAGATGGGGTGTGGGTGGGTGGGTGGGGAGGGGGCTGCAGGATGCCTCTGTGAATGGAATGGTTAGTCACATAAAACCCTCTATAAATATTGAAAGGTGACTAAAATCACCCATATGTATTTTTTTTTTTAAAGCAGAGTTGGAAAGTTGGATCCAAGGCTTAATGTTAATGGAGTGGCCAGTCTTCCTGGGGTCAGTATTTTCGTGAATCTGTATTTCATTTTATACAGTCCTCCAGGCCACAGACCTGAGCAGTTCCTTCTCCTTCTTCATCTTCCACAACCAGTCATCAGGCTCATAATTTCTACCACCTCATCTTTATTGAGTCTAGATTCCTCTCTTTTTCTTTTTTTATTTTCAGTTTTATTGAGATAGTATTGACATATGATATTGTGTTCCTTTAAGGTGTACAACAACATGATTTGATATCTGTATTGTAAATTGATCACTACCATAAATTTACATTATCACCTCACAGTTATACATTGTTTCCTTGTGATGAGAACTTTTAAGATCTACTCTGGCAGCAACTTTCAAATGTACAATATAGTATTGTTAACTACAGTCACCATGATGTATATTAGATCTCCAAAACTTATTTATCTGATAACTGGAACTTTGTACCTTTTGACCACATTTACCCATTTATCCAACTTCCCCTTACAACCACTGATCTGTTCTCTGTTTCTAGAAATTTGTTTTTTCTAGATTTTATATAAAAGTAAGTTCTACGATATTTATCTTTTCCTGTCTCTATTATTTCACTTAGTATAATGCCATTGATGTTGGTGCAAATGGCAGAATTTCCTTTTTTATTCATCTTACCTCTTAATCTCCAGGGCCAATGACTTTGGTTTAGGTTATGTAAAACATATTTTACTGATATTCTACTCCATTCTCATAGCCCTTGTCTCACTCATCCAATACTCCATTACTGCCCAAGAGATCAAATCCTGTGAAATGTATTTATCTCAGTGCTCCCCAACTCTTCACGAAGGATAGAAATCTAAATTCTGGCATATGGCATATAAAGCCCAACATGATTAGCTTACTTTATAGCCTCAGTTATCACAACCTCCCTCAGGCACATTCATATAGAGCAGTGGTTCTCAACCTTCCTAATGCCTCGACCCTTTAAGACAGCTCCTCATGTGGTGGTGACCCTCAACCATAAAATTATTTCCGTTGCTACTTCATAACTATAATTTTGCTACTGTTATGAACTGTAATGTAAATATCCTGATATGCAGGATGTATTTTCATTGTTACAAATTGAACATAATTAAAGCATAGTGATTAATCACAAAAACAATATGTAATTATATTTTGTGAAATATTTATTTCTAATTATAAATAAAGGAAATTTTGTCTTGAATCGTGGTGTAGCATGGGTAACAGTCTTAATATGACAACAGTAAACTACATTGCTACATTTTGCTACATTTAGCAGTGTGTTGGTTCCTAAGACCATGGGAAATAGGTGTTTTCCAATAGTCTTAGGTGACCACTGTGAAAGGGTCATTCGACCCCAAAGGGGTCGTGACCCACAGGTTGAGAACCGCTGATATAGAGCTTCTTTCATTTTTCTGGAAGAGATAAGCCTTTTTGCTTTTCCCCTATATGTATACATGGTATTCTCCTAGATTTGGATGGCCTGTCTACTCTCATCCCAGTCTTTGGCCTAGTAAACTCTTACTCATCCTTCACAACTTAGTCTCAAAGTTTTTTCCAGTCTCTTCTGTTTAGCATTTTTTGACCATCCATGTAGAATTGGGGCAGCATAATGAATACTTATCAACATTGCCATTCAGCACTTGCACACCCTTCTTGAGGATACAATTTTACCTAAAGGCACCCTTTTCCCATTCTCAGTTCATGTGCTTCATGTGAGGCTGACTTCATCCCTGGACCTGAGAGAGTGAAGCATGTGACTTAGGTGGACCCCAATCTGAGCAGTTCATTCCCTTGGCCACAGCCATTGTTCAGTCATGAGCATGTGGTCAAAAGTGGACCAAAGTCAAACAAAATTCATTTATGGCACTGCTGTTTGATCTATTGGAGAAGCAGATTTTCTTTTTGTTGAACTAAGGGTTGAGACGATATTAGTCTTAAGCTACTAGAATCCCGTAGAATCAAATACTGGAGCTTATCTAGAGGAAGAAGAGCTGGAAGAAGGAGCCCAGAAACACTGTTTATGAAGGAAGATCCAACACGGACTCTTCAGTTTGTGAGTCCATAAAAAAACCCTTTTCTTCTGCTTAAGCCAGTTGGGGTTAGGTTGCTTTTTTATTTTATTTTATTACTTGCAACCCAAAGAATCTCAACTAATACCTCAGTTATTTCCCTCTGCTCCTCAGCACCTTCTATATCCTTATATTTTGCCCTTGCCTTACTGTGAAGAGTTGACTAAAACCTAGTGTCTAGGTGAAGGTGAAACATCTAGAACTTTTCCATCTAAGGGAGTCATGGAAATCAATGCTAATAATTATTCCCTCAATGCTAATGATTGAGCATATTATACAGTATATCTGCCATAGAATTGTATACCTAGAGGAAGAATGGTAAAAAGCATAGAAAGCAAAAGTGAAAGGAAGTAGGCCAAGGAGGGAGATGGTTTCCATACTTAATGGGGGAAGATGGAATTACCTCTGGTTCTTTGTCTCTATTCAGTTACAGAATAAAGGGAGGATTGAGTTGGAAGGGAAGGAGAATAAAGGTTTCTACACCAGCCATTCACAATAGTGGGAACTAGGGCATATATTGCTGTTTTGTTTATATTTGCAAAGAATATGGAGACAGGAGTCAGATGAACTTAGATTTGACCTGCCTTAGTCATGGTCCTCATGGTGGTCCTCATGGAAATTCATCATAAGCACAGGCATTTTCACAGCTTTAACAGGGAGAACCCTTGCCTGAGGCAATGTAATTTCCTAAGGTGGCAATTTAGATACTAGGAGTTGATTAAATAATACACCATTTTAAGAACAACAGCTTAGTCTTCATGATGAACCTCAAGAGGGCTCTCATGGTACTCTTCCAATATTTGATTTGCTCCAGATGCCCTCAGGCCTCTGTGTGATAGTCTTAAACTCCTCAGCCTAAGCCCAGGATTTTTTAATTTGGGAATTATGAGTTTGGATGTATCCCATAGATCATATGGTAGATGCTGGAATAATAGCACATGAAGAGGAAGTATGTTATTTCAAAATTCCCTTGGATTAAAGAAGAGGCCAAAAATTGTTAGATGTCATTGCTAAAATATCCAATTAATGTTCCTTATTTTGGAAGGAAGAGGTACCATAGCTAATAACAAATATCCCCCTATAATTTATTAAGTTTAATTTATTCTTGCATCAAATCAGGTAAAGCATGTCAACTTTTTAGTCATAATTTTTAGAGGAAGGAATTGAGGCCATTGAAGTGTAGTGTCTTGCCTTAATGCCCAATGAATCCCCAGACTCAGACCTTCAGTCCTCACTGTTTATCCTGTTTAAGATTTGGTTGAGTGTACTCCCCTGACCCATTTTGTAGCAGTTGGAAGAAAGGGCAATGAGAATGATGTGGAGATATATAAGTATGTTTTCTGAAAAACTAATTTAACTGAAGGATTTTTCTGTTCTGTATTTTATTAATGTGATTACCATAAATACCCATCTGCATCAATGGATAGTTATGATGCAAAGACAAAATAATATCCCTTCAGAAATACCAGCTGTGTATAAATTTTACCCAATAATTTTTAAAAAGGATGAGTTGAATATTTTATATTTTTTCTTTGCATACACATATTATTTGTTTCCTTTTCAGTCTCTTCTTGGTGGGTGATAGAATTATTTTGCTTGGCAAATTATGGAATAATTGCTTGACAAGGTCACAAATGGAAAAGTTAAAGTGGATTAGTTTCTAGGGTTACAATTTTGCTTCAAGTAACAGTGGAGTTGAGCCTGATATGTTTAAGAATTAGTAATGACCAAAACGTGTCCCTTCTGCTGAATGGTTGCTAAAAACAGATTAATATAGGATGCCTCAAAAATGTATATGCACATTTTGAATAATTACAAAGGCAATGTTTATTAAAATACATTTCATTTTCAAAATTGAGCTATGAGCTATTCAAGTATGATTACATTTTTGGGGGGACACACTGTATTGGGAGAAGGATTCCCTTTATAACTTTTCTTCTTTTCTTATCCTCCTTTTGTCTTCTTTCCCTTTCTTTGTTTTCAACAGTGCTACAGTATTAAGTACATGTATCTGGATATTTGGCTGGAGTAACAGCCCAGGCAGTTATATTGCCTCATGTCTTTCAAGTTGCCCATTTTAACTTTGGGTAAGTTGAGGTTACCCCAGTCCTATAAGAGAAGCATCTAGATTTCTGTAATTTATATTTTTAATGACTGTGGAATCAAGTATATTGGGTGGGGTGAGGAGTATTTTTTTGGCTGGAGAACAGGATGGTGGTGAAGGAGATAAGAAATATTTCACTGAAAGCAATGTTAAGATGGCATTAGGCTCAACTGGCCTGGCTCAGTGGTTGAGGAAGTCATAGTTCGATTCCTAGTTTGGGCACATGCCTGGGTTGTGGACTCAATCCCCAATGTGGGGCTTGCAGGAGGCAGCTGATCAATGATTCTCTCTAATCATTGATGTTTCTCTCTCTCTCTCAAATCAATAAAAATATATTTAAAAAAAAGATGGAGTTAGAACTTTACATTTTCAGTCAATTAACATTTTCCCCCTTAAGTTTTAATAACTCAAGAAAGTAGTGTGTATCCTCTAGAAGCTCACATTATCACTCTCTTCTGTTGGTCTTATATTTTCCTGGACAAAAATTTGAACAAAATGTATGTATCATTGACCTTCCTCCATGGGTGTCTGGAGGAAAACAAAGGGATCATAAGAGAGTTTTTCAATTCTATACATGAAAAGTGCTATAATACTACAAACTGCTGCTCTATTTTGTAGTAGGAATCATGCAGTAATTGAGCTTTCTGATGAGCTTTTTTCTTGGAATTTTTAATGCATGTAGGTTTGAAGATGCAGATGGGATATAACTTATTAAACATCAAGACCATGGCAATAAAGATGCCACTGTTCTTTTGACAATGTACAGAACTTTGTATTTTTGTGTGTTGGTGTCTGTGTGGGCTTTCATTTCAAAAGATAAATATGCTTTTAAAGCTTTGACAAATGAAGTGTTTTTGACTGTGACTCAAAGCAAAAAAAAAAATACTAATAATAAGTAAGGAAAAAACCCCCACAAAAAATTGATGACATGAAATGAGTCATTTACCAGTGATTGAGTCAACTCTACAAACATATTGAAGGTAAAGCCCTCTTAAGATGTTTTTCTATGAAAAAGTTTTTCCATATGATATATTCAAGTTTTATGTATATATTTTTTGCTTTGCTCCTATAAATTTTCTCTTGTAAGATATTTTTGTTAACTGCTCTTTCGTGGACTGATGTTTAAAAAAAGCATTTATTATATTGGTATGGGACTTAAATATTTTGAAATTTTCTTGTCTTTTTTTCTTCATAAAAGTCAAGAAAACCCTAAAGATCAAAGGACCCTCTTTTTTAGATTATCCAGGAGTAGGATTTGCGATTTTATTTTATGAGAAGTACAGTCAGAGAATGTAAAAAGTAAAACAACAAAACTCCCAGCTGGAGTGAGAAATATCAAACCCTCACAAACATTTTTGTCTGTGGCCAATTGGTGACTTTCCAACAGGGTCTGTCTTTTGAAATCTGGTTTCCTCTCTTCAAAATTAAACCCTAGTTGTGTCTTATAAAGGAAGAGCTTCACTGTTCTGTCCATCATGACTCTCTATAAACTTTCTTTCAAGGAAATGGAGAGTGTTCTTGGAATGGCCAGCAAGATGATTTCATAGTTGAATTAATATTCTCTGCATTTTCCCCATAATATTTCCTTAGCCTAAAATACGTTCTATATGAAACCTCAAAAGCATCAGAAATCTTTCCTGAGACCAAGAAGTGTCAACTGTCCATAGTAGCACAGGGTAATATTCATAAGTGTTTACAAATGACCTTTAAGTTACATATTATTAATCATAACTGATGATCTGCTTGGTTTCATCCAACTTTGGTCTAGTGAAATGTTTGAAGATATTCTGCTGTCAAGAGAAGGCAACCAATACAGCTGAAGACAAAAAGTAACTGGTCTATCTGTATGTAACATGCAAATTCTCTGTATCTGCCAAAGTGCAAGGAGCTATAGGGAACAGAGTAGATGGCACAGCCCCTGTCTATGAGTAATCGGAGTCTGGCAGGAGATTCAGACGCAAAAAGATACTAGCATGTTTGGAGGCAGAGGTCTCAGCTAATGGGCAGGGAAAGGAAGGCAAGGAACAATTCTCAGGTGTCGAAAGACATATAACTGTAAAATATTAGAGTCTTACTTTCAATGTAACACTCTTTGAATTTGCTTTTAAAAATTAACAGTCACCACATTTTGCTTTTCAAATGGCTGCAGCTTCCTTTTGGCATTGTCATGAGTTGATCCCCTTATATCTAATATCTGTCTCTTAAAGACCCAGGAACTTAGATAATGAGTATTTGCAAGTATCACCCATAATTACCACCCTGCTCATTTGATAGATCTGCGCTGCTGTAGGGCAGGTGAGGGGTTTGTGTGGACCACCATTACCAGAAATAATTAGCCATTTAGCCAGAGGGGAAGGCTTAGTGGCCTAACTATGGGCTTTATTCATCCAGGTGGGATCAGGGGCTCTATTCTCTAGGGAACCTCTTCAGTCTCACAATCTCAGAACCAGCAAGTGAGCTATTTGTATCTTTTGGCTAAGAGTTTTTTCTGCTGTCAGAAAACTCTTTGAAAAGTCACAAGAGGACCAGCTAAGAGAAGCATGCCTGACAGTGGAGGCACAAGAGCAATTGCCTCCTTCATTGAGGTACTCAATGGTGTCCTCTTGCAGTGCTTGGCTTCCTGGTTTAACTGCTCCAACTGAGAGATCCTCAGGCGCCTGAATGACTACACAGTCATTCCTGCAAGAACAGCAGAACAGGAATGACCATGGGAAGCCTGTGGGACGCCTAAAGGGAGAGACATGGCACCTGTATTAGACTGTCAAGGACAGAGACAATGAAGAGTGAGGTCATCATGGGACCCCAAATTGAAAAACATAAGGGAAGACATACTGAAACAGTCATTCATCCAAAGCCTTTTCTCAAATAGACCTTTCTAGGTGGGATGCTCCAGGGTGAGTAGTCTTAGGTACTTAACTTCTTCAGTGACCACTCATCATTTTTTCTAAGCAACATTTTCTAAGAAATAAAATGTCTACAGCCTATGTAATTTTAAACTTTCTCACAGACACACTAAAAAAGTAAAAGAAACAGATACAATCAATTTTAGTGATGTATTTAATCCAATATGTTAAAAATGTTATCTCAGCATGCAATTAATATAACAACTATTAATGAGGTATTTTACATGATTTATTCAAAAATTGATGTGAATTTTACACTTACAACACATCTCAATTTGGTCTAGCTACTTTTCAAATACTCTATAGCATTCCTACCCACTCAACTCTATATGGACGGCTCCAGGGTAACAATAGAAATGTATGAATTTATCTCTGGTTGGAGATTCTGGTAAGTGAGATAGGGAAGCCTGGCTTTCTATCATCGGGCAGCCACATAGGCCCTTTACACTGAGTGGAAGAAGACCAAGCCAAATGCATCTTCTTTTCTGCCCTGGGCTGAGATTCAAGCACGATGGACTGATCTGTCGACCAGGGTCTGTATGCCCCAGTGCCACTGGCTGAGGGATGGCATGTTGTTGGGATCCTTTGAGGAGTGAAAATGATGAGGGAATTTGGAATAAAGGATATTTGTAGTAGAATGGTTGTTGGCTTGCTGTCCTTGTTTATCCCCCACACCCATATACTCAAAGTGAGTATTTTGAGGTAGTTTTAAAAGCTGTTGGAGAAAGAAATGCCTCACTAGGCAAGCATTCACCACACAGATTCACCATTGTTCTTCCTCAGAAAACCCAGATAATGACAAATGATAAAGTTGGGTTTTGTACTGTTTTTGAATAAGAATTTGTGTTGTAGCAAAAAAGTATTCCCCACTTACAGGTGACTTTTTAGTTTTGTTTTCTATAAAGTGATTTTATAGAAAACTGAAAATTTCGAAGAGTATAAGGAAAAAAATGACAAAATAACTATCTTGCCATCCAGCAATATAACAATATAATGTTAGCAGTTATTATTTTCTTCAGTTTTTTTTCCTCTGTAAATGTAATGATATTTGAGTTGGTATTATACATTTAAGTTCCTTTTCATAGGCATCGCATAAACATTTTACCATGTTTTAAGTCATTCTTTATAAACTATACATTTACATTGTATGACAATGTAGTCATTCTTTCCCTTGTTGTTGGGTTTTGAAGTTTTTTTCTAATGTTTCCTAAGTGACAGGCAGAAAACTGTTAATTGACTTGATTGAAACCTTAACTAGCCTGGTTTAAAAATCTTGATTTGGCATTTAATAGTGAAATAATAAGCTATAAGGAGAAAATAAAATAAAACCCCTTTTATTTGATAACCCTTGCCTGTACCTAGGAGCTTTCCACTGAAGTTGAGTTGTATTGTGTCTTGAAAGGAGCAACTACCAATTTTATGCATATCAGAGAGAACTTTTATTTTCTGGTCATGGGCTTTTTGAGTTATTAAACAAAACAATGGTAGACAGTATATGCCAAAAGAAAAATCACTCCTAACCATGACATGTTCTGCCTCAGAGCCAGGAGTATCCAGTTAGTGGTACTTATTCTTACTGAGGCATTTGCTTTTTAAATGTACTTTTTCTAGAAAAATCTATATAAAAGCCTAACTGACCATTCTGGCGAACGATTGGAACAACTGGAATCGACCAGTCGCTAATTGGCTGACCACCAGGGGGCACACGCTCAATGCAGAAGCTACCCCCTGGTGGCCAGTGTGCTTCTACACCCAATGTTCCTCTACTTTTCTCCCTGGCTGGCCAACCTCCTGCGGCCCCTCCCCACGGCCAACTGCTTCCCTACCTTCTCCCCCTGCGCCACCCCCTTCTCCCGCCCCCACCAGCTGGCCAACCTCCTGGGGCCCCTCTCCCTGGCTGCTCCCCCTCTCCCCATAGGCCTTGATTGCTGGCCAGGCCGAGGGACTCACCCGTGCATGGATTTGTGCACTGGGCCTCTAGTATCTTTATAAAAAGTGCTGATAACATTGACTAAATGAGAAGAGAGCTGTATTTATTTTTTAGCATTTTAAAATGAAAAATTGCAAATAGATACAAAGTAAAAAGAATAATATGACACTCATGTACCCATCATTCAGCTTCCGCAATTATTAAGATTCTGCCATTCTTGCTTCAACTATACATTTAAAAAAATTCCTATCTAAGGATATGTCTAGAAAGAGGAAGGGGGAAAAAGAGAGAAAAGGGGGTGGGGGGGGAGAGAGAAAGAGAGAGAGAGAGAGAGAGAGATCTGAGAGAGGAACATCGATTGGTTGTCTCCCATACTCGCCCCGACCAAGGATTGAACCTATAACCTAGGTATGTGCCCTGACTGGGAATCAAACCCACAACCTTTTGGAGCATGGGATGATGCTCCAACCAGTTGAGCAACCTGACCAGGGTGCTTCATCTATACTTTTACCCACTACCCATACCTTCCATGCAACATACTCCTGTTATTCACATCACTATCACAATTTAGAACATTTCTACCTCCCCAGAAAATTCCCTTAGGTCCTTTCCCATCCAATCTTGCATTGGCCTCTCCCAAAGAGCAACCACCATTCTGATATTTTTTACCTTGGATTTGCTTTGCCTATTTTAGAACTTCATGTAAATGAAATCATATAGTATGTGCTCTTTGTGTTAGTTTCTTTCTGTGAGATTAATTAATGATTTATTTTTATCGCCAAATAGTATTCTCTTGTAGAAATGTATCACAATTTATTTATTCTCCTGCTAACCAATATTTGGATTATTTTCACTTCTGGGCTATGAGCATTCTTATGTAAATCTTAGTGTGGGCACATGTTTTCAATTCTTTGGGGTAAATAAATACATAGGAGTAGAATTGCTGGGTCAAAGGGTAGGTATATTTTAACTTAAAAAACTGCCAACTCTTTTGCCATTCTTGCCAGCCATCTATGACAGTTCTGGTTGTTCCATATTCTTGTCAACATTTGCCATTGTCACTCTTTTTAATTTTAGCCATTCTGGTGGGTGTATAATGGTATCTTATAGTGGTTTTATTTTTAATTTCTCTGATGACTAACAATATCAATAACAATTTTTTTTTACCATAGGCTTATTGTCTATCTATGAGGTGTCTGTTCAAGTAGACTTCTTTTTATATTTTTTAGACCTGCTGGACTAAGTTTTTGTCCTAGACATTGTTTCTTTGGCTGTACCAGGACACAGGCTAGATGTATATTTCTCAAAGCAGGATGCATAGGAAAGCTCTGCATGTCACAGCTTATGTGTATACTTTGTTACAGATTTCTCTTTCAATTGGAGCCCCTCTCCCAACTCTGTGATACCACTCATGTTCTAGTACTTGCCTTCTGTGGTTTGTCCTTTGGCTGGGATTGTGAGTCCCTTTGCTTTTGCTCTGTCTGCTTCAGGCAAGGTTCACTGGGAAGAAACCATTGCCAAGATCCTTGGTGCTATGTAGCTTTAACTCACAATGCATTAGTATCTCAAAATGTCTGCTGAGAACTCAGGATCCTATTCTAATCACGAGTCACGAGAACTAAAAATACCACAAAGAACTCTATTTTGAAACACTGGAATTGAATCAAGATGTAACATATTTTGGGATTGTCAAATGACACCAACATTATTCATAAAAACTTAAGAGCATTTGAAGAAAGGTTGTGATTTATAGTTAAATCACTGTGCTTACACTCCAAACTAAATAATGTTCTTTATATTCCGTGGTGAAGGGTAAGATTTAAAAAAAAAATTTCCCAATTCATCATGGTTCAATACTTTTATAAATAAAAAATGATGCAGCAATGTCAGCTTGCTGGGAAGATTTCTAGGCGTGTCCTTTCAATTTCTACTCAAAGGCAGTTAATAGTTAATAGACTGGAAACTGTCTGTGGGCCACTCTGAGCAGCCCTAATTCGCGGCACTGACCCTGGAGGCAGACTGCGTAAGTTTGAGTCCTGATTTCATCACCTGTTACCGGGGTGGCTGGAAGGAAGCTTTTTGTCTTCATATTCTCACTTGTAAAATGAAGATAATGTTGATATAAGAACACTTGCTGCACGGGATCTTGGTGAAGATTAAATGAATTAATATATGGAAAGCATTTAAAGCAGTAAAGTGCTGTGTGGGGGTTAGCCATCATCATCACTATCATTTCCTAAGTTCTGTATCAGTCAGGACTCTTTCAGTTATAACTAGCAGAAACCCAGTTCAAATTAACCAGAAAGAAGCAATGTTGGTATTTGTAACCAGGTGTTCACATGCTGTTACCTAGATCCAATAGTTCAATTCTTTCTTCTGTGTAGACTCTGCAATCAGATGGGCTCTCTCCGTGGGTATCAAGGGGGCACCAGCTGCTCCCAACTTACATCCTACTAGCTTAGCAACCCAGTGACAAAACAGTCCCCACCTTCTTACTCTCCCCAATTATTGGTTACTAGAGGCCTGGTGCATGAAACTCATGCACTCGTGGGTGGGGGTCCCTCAGTCTGGCCTGCACCCTTGCGCAGACCAGGATCCCTCAGGGGATCTCTGCCTGCTGGCTTAGACCCAATGCCCCTGAAGGTCGAGCATTTACCAGCTGCTGCGCACACCAGCCATGAGCCTGGCTTCTGTCTGCCGGTGTCTAGGAGGAAGTACCACTCAACCAGAAACTGGGCTCACTGCATTTTAGCACTGGCCCCGCCCCCCCCACTGTGGGAGGGGCCAATTAGAGGCTGGGCTGGCCCAGGGAAGGGTTGTGGGAGTTTGAGGCGCCATGCTGGGACTGCACCGCCCCCTCTCCTGCTACCTCTGTGGAAGGGGGAGCACCAGACCGCCATGGCCAGGCACAGGCTCCATGGCCCCATCCCCCATCCACTGGTGGTTCCAGAAGGTCATTCTGGAAGGTCGGTTCACCATCCGATCTAATTAGCATATTAGCTCTTTATTATATAAGATTACTTTTATTAACCTGGTTTGTTTCATTTCAAGAGCTGACAAGACCATCAGAACTAAGACTTCAGGACAGATAACCCTCTGAAGAAAATGCAATGCTGTTACCAGAATAAGAGAGAATAATTGTTTTCATCAAATAAGTAAGGAAGTGGGATAGAATCCACTAGCTCTGTGGGAGGAAAATGGTTTTGATCCATGGTGGAGCTTTTGGAAAATATGCCCCATAAGAGGAAAACATAATTTCTTCCTTGGGAGAAACTTCCAGTCTATTAGGTAGGAGAGTGTACATAGCATGAGTTGGGTCCTCTAACATATGGTCTTCTTAACAACAGGATATAGTGTGTATTGGAAACTTTTAGTAAAAATGCCCTTATAAAATTAGTCAGCATGAACCAGAAGAGCCTAGCCGCCCGCCAGTAAGAAATTTAAAAAGTCTTATTGTGGAAAAGCTGAGTGCAGTGGTCACATATGGGACACCTGCAATGTGAGGGAAAGGAAGACATTGGCATTTTGCTCAATGACATGAGAAGGTGAGTGGGTGCCCTTTCCATTGCATCATTCATTGGGAAAGTCTGTGCTGAGCACTCTGTCAGTTCTTTGTATGATGTGATGGAGGAAATAATCAGATTTGTGAATGTTCTTCTCATTTCTGCCCTTAACACTTGCCAAGTGATGAGAGGTTGAGAAGAAATTGATTGATGCAGGGTATTGAAACTTAGTTTATTTTTCTGCAGGCAGATGGTTAGGTGATGGAAACTTGTTGGAAAGATGGAACTTTTTGAGCTGCTTTCTTATATCAGGGCTTTGAGGGATTAAGGGGCTCTTAGAGACCCAATTTATAAGATCCCAGAGACTCACAAGATTATACTTCCTTACCGATGAGAGAAGACATGAACACATTCAACTTGAAACTACAGAGGGGAAAACCAAGACTTGTGGATATGGTTAAAGATGTGTAGTTATGCACACTTGTGTACTGTAGGTAAGTGGATATTACATTCATTTCCCATTGACGAATTGCTTTGAGCTCCCAGAATTACAATACTTGAAGAACTACATGCCTATTTAATAGAGATAAAGCCCCATTTGTGGACCAATTTCACAAATTTTGATCCATGTGAATCCCACTTTACATTTCTGCACCTGTCAGTTAGAGTATAAATCTCAGGGTGTATTTGGATTATCACACTGAAACTATTGAGTGATTTTCAGCATGGTTTAAAGCTCCTTACTACTCAAAGTGTGGCCCATAGACCAGCATCAGAGGCATAACGCAGGAACTTATGAGAAATGTGGAATCTCAGCCTGTCCTCCCTTCCTGCAGAACTACTGATTTAGAATCTGCACTTTAGCAAGATTCCTGAATGCTTCCATTGCACATTATAGCTTAAGAAACATTGGCATATGCTTTTGTCACCTGAGATGATGATTAAATAGAACTGCTTTAGAAGTTGCCAAGTTTATACATTTTTGAAGAGTTACTAAGGGATATTTTACTAGTGTTATCAATAAAAATCCACCCCTCCCCTTAATTCCTCTGTATATATATTCACTGTGATTGCTATTTGGGGGAAAAATTGAGATGTGATGGCTACTCTGGAAACTCTTTGATCATAGCTACTTGGATACATGTCTTATCTTTGCTTCTAAATTCTAAGATAGTACATACATTTTATTACAAGTTATTGTACAAGTTATTATGAGTAAACTGGGAAAGAAATCATTAAAGATATTTAAGTATAAACTCTGGGGATTCAAAACACGGAGAAGGGATATCACTCCTGATTAATGTGGAAGAACAAGAACTGAGTTTGATGTTGAAGAGGATATGCCAGACAGAGGAACCAGGAATAGAGACTCAGAAGAGGAAAACATGATGATATTTATGGAATAAGGAGCAGTCTAGTTTGGTGGTTGCATAATATGGTATAAATAAAGTAGATGTGGGGTTCAAGTCCTGAGAAGTAAATTGCTAGTAAAGGCATTGTCTGAAGATCATTTAACAACAGGATGAAGAGTGTGGTCTTAACTTTTTTGGGCAGTTAGAAACTAGAATTTTTAGGAATTTGACCAAAGTTCTGTCTTTGGAAAATTTATTTGGTAAAAGGACTTTAGAAGGATAGGAGATGGGAAAAAAATGGAGGAATGAAGATACTGAGATTATTGAGGCATTGGAAGTGAGAATGGAAAAGAGGGGATAGATTTAAGGTTCTCTAAGGATTTGAACTATAATAGGGGTAGTAGGAATAAAATGAAGGGAGAGAATCTATTTGATTTGACAATATCTTGGATTTTAAGGGCTAAGGGTGTGAGATGACACAAATTATCTGTGGATGAAAGTGAAAATAGTGATATTGTAAAATCAAGGAAATTCTTTGATGGTTTGAGTACATATTATTAGTAAGTAGCAATAAAATATTAAGTAGAAATGTTCAGTTGCCAGGTGGAAACATGAGTTGAGAGCCAAGAAGTTGCCCAAAACATGATAACTGAAACCACAGTAGGGAGAACTCATCAAAGAAGGGAGTGTCAGGGGAAATAGAAGTGAGTCAATGATGAAAGTCAGAGGCCATACACATTCAAGGGTGAGAGGAAGAGAAAGAATCTTTAAGGAAGTGAAAGAAAGACTAGAAAGATTGGAACAGGATGAGACACTGCTATGTTTTAAAAGTCACAGGGAGCTTTTCAAGATGAAGCAGGTGAGCCACAGTATTAAATGGTACAGCAAAACTGAGAAAGATCAGGCATGAGGTGAAGCAGTTAGAGAGAAAAGGTGACTAAGTGATCCAGTGGCCATGGAGGGAAACAACTTTAGGAGAGGAGTGGGGAATGAAGCCAGGAACTTAAAACAATGAGGGTATTTCAGTTGTAAAAGCTAAGAGTAAAGATGGCTCCCTATAGAAACTGATGGTGAAGACAAGGGGAAATAGAGGAAGGAGAAGGAAATAGGACTACCGAATTAATACAGAAATATTAATGGATTAATTCAGGGTTTATTAGAAAACTGGGAAGTTTCCCCCTCTCACCCCAAAGTAGGGAGAAACTGATCTAATTATGGTTGGAGTAATTTATGGTACACAGTTTCAGGTGGAGGGGTGGGAAAGGGTACGGTCAAATACAGGGTGAGCACTGTTTCTCATGTAGAGACAGGCTGGTTTCAGGTCAGTCATTTCTTGCTCTCAAGAATTCCAACCTAGTAAAAGAAATCAGAGGTGCACCAAGAACAACACCAGAGAAGGGTTTCACTACATATCACATAGACTCTCCTCTACCCTGTATTCATGAAGATTGTCCCTTTGTATCTAAAGCTGTGAGTATAGCACCAAGACATTCATTCTCTTCTGCATCACATATGCGTTAGTTTAATTTTTAAGGTTTTGTCAAAAACAGAATCTCCTCCCAATCTTTGGAACACAATTGTTTTCCTCTATTCTTCCTTCTCATTTCCCTGGGTTTTGGTAACTTGTGTGATAATAGCTAGACACCTGAGTTTACAGTGAGGAGTGGTGGATTGAATACTACTTACGCAAATTGGTAATTGTCATGGGAAAAGTTAACCAATTCCTCTGGGTCCCTGTTCTGTAAAATTGAGGGGGGTAGCTACTTCAAATGGTGGTCATGAGCATTCAATAAGATGTATATATGGAGAGAGTACCTGGTGCAGGCACTCATGTCAATAGGCCCTCAATAAATGTTCTAAGAGAGGAGATTCAGTGACCTCCACGAAGGCAGAGCCTGTATCTCTGTGCGTGTCTCCTATGGGAAGGGGGCCACACATCTTTCTTTTTTTTCTAAATTTTAATTAAATCTTTATTATTCAGATTATTACATTTGTTTTTCTTTTTTCCCCTCCATAGCACCCAGCTCCCACCCTTCCCTCCCTCCTGTTGACCTCATCCATAGGTGTATGATTTTTGTCCAGTCTCTCCCTGTATACCCCTCACCCCTTTCCCCCTGAGAATTATCAGTCCACTCCCTTTCAATGCTCCTGATTCTAGTATATTCACCAGCTTATTCTGTTGATCAAATTTTTAATTCACTTAATTTTTAGATTCACTTGTTGATAGATACGTATTTGTTGTTCATAATTTTTTGACTTTAATCTTTTTCTTCTTCCTCTTCTTAAAGAGTATCTTTCAGCATTTCATATAATACTGGTTTGGAGTTGATGAACTCCTTTAGCTTTTTCTTATCTGTGAAGCTCTTTATCTGCCCTTCAATTCTGAATGATAGCTTTGCTGGATAGATTATTCTTGGTTGTAGGTTCTTGCTATTCATCACGTTGAATATTTCTTGCCACTCCCGCCTGGCCTGCATCGTTTCTGTTGAGAAATCAGCTGACAGTCGTATGGGTGCTCCCTTGTAGATAATGAACTGTTTTTCTCTTGCTGCTTTTAATATTCTCTCTTTGTCTTTTGCTCTTGGTATTTTAATTATGATGTGTCTTGGTGTGGTCCTCTTTGGATTCCTTTTATATGGGGTTCTGTGTGCTTCCTGGACGTGTAAGTCTATTTCTTTCACCAGATGTGGGAAGTTTTCAGTCATTATTTCTTGAAATAGGTTTTCAGTATCTTGCTCTCTCTCTTCTGGCACTCCCACAATTCTGATGTTGGTACGTTTGAAGCTGTCCCAGAGTCTCCTTACATTATCTTCACATTTTTGGATTCTTTTCTCTTCTTGCTTTTCCAGTTGAGTGTTTTCTGCTTCTTTATATTTCAAATTTTTGATTTGATTCTTGCCTTTCTCTAGTCTGCTGTTAGGACTCTGTATAATATTTTTTATTTCAGTCAGTGTATGTTTAATTTCTATTTGGTCCTTTATCATCTTTAGTTGGACCTTTTCCATCTCTAGTTGGCTCTTTTGCATCTCTAGTTGGTCCTTTTTCATCTCCTCTTGGGACTTGATAAATTTATCCATCTTTTCTAGCATATTCTTGAAAAACCTTATAAGCGTGGTTTTGAACTCTATATCTAGTCGTTTTTTTTCCTCCATTTCTTTTGTTTGTGATCCCTTCCCTTGACTCGGCATTTTCACTATGCCGGGGAAACTTCTGTGTTGAATTCAGCCTTATAATGCCAGACTTGC
This sequence comes from Lasiurus cinereus, assembly GCA_011751065.1. Taxonomy (NCBI): domain Eukaryota; kingdom Metazoa; phylum Chordata; class Mammalia; order Chiroptera; family Vespertilionidae; genus Lasiurus; species Lasiurus cinereus. The sequence goes on along the minus strand of JAAGEH010000076.1, from coordinate 25,430,609 downwards.
AAAGCCGCAGAAGCCTCTGTTGAGCTTGGGATGGGTGGGGTCTCAGGGCTTAAGGGACCGCCTTGCCTTCCAGTCGGCCCTGCCCTCCACGGCCCCTGAGTCTCACGTGACTGGGTAATGGCTGGAGCAGTCCTTGTGCTCGCGCGCACCCGCAGTGCCTCTAACCGCTGCCTTTCCAGCTCCCCTGCGCACCAGGACCACACGAGTCTAGGTCCCCAGGGTTTCGCCCGAAACAGGGGCCCAGTGGACTCAGAAGTGGCGCAGTTGGGAGGGTCTGTCTCCCGCCCACTCTCGAAAGCCAGCGGCACAATCAGCAGTCTGTCCTCCTAGTAGTGCCGTGCACGCCGCCACCAGCCCTCTGATCTTTTGCGACTCCCCTAAATTTCTGGCACTTCTCCCTTTTCACAGTCCAAACTCACCCTGTATGAGTTTCGGCTGGATCTGGTGTTTAGTGTCGTAAGAGAAAGGGTTCAATGCCGTTGGGAGTCTCCGTTTCCCTCCCGCCAGAGAAAGCCAGCCAGGTCCTCCGGCACCCGCTCTCTCAGCTTGCGCGTCTCCGTACCTCAGCTTTTTGCAGCTCCTCTGGGTCTCCGTGAGCCCCTCTCTTTCCTTCTAGCTCTAGAACTTCCACTCAGCCAGCTTTCCTGTGGTTCTGGATGATGTCTGTTCTGTCTTTTAGTTGTAGTTTTGAAATTGTTGTGCGAGGCAGCAGTGTAGGTGTTTACCTATGCCGGCATCTTGGATTCTTCACACACATCTTTCTTGAAGAATTATCCTATTGTGTTAATCTCCTACTGGATCCCTTTCACCCATTGCCTTTCATTTCCCTTCCCTTTTTGGAAACCAAGAGTGTTCCAAAGATTGTGAGGAGATTCTGTTTTTAGATACAAAGGGACAATCTTCATGAATACTCTTTCTCTCTGTGCTTTCATTGCTCTCAGGATGCACATTCTGAAATTGTCACGGAGCCACTGTCCATGATGAACTTTTGATTTTTCAAGGAATATTTTAATTTTAGGAGAGGATGGTGGGAAGAGGGCAATGCTTGACACTGGGAACCAAAATGCTCATGGTAGGCAGAATTTTTCATCAGCCTCTTTATCACATGAAACTACTGCCACTGTACCAAATCTGCAAATGTAGCCCATGAACATACATTTTTAGCATCACCTGGGAGCATGTAAGGAATGCAGATTCTCAACCCCCACCTGAAACCATTGGATCAGAGTCTGTATGGTAACGAGATCACCAGGTGATTTATATGCACATTAAAGTTGGAGAAGAACTGTTTTAGGGAAAGAGCTATTTCATAAGGTGGTTTGCGGATTTAATAAGACATGCAAAGAGCACTTAATACATCCAGGTGTATAACTGTGTGCTTAATAACTATTCTTGGTAAATTCTAATGGGTAGGGAAATCCTTTGTCTACAGGATCCATGGTGAGTAATGCAGATAAAGAGGGAAAAAGTAGTACCATTTAAAACACTAAAAAAAGACAGTTGTATTGTGTGTATTTTGCCAGAGGAAAGGAAAATAATAAAGACATAGAAGGAATAAACATAACTAGCAAATAAGAGCCATAGAATGGAAAAACAAGATACTTAGAAATAAAATGCCTTGCGGTGGTGAAAGAAGAAGTAAACAAAGGGCAAAGGACTCTTAACATGCAAAAGGCTGAAAATCTGGATGAAGGGAAAACTAGCTTTCTCCATGCTGGCAGGGGGTGTGAGTATGTGATGTGTAAAGAGAGACAGCCAAACCCAAGTGATTTCGCAGAAAGCTGGCTTAAACAGCTTAATAGCCCTCCTGTAACACGGTAAGCTTGTGTTTTGAATTTTCAGTCAAGGACATCTTTGTACAGAAGAACAGCATGGTTTGGTTTTGTGCCCAGTTGACAGGAATGAGTGGGAGGCAAGTGGCCAAAAGCGAGACTGCGGTGTTGTGTTGAGGTGTCAGTAAACAGGCAGGGGAAGTGCTGGCCTTCAGCAGCAGACCCATTTGGGGGTCCAGATGACTAGGTGAGTCTACTGTTAATCACCTCCACACAAATCATAGCCCCAGGTCATGGGATGATGCCAGCATGGGGTGGTTTAGGAACATGGAGGTTTCTCTAGGAAGCCCTATGACAGTAGGTGATGAGATATGGAGGTCAGAGGCTTTCTGGCTCCCTTCCGGCCCACCTCATGGTGTCCCAAGGCAAGCTGGGATACAGGAGGGTCTGGAGATACAGAAGAATGAGAGAAACATTAGTCCTGGTCTCTGTGATGAAGCACTGAGTAAGGCTATTTTTGTCTGCAAAATGGGTAAGGCTTCTTCAGGAGGTGAATTAGTATCAGTTCTGAGAAATCGTAGTCTTAGATCAAGATGGGAACTTAGACATCCTGTAGAATCAAATTCCTTCATTTTGAAGGTAAGAATTGAGGCCAGGGCAGTCATGCAACTTGCTTAGGGACACAGTTATTTTATAACTGATCTAGGAGTAGAACCCAAGTCTCTGGAGTCCCAACCTGACTTAAAACATTTAGAATCTTATTCTACTGTCTTCTGTGTTAAACTCTGGAAATGAAGCTACTTGCACTTTAATTTCTGGATTGTTGACTTCTTGACTTTCAGAGTGAAGGCAAGAATGCTTAATGATAAGTGTTTTAACAGCTGGTAATTCTGAGTCTGACTTTCCATTTTACTGAAAGGGATAACCTTTTACATTTTACCCAAATTTTAACTTTTGGCTTGCCTCTCTTTTTTTTTAAATTCCAGTGAACTTCAGCAAACTTTACTGTTGTGAGCATTTATTGGTATCTTGAAAAGAGCATGGGTGGGCAGCAAACTTTACTGTTGTGAACATTTATTGGTATCTTGAAAAGAGCATGGGTGGGCTTTGCAGCTGCTTTTACAAAGAGCATAGGTAGGCCTGGTTCAAATCTGAGCAAGTCCATTGATTGCTTTGAGCCACAGCATTTTTTTAAAATGTATTTTTATTGATTTGAGAGAGGAAGGCAGAGGGAGAGAAAGATAGAAATATCAACAATGAGAAAGAATTCATTGATTGACTGCCTCCTGCATACCCCCTACTGGGGATTGAACCTGCATTCCAGGCATGCGTCCTCATCGGGAATCGAACCCTGACCTCCAGGTTCATAGATTGATGCTCAATCACTGAGCCACACCACCCAGGCCACAGTGTTCTTTATAATAGTGCTTTAGTTAGGTTTCTCCAGAGAAACAGAACCGACAGGATTACATGATCAAGGGGCTGAAAAATCCCATGACCTGTTTGTAAACTGGAGACCGAGGGAACTCAGTGGTATAATTCAGTCTGAGTTTGAAGGCCTGAGAACCAGGGAAGCTGATGGTGTAAATCCCAGCCTGAGGTCTGGAGAAGATGTGATAAGATGACCGAGCTCAATCAGTAAGATAAGGAAAAGAATTGGTAAATTCCTCCTTTCTCACCTTTGGTGTTAGTCAGGCCTTCAGCAGATTGGATGATGCCCATTCACATGAGGAGGTCTCTACTGAGTCCACCAATTTAAATGCTAGTCTCATCCAGAAACACCCATATAGACACACCCACAAAAAACTAATCTTGGTGCCTCATGGCCATCACAATTTAACCATCACAAATACGTTCTATTTCACTTTATAGGGTTGTTGGTAATTATTCAAAAATACAGTAATGTTTAAAAGTGCGTGCTTAATAAGAGGATCTGGAATATAACAGGAGCTTAGAAAAGGACCTAGAATATAATAGGAGCTCAGTAAACATTAGCTATCATGGTCACCAAGTACTATTGAGTACCTAACTGAAGTGTGAGGGTTGATTGGGAGCTCAACCTCACAGTTAGTTATAAAACGGGTTTGGCTCAGTGGGTAGAGCACCGGCCCATGGACTGAAGGGTCCCAGGCTTGATTCTGGTCAAGGGCATGTACCTTGGTTGCGGGCACATCTCCAGTAGAGGGTGTGCAAGAGATAGCTAATTGATGTTTCTCTTTCATTGACGTTTCTGACTCTTTATCCCTCTCTCTTCCTCTCTGTAAAAATATCAATAAAATGTATTAAAAAAACCCCCACAAACTTATACTAGGTGTCTTCACTGATCTGCCAGAGCATGTACATTATAGGTAGCAAAACCAATAATATAATAGTTCATCATCAGGCCCATCCAAAAACTGATTGTTGGTAATATTTTTAAATACTCAAACTTTTTTTGCTTGTGGCAATTTAGCCACCATTCTTTCCCATGTTTCCTCCAGATTTTCCTGCTCTCGCCCTCCTGATGGCTCCCACACCGTGCTGGGTGGCTGCTCGCCCATGAGAAGGTCCACCTCTCCACAAAGGAAGGTAGAGTGTTGCTATTGCCCTGGGTCATTCATCGCTTTGTTGCCTTCCTGTAGAGACATTTGCCTTGCAGCTCAAACTCCAATTTCTCATTTCCATAGGAAGTTTCCCCTTGGGTAGGCTGGCTGTGCATTCCAGGAAATCGGGTAAAGCTACAGAAGCAGCTGCTTTCACAAAGGAAAAAGGCTGAAGTGGTCCACTTGTCTGCTTTCATTATTTTTTTTTAAAGAAGGAAAAATTCATGTTGACTACTTTGCATACAGTGGGTAGTTGGGGCTTCATCCATATTGATAAGTGGTAAAGGGGCTATTCATGTGGGACAACTGGGAAATGACTTCTTGTGACCGACATAGGAAGAGACGTGATATTGAGCGGAGTGTGGATTTCCGTTTCTCCCTGGGATTGGTCCTCTGCCCAGGAAGACAGGCACATGCAGCTCTAGAGAGCTGAGGAACGGGAGCATTAGCATTCAGTGAAAAACCCTGATCTGTTGGTCTTGGAATAAGGGTGTGAAGAGGGATATAGAATGAATAATTAGAATGTAATCTAATATTAGCAGCCAAGGACTAGCTTCCTGTGAGGTGGATTTAGGGATGCTTCGATTCTTAATACCATCAACATGAAATTGAAATAGACACACACACACATCAGACACTGGGTCACAGCTGGTATGCCATTGGGTATTTTCAGGAAAGGAAGTAAAGGATTTACAGAGGGCAGAAATAAGTAAGCCACATTTCCCCTTGTCTGTGTCGCGCCAGACAGGGAGACTGTATATTTGTAGAATAATCCATTTTGCTGTATATTTATTAATGTCTTAACACGCACAGAGGAAATGTGGCCCATTTGCTCTCAAATTGTATACCATGGCTTTCAGAACTTGGAGTGTAATACCCTTCAACCCTCTTAGGCTGGGTAAATGTCCCATTAATCCTGAGGGGGTGGGGGCATGGTTCATGTATCAGATATATTCTCATCTGATGATCTGAGGGCTAACAGGCCCAACTTGGGGGTATCTTTACCCAAAACTAAAAGCTTGATTCAGAGACTTGAGAAATAGATGTTTAAATTTCAGAAGCAATTCCATTCAGTATACTATATGACATTTAGGGCTTAAGGGAGTATATGAAATTGCTTACAGGAGGCACAAGACAAAACAATGAGATCTCAATGTTTTCTATACTCAGAGAAGGGTGACAGGAGTGGATCTCGGGCTTTTGTTCTATTTGCACTGCAGCGTCAGGCACCCAGCACACTTCAGAATCCATCTGCTTTGTGACTACAACTAGGGTGACTGATTCATGTTTACACGGGGACCATAAAAACTGTGGCAAGTATGAGGCCATTCAGGAAGGATCCAAACAAAGTTAGCACTCAGACATCTTGTCTCAGAAAATATCGTTAGTACTGCTGTGGTTTTCTGTTCTGGCCATTGTATTGATTGTGCGAGTCTGATGTATTTCTGGAAAACTTTTTGATCGTTTCTCAAGCAGGTTCCTACTAGCTTTGATTAACTTGTTCTTCCCCAGCCACAGTCCGCTGCTGCCTGCCTATGGAGCTTTTGGAAAGCCTGCTTGGTGGGTGGTGAACATGCAGAACCCCAACCCACCAGTCTTTTACTTTCAGAAGGCAGAAGATCCCCTTAGATTAGCTTCTCTTCAACTGCCAGATTTTAGGGAAGATAAGCCTGTGGACAGCTCTCACTGATGTCACCTGGAACTGATTTTGGCCCTTCCAGGAGTCGGGGTGAGGGTGGGAAGTATGACATCGCATGCTTGACTGGAGCTCATTTCTTAGGTGTTGCTTTGGAACAGGCCATTGAACCAGAACTCCATTTGTGGGTCTGTGGTTGGACGATCTCTCATGTCCAAAGGGGAGAGATCATTCTTTTCCTGGCAAGGAATAATGGTTTACTCAGAGATGGGGAACCTTTTCCCTGCCAAGGGCCATTTGGATATTTATAACATAATTCACAGGCCATACAAAATTATTAACTTAAAAATGTAGCCTGCTATATTTGCTCAAACATTTCATTAACTCACCCCTAATGCCTGAGCAGAGGCAGACCAAATGATTTCTCAGGCCTGATATGGCCCACGGTCTGGCCGTTCCTTACCCCTGCTTTAAGTAATGGCACCACAAATAAAAATGGCCCCAGTGCAAAATGTAATGTTCCCCTGCCAGCAACCAAAATGCCTCTCAGCCCTTTTCCCCCTTGAGGAGGGGCAGTGGTTTTGGCTAAGCAAAGACGATGCTATATATGGTGGGTGAGCTGTTTGTCCTCTGGGGAGGAAGGGAGTCTTGTGGGATAAGGAGAAACTGTAGGGAACCCTGGGTGGAAGGAAGGAATGCTGAGATGGAGAGGACAGACCAGCCCTCCTCATTTCCATTCCCAGAGAAGGGGAAGAGGCCCCAGGATGGTTGTACACCAAGCCTGTGCCAAGGCCTCTCACCTGACACAGTTGGCCATTGCCTCACCCTTTGTGCCTAGGGCACTGCGGCCTTGGTGTGGCCTTCTCACTGGGCTTATGCAAGACCCAGGCAAAGTTAAGACAGCTCACCTGCAAGTTTTGAATCTAGCCAGTTTCCGAGGCTGCATCTGTTCTGGTGAAGTCCCTTGTTTGAGATTCAACCTTAGGGATCTTGTTGGAAACCTCTCTCTCTTCCCTTTGCTATTTGTCATATGATCCAGAGGTCATTTGTACAGTTACCTCTTCTCCTGAAAGAGGGATAGTGGAAAATACCCAGAGGTGGCCTCAGACTTATCTGATTATTTATAATAAGGCATCAATTCAAAATAGAGGTTAATGTAATTATGAATGGGTCCCTTACAAAAGATCTCAGGAAGATTAGTAAGAACTTTTCATATCTCAGGGCTAAGAATCATCATCTTGTTGTATTTGGTTTCCCGAGAGAAGCGACTTGAAATGTATTTTGCAAAAGAAATGACAAGGACCTGGGTAGTTCACAGCGAGTTTACACACGTGTCCTCTGAATTTGCGAGTGGAATTCTAGGTGGCAGTTGTCACTGCATTACTGTGGCTTTCATCCAAGAACTTTACAGCCCCAACATCTCATGCTCATAGCATCTAGAGCAAGTGGCACATAGAAATGTCCTTGTTTTGCAGATGAAATGAAGGCAGAGAAAGAAGGTTTTAGAACTAGACAACCTGGATTTGTGCCCATTTCTTATTAATTGCAGACTTCCGGAAAGCCCTCTTTCCCGACAGGGCTTCTTTGCTCCAAAATAGCAAACATTGCCACTGGTAACATGGATTGCTAATGGTGCTTATATTATTCACATCAGGATTATTCAAGAGAAGATATCAAGTTTCTGAACAGCAAGTTGGCTCCTAAATGGCAGAGACCAATTATATTTGGGGGAGAAGGGGAGAGAGTGCAAGAATTTCTATTTTTGTCATTAGGATGATACAAGAAATAGAATCAGTTCAACTGGTCGTTTTTTCACACATCAGACAACAGACTAAACAGTCCTAAATCAAGCAATTATTTTAGTACTGATAATTTTAGTTTTCTTTGAGTGACTTGAAAATACTTAATGAAATAGAAGCATTTCTTCATACCCGTTTCCTCCATTCAGCCATAAGAGTATTCATGGGTTTACTAACCCCTGGGATGGGGAAGGACAGAAAGGGAGGCCCTGATGGGCAGCTCTGGACGACTTGGGAGCTGACAAGCTTTCCCTTAGAGAAGGAACTTCACAGCCACCACCTCGCCCCCTTGTGGGTTAGCTCACCCTGCCCTCACTCTGCGAGGTTTTGCCAACTAGGCCAACTGCGAGCAGACCTCCTTGGAGGCTGGGTAGCCACAGTGGCTCAGAAGGCAGATACAGGAGCTAATTTTATTTGCTGCAAAAAGCAAGAATACTTGGGCTTATTGAGTGATCATTGGGTTCTGTTAAATTTGCTTTAACATTGCCCGAGACCAACAAAATACATATAATAATAAAGCATAATCCATTTTTCACTTTTCTGTGTTGGAGGCTAACAAAATTGCAGCCGGATAAGAGGTCATGAACAATTGGGATTTTTTTTATTTCTCAGTGTGACATATCCTGAATGGTAGCTTGATTTTATTGTGAAGAATGAATTCTGAGCATGCCAGGGAGAGAAACAGCAAGGAAGCCACTTACAGAGGCTTTAACGTTCTTTCCTATTCTACAAAGATGTTCTTGTTACAACATCTTTCAGCACAAAGGCCCAGTGATTATTTGTAGAGTAATTGCTTGCTTATTGCTTATTTTACACATTATAATAATTTGTGTATGCATGACACTCTTAAACATTAATTAGAATCATGAACTCCTGAGAAACCCTTACCCATGCCAGGACTAGAGCACAATCAACACTTTCATCAATTCAACTACCTTCCCTTATTGTGTCTTCTTCTGTCACCCACTGAAGTATTTCTTATTCACTTGATTTCCGCCCCCCCACAGTTATGAGAATGTATTTGAAATTTGCCTTCTTCATTCAACATTATGATACTAAAATTTTTCTGTTATTGAATTAGCTGTAGTTTATTTTCTCTGCTGTATAAAGTACATTACATTGATACATTACTATTTATTTATTCATTCTACTTTTGTTGTTTGTTAATCCTCACCTGAGGATATTTTTTCCATTGATTTTTTTTTTTTGAGAGAGAGAGTGGAAGGGAAAGAAGGATAAGGGGAAAGAGAGATGTAAGAGACATTGATTGGTTGCCGCCCCCATGCACCCTGACTGGGTCCAGAGATAAAACCTGCAACCCAGGTATGTGCTCTTGATTGGGAATCAAATCCATGACCCTTCAGTGCAAGAACCAACACCCTAACTATTGAACAGCACCATCCAGGGCTATTCATCCTACTTATGATAGATATTTGGTTATTTTCAGTTTTTTAGTATTGCACTGTTCAGTGATGTAAGCATTCTGTTGTGGTAAATATTTGTGTTTCTCTCGAGTATTTACCTAGAAATGGGATACTGAGCTGCAAGGTATAGAAATGGTCAACTTTAAAAGACAATGCCAGTTAGTCTTCCAGGAGTTTTAATTTTTACTTAAGAACAAAGTAATTTAATTGTTCATAGGATGCAACAGATCTGTTCTTTCTGAAATCTCTGAGAAATGTGAATATAATCTTGAGAGTGAGTGAGTGCTCAGTGGGTTATGGTGGTGGGCAAATAAGCCAATATAGAAAAATTGGCAGCATTTTCAAAGAGGTCTTGTCAGGCAGATGTTTTCAGAGTTTAATGAGTCAGAGAGTTGTTTACCTTTGGACCAAAGCCAATGTCTTCTGGAGCTGACTGATGTGGATGGAGAGGGATCAGTAAATGAGGGTTGGAATTGTGATCTGGGTAGAGTCAAAAGCAAGGGCTTCAGCAGACTTGATCACCACAGTTTTTAAGTCAGAGGGCCACTCACAGATTTATCACCTGCTCTCACCAAAATGTCAGAGATTCTCAATGCTGCTGTTTTTACAGCCTGCCAAGGAAAAAATCAAATGAGGGAAAATAAAAAAAGGTTTGTCCTTATTTTTGCTTGTGAAATGGTCAGAAAACTTTTGAGTTAGTCATGGGAGTCTATAGATCTATCATAACCTTTTTATAGGTGTGGCTACTTTTTCCTCCATGATAATTACCTTTCCATCTCCTGGAGCCCTCTATGGGAAAACACCAATCTTCAGGGCATATTCTCTCTTTTTAATTTTCCATGAGCCAGTGGCCAATGGTCTTTGTATTTTCTGTCAAACTAAGGGAGTCAGACTTCTTATTGTCTCTGTCTTCTTTCCATACAGTGAACACTCATGGTTCAGTCAGTCGCCCATGGAAATTTGAAATAAAGGCATGCCATTGTATATCTAAGTGGAGACCTGGAGCTGCTGGTTTGGAGTGATGTTTGAATTAGTATGGGAAATAGGATTGCTGACTCCTCCCAGGGATCCTTAAAATCTGAGACAGAACACCTATTGGTTGGGAAGGGTGAAAGTTAGATATAGTCCTGCTTGAAGACAAAGGAACTAAAATGTGACTACTGATTTTTCCAGTTATAAGACTTAAGAGTTTCTGCATAACCTTCTTATGCCCCATTAAAGAACTGCCTTTAAATCTCCTCCCTCTCCATGCCTTCTTCCCTCTCCCCTGCCTGTCTCCTTTTACTGCCCCTTCTTCTCACCCGCTTCCTTATTTTCATTTCTTCTGGAAGCTAGTGGGGAAGGCAGAAAAAAACAATTAGCTAAGATAGTCATAATATATATATATATATATATATATATATATATATATATATATATATATTTTTTTTATTGATTTTTTTACAGAGAGGTAGGGAGAAGGATAGAGAGTTAGAAATATCGATGAGGGAGAGACATCGATCAGCCGCCTCCTGCACGCTCCCCACTGGGGATGTGCCCGCAACCAAGGTACATGGCCTTGACCAGAATCGAACCTGGGACCTTTCAGACCACAGGCCAACGCTCTACCCACTGAGCCAAACCGGTTTCGGCAGTCATCACTTTTGAATGTATCCTTTTCACCTGGTTTGGGTCTTATTTAGCAGTATATGTGAGCCTACTCAGACCATAAAAGAAATAGAATAATGAGCCTAAAAACTGTAATAAATGATGGAGCACTTCTGTCTGTATTTTGTTAGTATGTAGGGTATGGGGCGGGGGGAGATTAAAGGCTGTGTGTCTGGGCAAATGGAATAACGTAGATGACTAATTTTCTCTGCTTAAGGCCAATGGTACCATCCAACAGCCAACATCCTGCCATACTTCCTTTCTTTATTGAGGTTATACCATCTTACAAGCACAATCTCATTCAACCCTCATAGAAGTCTCATAAGGGGAATACTAGTATTGTGAACATTTTACAGATGAGGAAATCAAGGCTCAAAAAGTTAAGTACCTTGCCCAGAGTAATTTATCTAGGTAGGGGAGGAGCCAGTATATTAATATTAACCAAAGCCTGTCTTAGCAGAGATCCCTGTGAGTGGCTTTCTGTTGTTAGAAGGAAAAGTAGCCTAGTGATAGTCGATGGAGAAGGATTCTTCATGTTTACTTTTGAGCTACCAAAGACTGGGCATAAGAGTGCAGCCTTTGCCATTGACAGCTGGGGCCCACCCCAATCCCAAGGCTGTTCTTCAAGCCACAAATGGCCTCCTTCAGTGTGTTTCTTAATTCACATGAGGAATACTTAATGTTGCTTCATAAAACAAGTTCATTAAATTATGAGTGTAGTGGTTCCATCTAAACCATTGGAAGTAACACGTCTTTCACATTAAAGCATGTGCAGTTGACCCTCAAACAATGAGGGGGTTAGGGGCACTGACCTCTTGCATAGTCAGAAATCTATGTATAAGTGTAGTACTGTGTTTTGAGGGGAAAAGATTGGCCTCTTATAAGCTAAATATATGAAAGAATGTGTTCTTTTAATGAAAACCTTAGTAAACACGCAACTATTATGAGTCCAGTGTTTATTCCAAGCTTAGAGTATGGCCCACACTCATTTGGGTTTTATTCTTACTTCCAGCCAAGTGCCATGAATCAAGGAGTGTTCCTGGCAAGGTCTAGGCTCAGTTACAGGCAACAATAGAAAACATGGTTCCAAGCAAAAGTCAAGAGCAAATGTGTTGCTGACAAAGAACAGATTTGGCAGGCGGTGGCAGGGCACTCACAGAAACTCTGCTGAGCAGGTTCCACATTACACCAGGAGTCCCACGAGGGAAGCTCTGAAAACTGGGAGAAGGGGCCCCACCTGATCAGTGAGCCCAGGGTGTGTGTGCTGAGGAAAGGTCACACGTGTTTTATGAAGGAGGCTCCTACCCATGTTACTGGTTCCCATTTTTCTGTGAAGTGTTACTGTTTAACAGAACAACCTTCCTGGTGCTGACTTAACCAAGAAAAATAAACTTCATGAGCTCTTAAATTGTTAGAGTTGAGTGTGAACAAAAACAGATTCAGAGACAGAGAAGCATCGATCAGACCGCCAAACCTCAGAGGGAAGGTAGGGGAGGATAGGGGTAGGGGGAAGAGATCAACCAAAGGACTTGTATGCATGCATATAAGCCTAACTAATGGACACAGACACCAGGGGGGTGAGGGCATGAGTGGGGAGTAAAAGGGGGATAAGGGCACATATATAATACCTTAATCAAAAAAGAAAAAAAAAAGAGTTGAGTGTAGAAGAGGGGCTAGAAATTTTTACAACCAAATGTGACTACCTGTCAGAGCGAGGAGGGCAGAAGCTTTGTATTGGAATTGCAAATTTAAAAAAGTCTTATTCTTCAGTTTTCTTTCAAGGCAGTTGTTAATCAGTTCTAAACACTTGTATTTTATAGTTTATTAATCACTTTTGCCTCACAGGGAAATATTCCATTTACAGACATCTTTTGTTCTACAAGATTATTTGTAAACTGATAGTTGGGAACTAAAAATACATTTCTCATAGAATGCTATAAAATGTCAGTTAGTAAAACTTATCCTCATGATAACATGTAATTATTTCTATAGGAAAATGAGTTCCTCATTCTAATTCTAAATCAAATCTCCATCTAATTAATCAACTCATCTGGGCTTTTATAAAATAACTAGTGGCCCAGTGCATGACATTTGTGCACAGGTGGGGTGAGAGGATGTGGGGGAGTGTCTCTCAGATGGGCCTGCAACCCTCTCCAATCTGGGACCCCTTGGAGGATGTTCAACTACCAGTTTAGGCCTGATCCCAACCGGCAGTTGGACATCCCTCTTGCAATCTGGGACTGCTGGCTCCTAACCGTTCACCTGCCTGCCTGCCTGATCATCACTAACTACTCTGCCTGCCAGCCTTCTCACTCCCAACTGCCATCCCCTACCAGCTTAATTGCCCCCAACTGCTCCCCCTGCCGGCCTGATCACCCCAAAGTGCCCCTCACTGCTGGCATGCTCACCTCCAACTGCCCTCCCTTCTTAGCCTTATTCACCCCTAACTGCTCTGCCTCAGCCCCCCCACCATGGCTTTGTCGGGAAGAAGTTCGGAAGGTCTCCCAATCTAATTAGCATATTACCATTTTATTAGAATAGAGAAGAGACAATTCAAAACAAACAAAAATCAAACGTTTGTGTGGAATACATCATAAGCTCAGTGAGTTCTCATGGAGATGTGAGGCCACATCTCTAGGGGAGATCGGACTTTATCTAGGCTTTGGAAAATGGTTAGGATTCTAATTGATGAAGGGCAAAGGGTTGAGCATTTCAGGCAAAATGAAAAATTGGGATAATCATGGAAAGGAAAAAGGTCATGTTAATGGGAAAACTGGTGAAATCGAAGATTTGTATTGGAGAATAAAAGACCATATTTAGGATGGCTCAGCATTTGGACTGCTTCAGATGAGGAATCCAGAACTAAAAATGAAAGAAGCTGCCTAACAGGTTTGACCCAGTAGATAGAGCAGGTTTGATTCTGATCAGGGGCATGTTCCTCAGTTGCAAGCTCATCCCAGCCCCAACGGGGTATGTACGAGAGGCAATCAATCAATGTGTCTCTCTCACATCGATGTTTCTCTCTCTCTCTAAAAATCAATGGAAAAGTAACTGTGGGTGAGTATGAGAAGAAAAAAAAAAAGAATGGAAGAAGCTATACTATGTTTGTTGAAACATTTATTGAATGAATCTTACTTATATTTTGGTCCCTTCCTTTTTTTTCCTTTGGTTTATTCTATCTCACCTTCCTTTCTTATTTCTTTCTTCCCAGGCCTCTTGAGCCTTGTAGTCATTTCTTCCTCTTTCCAATTTATATAAGACTTTTCCTATCTTCCTATGCAAGGGCATGGAAGAATTTTAACTATTCTTAATTACATCCAGGTGTTTTTTTTGTTTGTTTGTTTCTAAATCTTGCCCAGGAGACTATATGAATCATGTTGCCATTCTCTGGCCCCTCATTGCTATTCTTCCTACCGTGGGTCTGGACCCTGGAAGAGAGTGCATTTGACATCTCTGGTTTCTGAGTATATTCCTCAGCAGTGGGGCCCTCCTACAGAACCTCAGCAACCCAGTATTCTGTAGATTTGATCACATGGCAGATTTTAGTGGAACAAAGTCCAGGCTAGAAATCAAAGGGATGAGTGCCCTAACTTTTGATTCTGACCATGACATTAGCAGTGGAGAATGTGTAGGAACTCTAGGAGGATCTTCCTCAGGCATCATCATTCCCCAGGCTCCTACCTTATTGCTGCTTTCCACCTTTCTGGCTCAGATGCCTAGCACTTGGCCTTTAGCACTACCCTCAAATATTTCTTGCTGCTCCTAGTTTCCCCCAGCTATGGACTCTATTAATTTGAGGTTTGTAAATTGCTTCTTTGGGTCATCTGGAAGAATTAATTGGCATTATTTTTCAAGTTATATTACCTAGTTAATGATTGATTCTTCATTTGAAAAAAAAAGTCAATTTATATTTGACTGCTTTTTGTTTCTTTATTTGTTTTAGTTGTGGTTTTAATCACAGTAAAATATGTTGATGGGGGACCTTAAGTAAATAGAGGCCACTTATGGGCCTGGTAAACATACCTTCTATATTTCTAGGACTCATGGATTTTAATATGTGAATGCTTACGGGGGACTTCAGAACAAAATATTTGAAATTGGGATGGTTGAGTTAAACTTGCATGTGTATGTGCTATATCTAGGTTCTCCAAAACCATCTCTCTGTACCTTGTAACTGCATCTGACAGTCATTTATTTTCTGTAGGGCAGAGCCCAGTTATAATGTAGAAACTTATATGTTTAAGCCTATTGTTCATTCAATCTCGAATGTGAATTAGTTTTAGATCCTTTGAGCTGTTAGAAGCTTGAGAAAAAGCCTCCAAGAAGTATGAGGAGGGGTTACAAAGGTTCTTTGAATTAGTGTTCAGCTCTTGCTCTCAACCTGGGGAGTTCTAAAAAAAAATACAACTTCTTGGATCTTCTCTTGGAAATTCTGGTTTACTAGATCCAGGGTGTGCATGGGCATTTGTGTTATAATCTCCCCACTGACTATATAGCATAGTGCCTTTCACTTAGCACAATATCATTACTTGAAAGGTGGCCTAAGCCTGAATGAGTGGACAGACCTGTGTGGGATTCTGCAATAGGGGGCCTGTTTTGAAATGGGGTTCTGTGTTAAAAGTGGGAGCAGTCTTTATGAGGGTTTTTGGCCAGTTTGGCTACACATTTGGGGGATAATTTCTGCTGTCATTGGGAAAAGGCGGAGATTTCTTACCACCTCAGAGGATTTCTTTGGAGTGTGCCAAATTGAGTGCTGTTTAGGCTTTGTGTTGTGCAGAGCAGCTCGGGAGAGGAGGAGCTACCAGTTAGCAGCTGGCCCTGAAATTAGCATCAGCGTATAAATATATCAGTACCTGTAAACCAGGAGCTTTGGTGCCTTTTCACATACCATCCCCCTGGGGCATTTCTACCCAGTGACCTATGCCTGCTATTTGTACATTGGCCCTTTCATCAGGGCCTTCTTGGAGGCTCATGGCCCCCCAATTTCTGTAGTATAGAAAGAAATTTTCCTCCATGGAAATACTTGGTGGAAAGAAGTATTTACAAAATTATTTGATAATCTCCCTCGGAATGGCTTTTTTTGCTCTGTCTTTCTCCTCTCACTTTCGCCAGAACATCCAAATAGCAAAAAGCAAAACAAAACAAAACAAAACAACAACAACAACCCCCCCCCAAAACAAAACAAAACAAAACAAAACAAAAACCAAAACCCAAAACAAAAACAAACAAACAAAAATCCAAAGCCCTCTTTTTGGATCATTATAATTGGGAGGGTTTGCTCAGATTGGGTATAGATGGAGGAAAGGATTCATGATTTAGAGCAGATGTGCTATTCTTATGTAACCTGAGCTTGAGGCACCAAAGCGAAACTTTTGCATCTCTCAGATCCTGAAATTGCACTTCTGAGCATCTGTTTTCCTGACAAGCACCTTCCTTCCTCTGCCTACCCCATCCCCATCCCAGGCCCCAGGAGAAAAGGCAAGTGTAAACTCTTGCTTGCCAAGAGAGAATTATGCAGGGAAAGTTGATCAGAACTGGGTGTGGTTCTGCCTTCTGTGCCAACTACAGAGTGGGGGGTGTTGGTATGGTTGACAGAGGGGCCCCCAGAAATGTCATTCCTCCACTATTGTCCTGCCTGAAGGCCCAGGAAAGACATTTAAAACACTTGGAGGGGGACTATGGCATGTTTGTCATTGTATCCCAGAATCTACCATGGGCCTTGACACATAGTGGGTGTTTTAAAATGTTTGTTGAATAAATGGTAATGACCACTCCACCTTCTGGCTCTGGTCAAATTAAGGCTGATTACTTTTTCTGTTTTATAGCTACCACAATTTATTCCTTATTTCAGCAATAACCTTTATGCCCTGCTCACTCTGCTCAAAGACCAAGTTTGGGCCCTTGGAGATGGAGTATAATTATTTTCAAATGGCTTTGATGAACGATTGTAGGCTGTCACTGTGGAGACACATGGATGCAAGTTTGACTTCTCATTGTACCTGTTTGTTTGTTTGTTGTTATTGTTTTTTTAGCTGCTCTTTGCTCACCACTGACAAACTGAGACTTGTAAAATGTTTCTTAAATAAGCCAGAGCAGGGTGTCCTTAAATAAGCCAAGCAGCATGATTTCCAGTCCCAGCTTCCAGACAGGCTTCTTAGACCAAGGCCAGGTGCAAGCACACATTCTATATCTGCAGAATGGGGGTAAAAACACCATTTCATTGTGGTGAGAAGACAAATGTGTTTAACAATTAGAATAGTGTCATGGCTGAGTGTGGGTTCAGGATCCAAGTGCCCTAGTGTGGATATGGGCTTCATCACTGCCTATCGATGTGATCTTGAGCAAGTAACATAATTTCTTAGTGCCTCAGTTGCTATCATGCTAAAAACAGGTTCATAATAAGGTTTATAATAGTACCCAAAGGTCAGATAGCCAATAAATGGTAGAATATAGATTTGAACAGAGATTTACCTGACTTTCAAGTTCATGCATTTAATTTTTCTTTCTATCTCAAGTTTCAAGCTGAGATGATGGTTTGAGGCAGAGGTTAAACTATGAAAAACATAAGACATTAACAAATGATCTAATATATATATATTACATATATATCTAATATATATATATATATATATATATATATATATATATATATATATATATAAGCCCAAGTGACAATTCGACCATTTGACCATTCGACCGGTAGCTATGACATGCACTGACCATCAGGGGGAAGATGCTCAATGCACAGACATGGAAACATGGAACAGACTGATGAATCTCAGAGGGAAGGGAGAAAGGGGGAGGGTGGGAAGAGATTAACCAATATCTTATATGCATGCTAGAGGCCTGGTGCATGGATTTGTGCACTGGTGGGTCCCTCGGCCTGGCCTGTGGGGACTGGGCCAAAACCAGCAGTCCAACATCCCCTGAGGGTTCCCAGATTGTGAGAAGGCACAGGCCAGGCCAAGAGATCCCACCAGTGCACGAATCCGTACACTGGGACTCTAGTGATTAAATACTACACAAAGTAATAAAAAAGAAAATATGACAACAATTTTATTTTTCTAACTTGGGGACACTATCTCTCCCTTTCTCTAACAAACAATGAAAAATACATATTCTAAAAGTTAAAAAACAAGAAACAAAAAACACAAGACATTTTAGTGCTCATTAGGGGTTGGTATTATAGGCTAGAACTAACCCTGTGATGCATAGAGCAGATGTGTCCCTCTTATCTAAACCAAGACATTGCAGCTGTTTTGATTTGACCAGCCCAGAAGAGAAGGATAAGAAGATTTCCAGGAGATTTTAGGTCATACTTTCTTTAGAGCCTAAATCAGAATCTCACTGGTCCACTATTTCTTCTTTGCTGTTGCTTTTCTCGATGAATAAGAACAAAGTTGGTGCCATATTGGCATGTCTTTCACCAGCCTAACATTTACACTGAAAAATCCTCTTTTTTCATAGTGTTAGGATTTCCAGGGCAGGAGCCAAAGCCTCACAAGCTCACAAGGTCACATGGAGACATCTCCTAGTGACAGAGCTTATGACTTAACACGTCCTCCCTCCCCCACTTCATTCATGTTTGGATTCCCCGGTCCTTGAGAGGATTACATTTTCTTGGATACATTTCAGAAAGAACTCAGGAGTTTAAGTCAGAACTGAATTCCATGGGCATGTTAGTTGCTTAATGCCTGGGACTCCAGATTCCAAACCATATAAAATCATCCATGGGCATGTTAGTTGCTTAATGCCTGGGACTCTGGATTCTAAACCATTCCTTAGATACATCTTCCTTTCCCCAAACTTTAATTTCTTCCACTGACTGAATATCTTCCTTATTCTTTTTTCCCCAACCTGTTTTTTTTTTTTCTAGGTGATCCTCTAAATCACATTTCCTGCTCTTAGCACCTTGTAAGAGAAATCTCAATATGTTTTCTTCACCTTTATTGCATCTCATATTAATCAGCTTCTGTTTCATGAAAAATAAGTACTTCTAGCCTTGGCAGGGTGGCTCTGTTGGTTGGAGCATTGTCCTGTACACTAAAAGGTTGCAGGTTTGATTCCGCATCAGGGCACATACCTAGATTGCGGGTTTCATCCCCAGTTGGGGCACGTGCAAGAGTCAGTCAATTGATATCTCTCTCTCACATAGATGTTTCTCTCTCTCTCTTTTTCTCCCCCTTTCTTTCTCTTTCAAATCAATAAACATATCCTCAGGTGACAATTTTTAAAAAAATTAGTCCTTCCAGGTTTATACATGCATCTATTGCTCTGAATGTTGCCTACATTGGTTAAGGTCAGAACTTTATCCTATATAATAAAAGCTCAATGACCAAATGGTAGAATGACCAGAATAACTGCTCAACCAGTCATTGTGACACACACTGAACACCAGGAGGCAGATGCTCAATGCAGGAGCTACCCCCTGATAGTCTGTGAGCTTCCACAGTGGGAGCGCTGCTCAGCTGACGAGGATGAGCTATGCTCCTGCTGCAGAAGCAGCCGCTCAGGGGGTGAATCCACAGCTGCTCGGCTGACCAGGATGAGCAGCATTCCCACAGCGGGCTGATCCCTGAAGGCCATGCCTCCCACCAGTCCATGAATCCCATGCACTGGGCTTCTAGTCTATAATATTTACCCAAGTCTGAATATCATCCTCAAGGGGTGGGAAGTGGCTTGTGTAAGGGGTCATTCATTCTTTGTTTCCTTGTTTTTTCTATCTTCCAGTTTTGGTTCACTGGTTTGGCTTTACTTTCTGCTGCTCTGTTATTAGTTAAAAGCTGGACTGAAGACCTTTTGATCACAAAGAAATCTCTAGCTTCTAGCAGCACACACACACACACACACACACACACACACACACACACGTGATTCTACACACACACACAACTAATCCTTGACTTAAAATAGCAAACTTAGAAATTCTTCAAGTTTTATATTATGCAGAATGTTATTTAAGATTTATTAATATATTTGTGGCTTAAAAGAAACAGAGCTAAAAAGAAGAAAATTTGGGCGTGAAGATAGCATACTATTCACTTGATAGAAGGGGACCCAAGTCTTTCCTGGTGATGCTCTCCATCCTGACAGCTCTCCTGTCCCAGATGATTTAGTAGGCCTCTTAGTGCCTTGAAATGGATTTTCAATTGCATTGACCTCTGTGGTGACCAGATGACATGGAGTCATAGAGGAGCCTGCAGATGTCTCTCATGGAGATGGTGATGCCAGTGAGGTGTGGAAATGTGCTTCCCTTCCCCTTAAATCAAAGCTAACCGTTTATTTGAAAAGATTCACCAAGTATTAAAATTAATTTTATTTCAACCTCAGTAGGAATAGGAGCTTTGGTTCTTCTTAGCCCAAGAAAAAATATGTGACAAACTTTTCTGGGGACTTAAAAGAAATACTTCTTATTGTGAACACAAATGAAATGTATAAAGGGAAATTGTCCTGTTTTTCTACCTTGAACCAGAAGTGTTTCCTAGACAGTTTCCAGGATTTCTTCTTGCTCTAATTCCATGGTTCTGTACAGAATTGAGTCTTTCGTGGGACATACAGAGTCAGAATCTTGAGAGGCTATTTTTTCCTCCATTTGGTTTCTCCAGTTTAGGATGGTCAGTAGGTGTTCCCTGTTTAGACTTTCAGGAATGTTAGCAACAAGCAAAACAAACATGAAATACAACAAAATGTTCTCAACAGGTCTCATTGTTCTCTATAGGTTATTGTTGGCCTGATTTGGGAGAAAGGTGATTTAATTCAGAGCCAGCCACCTTCAAGACTGGTGGAACAAGATCTTATTGTATAATGAATTCCAAAGGGGAGTCTTGAGGGTGGGGGTTGGAGAGTGCTTGAAACCAGAATGGCTTGAGATCCCAGATACTGTGCTTACCTCATATAGAGGCTCCAGCAAATGGGCTATTGCTTTAAGTCTCCTCCGGCAGCTTACTACTCAGGCTCTCTCTGTCTTTTGTTTTTCCTCAAAGGCAATGAATGACTTGATTTTGCTTAAGTGAAGTCCCATTATACTTAACTACTACATACCCACATAAGTACTATATACAGTCAAACTTGGTTCTAATGGGGAAAAAATGATTCGGTTTTCGAATAAATCACTTCTCAAACAGCCTTCTGGAATGAATTAAGTTTGAGAAGCAAAGTTCCACTTTACTTGAATACATGAATAAAAGACAAGTAAGGGTCAAAAAACAATATTTGGCCTCTGAAAATTCTTTATATATGTTTATTAATATAGATGAGCTAGGCAAATGCTTATATTAATATGTATTAATATATCAATATAGGTACTCATCTATATTTAAAATAACACATCTAAAATAATATGCTAATATAGAAACATTACTTTTTCCATTCCCAGTTTTCTGAAAGTTTTATTTAAACTCTTTGTATTTTTGCATGACTTTTACTTGCATGCCCTAACAAAGCTTTCCTAAGGTCATCATTCTTACTTCTAAGTTGTTTTTTAAAAAAGCACTTTTGAATCCCAGTGTAATGTGATCACACGAACCACTGTGCCAAGCCACAAGTACCTATTTGGTGAATGTTTAGTAGTGGTTTTTCATTGTCATGTAGATATATATTTCTGATCTCCAAAAGGTGACAAACTGCTTACTATATTGCTTTTAAAAGTTGTTTCTAAAGAGGTTTTGATTTATTTTTAAATACATTCAGTAGTTGCAAATATAAATCTTAACCTACAGGAGCAAATGACTACATTCGGGTTAAATTTTGTTTCCTTTTTTATGGATTCTACACCAACATTTGTAAGTATCTTAAACAAACATGTGTGGAGGTTATTTTAAGGCTTTGCAGTGAAAATAAAATAACTGAGAAAGGCCTTGTTATTTGCAAGACATTTTGAAAGGAATCTATGTAAAATGAATCCTTTTATAAAAGACGGTCCTAGGAAGGTAAAAGAAAATATCTGCCTTATAATAGGGGATTTGCAATATAACAAAGTGAATTCCCTAACAAGAGACGGAGGGACTTTAAGAACTCTATTTTTTCTACTTAAAATGTCCATTTAATTTGTGGAAGTACCTATTAATTTATCCCTTCATTTGACTTTCTATTTATAGGGAAGGCTGATAAACCAGTGGGATGAAACTTGGAGAGTGCCCTCTGTTTACTTGCTTTTGTCTTTCTTATGGATTCATTTTTAAAAAATCCCTTTAAGAAAGTGACAAGGAGGATTATGTTTGCTCAGCCAACCCTTTTGAACCTAGCACTTTGAGCAGAGAAAGAAACTGGATCATGGGAAAACAGTGTTCATTGTTGAAAATATCATGAATAATGAAAGCCCAGTGGTGCACCTGTCGGGTTGCATAAGACAGTCTTCTATGCAGTGTTTTGGAGTGACTTTGGATCATTTCCTAATTCCATTCTCACCATCATTGTCATTATCATTTTCATCATTACTGTAATTTGCTTATCACTTATGGTGCCAAGGACTGCACATGTTGATTGACGCAAATCATCTTTCCTGGCTTGCACAGTTCCATTCCAGCTTGCCTGGGGTAGGAAGGTGTGGAGAGGAACATAATTTGTATGTAATTACAGTCTGGCCCACCTCAGGAGCTTGTTTTCAGCCCCATGTCAATCTTTGTAATATTAAAACCCACAAGATTGTGAAGGAAACTAGCTTTATGTAAAACGACAAAGTAAGACAAAGGTTTTTTGTCCCTGTCACTCTGCTTTCCTCTTCTCTTGGGCTGCAAACCCAGCTCCAGGTCTCTTCCTTTCCTCTTACTCTTGCTTTTCCCTTTCTCTTTCTCTTACCCTTTCCTTTTCCTTTTCCTTTTCCTTTCCCTTTCCTTTTCCTTTCCTTTCCTTTCTTTCTTTCTTTTTTTTTCTTTTTGAGGGGGGAAGGGGCTGAGGGAGGGAAATTCTGTACCTATTAAGGCTCATTTGTGGCAACTGCTTTGTTATGGAAAAGGTCTAAACTTGAAATTTGGAAGATTTGGCCTTGAAACCTGTGATTTCTTGAGTAAATCACTTACATTTTCTTATCTCTATTAAAAGTAGTTGTGTGTGAATTAAGAGAATTTCTATGTTGCTGAGGCTAGAGTATGAGGATGGTCCCAGGTATCCCTTACATTTTAACATAGAAACCTGATGAGACAGAGTGACTGTTTGCGGGCTGAGGTTGCATACAGGGCTACCAGCACCCCTGGAATAAATTATGGTTGGGAGGTAGTGTTTGCTGCCTATCCACATCTGGTCTATCTTCTTAATTCTCAGATTAGAACCTTTGACTCTTAGGAGTTCAGACTTTTGAAATCTTCTAGGCCCAATGAGGTAACTGAGGCCTGAAGAGGTCAAAGATCTTGGCCGACTTGACAGAGCTCACCAGAGGGAGAGCTGCGGGGAGAACGAGATGTCATCTCTCCCAGTGGTGGAATTGCCAGTTAAAGAGTAGAGGCTTGCAAGTATCCATGTTTAGTCTGAAGGAAGCTTGTTAAATTCCATTTCCTCCCCAGAGTTCCTAAGGGAAGCTTTTAGATAACGAGTGCCTGCTTTTTTGTGAATCCTCCGGGTAAAATGATTTCACGAGAGCCTTTGAAAAGGTCTCTGGTTCTGACACTCCAAAGGCCAGTGGACTGTGCGAGGTTGGAGATAACATCTCTTGGACCCCGGCAGCCCTGTCTGAAGTCCTTCCAGATATTCCCAGAAGTGTGGGAGCCCTATGATTGAGTCCAGTGGGCGTCCAAAGTTGTACACTGACTTCCATATGAGGACAATTCTCTGAGATTCTTAACATTTTTATGGGGAAATGTTTCAAGTGTGCAGTAAAACGTTAAAAAGCAGTTATGAGCACTGTTAGTCATTGCAGCTTTATTTTTTTGCCATACCTGTTTTACATCACTTTTAAAACAAATCAAACAGGTACAGTAGAAACGCCCAGAGTATTCCTTCCACCGCCTTCTTCCCCTGAGGAAACCACTACTCTGTATTTGAACTTCATCATTTCTTGCACATCTTATACATATGTATTCATAAACATCTGTACTTATTCACAAGTAGTATATAGTCAAGTTTGGTGTGGTTTTAAACTTTCTATAAATAGCAGTATATTGCATGGTTCTCACCTTTGCTTATTTTGTTCAACACTATGTTTTAGGGATTTTATCCATGTTGCAACATGTAGTCCCTAATATTTTAACTACTATAATTTACATTACGTGGATATGCCACTACTTATTTATCCATCTTTTTGTTGCTCACCTGTCTCACTATCTTCCCACAGTGCTTTAATCTTTTCTTAACTGTTATTTCATTTTGTTCCTCCTGAAGAGTTACCCTAAGCCAGAACTCACCATTTAACAGGAAAATGCAGGTCAGGATGCAGACAGGAGCTATAAGTGAGCCATCCTGCAGGGTCTGAATGGTGATGCTATGAAATTCTATTCTGGAGGATGTGCGGGCCACCTCTAAAGTTTGTGTAAGAAAACCTGTTTTTATACTGCGGGGTCCCCTTTCTTCCAAAAGCATATTTAAAGCAGACCTCGGAACGACTTTGAGATTGTATTTTTAGGGAACAGGGTGTGGGGAAGATGCGGAGTAGTAGGGGGAAGCAGGGAGAGAGGGGGTGCTGTAGGAGGTTAGTTTGGTTGTTTCAGAGAGAAGTGCTAGGAAAGACTGTGCCCCCCCCCGCCCCCCTCATAGCCCCACCCAAGAACCTTCCCACTTCTCCTAACCCTGTGTTTAACTTTGCATGCCCTTCCCTGAGCAGACAAGATCCTTTAGTATGGCTTTACCTCCATGAGGCCCCCTTATGCCCCTCCTTGCTCTCTTTTCCTGGATGCATGAACCCCACTGAAGCTATCCCATCTGGTCATGGCACATCTGTGATCTCCTTTCACTATATTTAGCGAGGCTGGAATCCTGTGTCCCATTGCTCTCTGGGGAGAGCTATTTCCAGGAAGGCAGAGGGCCAGTGGGGGTGGGGGTAGGGGGTGGGGGTTAAGCAGACAGCACAGCTGCAGGGATGGTTGTAAAAAAGATTAAACCCTCCTCACAGCTGAGTGTATTTACCAATGTAAATGTTGATCTCCTTTTTTTAAACCCTCAAGGGACCCGAAGAGTGGGATGTGTCTCTGGAACCTTAACTACGCAGAAAAATGGTATCATGGTTGGGAATGCAGCTGACCCAAGGCCAGAAACTGTAGGAGCTGAGAGAGGTCACAGAAAGGTCAAGGGGGAGGAAAGTGGGGGGCCAGGGGGCTCAGATGGAATATTTCAGGCACTGTAAGCTTTTAAATA
Organism: Lasiurus cinereus; assembly: GCA_011751065.1. NCBI lineage: Eukaryota > Metazoa > Chordata > Mammalia > Chiroptera > Vespertilionidae > Lasiurus > Lasiurus cinereus. Next base: position 25,405,469 of record JAAGEH010000076.1, on the reverse strand, counting down.
AATATTCCCACTCCTGTCCTTGGCCTATCAAGTTCTTCTAACCTTTTGAAGTTTACTAATCTTGCCACTATCAAACTCACTGTGTTCTAGCCGATAAAGTCTGGATGAGGTTTGAACTGTCACACTGTCCCAGAAACGAGGCAAACGACTGCTGGGAGGTGTGTTATCTGGAGGGAGGTAGCTATGGAGGCCCCAGGGGCCTGCTAGAAAGTCAAAGTAAAGGTAAGTGCCCTCCTGATCTCACAGTGGGATCACAGGACTGTTCTTACAAAGACTGGGATGCTCAGATGTCTCCTGGCTGGCGTCTGATGCCTCCTTTTACAATTTCTTGATTTCTCTGACTGGTGTTAACTAATGATTTATTTATGGTACTTCATGCAAGAAACTACTAGCTTAATTACAGGATTATCAAAATCACAATAACAGGATCCAGGTGTAATAAGATAGTTGTGCAGAAATGGTCAATAGGATTGAAAATATTTTCTAGTGTTTCCCATTGATCGCATGGATGCCATAGTCTATTTCAGGCACAATAAGTGATATTTAAGAAGGGCTAACTCTTTATGAACATTCACCATATGCCCCATGCTTCACTAAGCTCTCCACTAGTATATATATTCTTATTTCATCTTTCCAACAACCCTATGAATAAGTCCTATTTTACAAATGAGAAGACTGAGGCTTAGAGAGTTCAGTAATTTCTCCAAGGTCACAGAGCAGGTAGAAAAACCAAGGTTTGAACCATATCTGAAAGGATATGCACATACTGGTATGTGGTATCCAACATTTGGGATTATATTTCAATTTGGTAGCATGAGGATGCTAATTGGTTTAGAAATCGCCTTTCATATATTAGTGTTCTAAACAAAAGACTTTGTTCCTGGTATTAAAATTTGGAGGAATCTTTGCATGTTCTATGAACTTCCCTTTTTTTTTCTCTAGTCAAGGAAAAAAAATCATTCACCCACTTATTCAATATTGATTAGGTGTCTTTGCTAAATGCAAAGGAGATGAGAGTAAGCAGCAGGAGACATAAACTATGGGTCCAAAGAACTGGAATAGTGTCATTAAAGAATGACAAGATAATGAAATTTCTATAGGGATATGTGTGGGGCAGGAGAGGGATACAGGGTGTGAGTGTTCATGACATGGGGACATGACTCTCAGAGAGGTCAGGGAAGGCTTCTGGGGACTGGAAGCAAGAGCAGTGCCTGCATGGGGAGATTCCATGACTGTTTCGGGTGCTGTCTTTGGGCTGCTCAGCAGAGGAGCATCCTTTGGAAAATTGCTTGGATTAGGCCTTGGCTTTTGGTCTGGAGAAAAAATGCTCAAGGCTTTCAGAAGTCCAGGCCTATTCAAAAAGTCAGCCAAGCATAAGTTAGCACAGATACCCAGGAAGCAGGAGGCTCCCCCTTGTCCAGCCTAAAAATGGACCTGAATATCTCTTGTCTGCTGGAGAGAGGTTATACTAGAGACTGGTATGGTAAACCAGTCTCTAGAGTAATCTAATATTTACTTAGGCTCCTTGAAGATATAGTCAAGACAGCACTCATAGAATCCTGGAATGTTGATGGTGAAAGGCTGTTAGAGAAGTATCGTTTCATTTTAGCTCCTTATTTGGCCAATGAGAGAAGTGAAAGGCAGTGCTCACTCATGGCTAGCTTCACTCATTCATTCACTCACCTCAGTGCTGTAGCCACTGTGGTGATTCCACCAGACAAAATTCCTATCCTCAAGGAGGTCCACTCCTGTGGGTCTCCACTTTTCCAGTCTCAGCTCTTTTCTGACATTCACTTTCCAGATCTTACTCCCTTCTGGAAATGAATTCCCCTAGAGGTAAGAGTTACTTTGGTCAGTGACTCTTCTGAAATTTGGAGTTCAGAGTTAGAATGACCAAGGCAAATGCCTTTTATAGTAAAACTGGAGGCCCAGTGCACAAAATATGTGCATTTGGGCGGGGGGGGGGGGGGTGGGGGTCCCTCAATCCAGCCAGTGCCCTCTCACAGTCTTGGAGATCTGTGATGGATTGCCCCTGAAGAGGGAGGTCCAGGCTCCCCGCTGCAACATTGCTGCTAGGTAGCCTGGACCTCCCTCTTTGGGGTGATCATGGAGCCCCCCTATTGATCACCCCACTGGTCGGTGGCCTGGGCCTCCCTCATCACCCCTAACCAATCACATCACACTTGCCTTGACTGGACTGGCACCAGTGGCTCTCATAACGTAGCAATCTGGCTGGTTGTTCTGCTGTTCAACCATTCGGTTGATTTGCATATTACACTCTTATTATTATAGATGATTTTCTCTTGAAAAACTGAACATTACCACCCCATGGCAAAGCCATGCTTTTTCTTGACTCATTACTTACAGTTAACCTAGAACAGTAGTTGGCAAACTCATTAGTCAACAGAGCCAAATATCAACAGTACGATTGAAATTTCTTTTGAGAGCCAACTTCTATGCATGAGCCAAGAAGTTTCATTCGCACTGTACGTGTGTGCCCGCACATGGTATTTTGTGGAAGAGCCACACTCAAGGGGCCAAAGAACTGCATGTGGCTTGTGACCTGCAGTTTGCCGTCCACTGGCCTAGAACAACTTTGGGCTTCAGCTGAATATTTTTGAAGAAAATATTAATTAAAAAAAATTGCTACTTTAATAATTGCATCAACAACCACATACTAATTTTTAATGGCTGTTTTGTTTATTATTCTTAGAGTAAGACAAATAGTCCCCAATGGAGGTTGAAAATCATCTATTTCTCTTTAAAGTCATCTAGACACTTTTCAGATAATTTTTTTTCATTTTATTATTTCTGCATGTGAGGAATACAAATATTCTCCTCCCATAAATGTCTATTCCTGAAAAGTAGTATCTACTTGTTGAGAACTCACTTTAATTTTCATAATAACCCTGGGGAAGCTGTACTGTTATTTTTGCATTATTCAGATGAGGAGGCTGTGTTAAAAGATTAAGGACCAGGATGTTCAAAACCTTGCTATCAACTCTACAATAACTCGGTAATTTCTTACTTCTTTCCCAAGTCTTCACATAACATGCTGACCCCCATCTCCAAGTCAGTTGTTTGTTGTGCAAACTCCCATCAATTTTGTAATCTCTCCAAGTCAGAGCTGATAATGACTTTGGCCACCAACGGTTCGACTGCCCCCCCTCTGTGACTGTTCACCAAACTTTTGAGGGAAATCAAAAGCTTCAGGGAAAATCCCCAGGACACTCTTCACCCGCCTATAGTTACCTTTTATCTAAGTCTCTCTAATGATATGCTCCTAATGAGCTGATCTTTGCTATTGAAATCATGGCTTTGTTTGGCTTTATATTGTTGTGTTGGCTCTAAGGGAGGTCCTTTAACACATGAAAACACCCCTTACTTCCTTCAGGACTACATACTGTGCCACATTTTATCTAGTTAGGTTTCTGGCTTTTGGTGAGGAGTGATGGATATGTGGGATTTCGAGGTCAAAAGTTCTACATCCTTGATGCTCCAAATGTGGTCCACAGACCAGCAGCAGCAGCAGCAGCAGCTGGAAGCTGGTTAGCCATGCAGATTCTCAGGCCCTGTCCCACACTTGCCAACCCAGCACCTGCATGTAATGTTCTATGTTGCAGTCCAGAAAATGGGATTGGATGGGTTAATTTTAGAATTCTACTCTTCTTCACTTCTTTACCCCCACCAAGTGTCCAGGGCAGATCTTACCTCTGGTAATTTCTCTTTTTAATATGCTTTTCTCTAAGTCTTAAAAATGAAAGTGTATGTTTCCCTATGGGTTTGACACCTGCTCTTATTTCATGAAGTAAACAGCCTGTAGGCAGCTTACATTAAAAAAAAAAGTTGTGACATGCTATGTGTGTTTCCCAACGTGATACTATTTATTTCTCTGAAGTTTTCAAGAAATATTATCCTTGTTTTCCCATGCTTCATATTGGTTGAAGAGAGTTGTTTTCTTTTCATAAGCCGCCACTGCTTTTGATGTGAGATGAGAACCAACATCACTGAGCCAAATTATTTTGCTTTGAAGTCCTGTAATTGCAGCTTGATTTTGACTAGATGTATTTCTTATCTAAACAAATCAACAGTTAATACTTCATTGGGAGCCTTCTACTGTTGTGATATGTTTGGAGTAGCACTTTATTTATCAAACTACTTACAGTTAACCTAGAGCAACATGGGTTTGAACTGCGCAGGTCCACTTACATTCAGATTTTTTTTCAAAAAATACAGTAAGTGTATTTTCTCTTATGATTTTCTTAATAACATTTTCTTTTGTCTAGCTTACTTTATTGGAAGAACACAGTAGATGATACATACAACACATAAAAAGATACATACTTAATCGATTGTGTTAATTGACTGTGTATGTTATTGGTAAGGCCTTCATTCAACAGCAGGCTATTGGTAGTTAGGATTTTGGAGAGTCAAAGGTTATATGCAGATTTTTCTACTGGGAGTGGGTGTCAGCACTCCTAACCCCCATGTTGTTCAAGGATCAACTATTTTATTTTCCAAGTGGGAAAAATATATAACATCTCTAAAGATATATTAAAGCTCTGGGGATTTAAGTGAGAGATCTCAGGTTTTGGTTTTAAATGTAGTTTGAATCTCAAAAAGAAATTGTACCAAAGTTAACTGGACTAGGTGAAGGCATATAGCAACTCGGCATAGTCCTGGAGCCTGAATGAATTTTTTTTTCTTATTTATTTATTTATTTATTTATTTATTTATTTATTTATTTATTTATTTAATGTATACATATCTTCCCATTGCTTCCCCCCCCACCCATCCCCAGGCATACCCTAACCCTCCAGTGTCTTGTGTTCATTGGTTATGCTTATATGCATGCATATAAGTCCTTTGGTTGATCTCTTATCTACCCCATCTCTCACTAACCTTCCTGCTGTAATTTGACAGTCTGTTTGATAGTTTACTGCCTCTGTATCTATCTTTTTGTAAAGAATTTAAGATGTAGGAAAAAACCTAGCTGCAGATAAGATTTCTTTTTTAAAGAAAATTCAAAATGCCTTTTGGGAAGAAGCTGCTATAATTTTCAGTGCAAACGTTTATTAGGCCCCGGCTGTGTACACAGTCCTGGGTCACTATGGCTCTGGATAACATATGTCCTAGATTTTTTGGAACGATCTCAATTTCATTTTTTCCACAGTCAGACCATATGTCTCAATTTTTGGTTCAGCAAATACGTTCACAACAGGAGAAGCAAAGAGCAGAAGGTCAGAGAGCTGACTCAGTGAGGAGTCGAGGCGCCTGGGTTTCCTTGCTCAGATGCGCCTTCGCCCCACCTGGCAGGTGAAGGCTATGGTTCAGAAAGCACACCAGGATGGGAGAAATTTATGCAGAGAGAAAGGTGTTTAGGGAACTCTTCCCCGCTTCACTCCCAGACAACCCCTTTCTCCCACCCCACCCGAGAAGAATTTCGTTTTCTGCAGAGCTCAGTTATAGGCCAGATTGAACTCCGCTTGCATTGGACCTTGGAGATTTTTTGCAAACAAATCGAGCAGTTAGTGGACCAGGCACTGGGCAGTAAAGTACACACAATAAAATAGTTTTTTGCTAATTTATGTACGAGACTAACAGTTCAAACTTTTATAGCTTGATTTTATAGCCAATTTAGATGAGCTGGATCAAGGAGTTTAAAGATAGTATGGTTAATCTAAATTTAAAGAAAATCATGAGCATCTTTTTCAACAACGTCCTTTCAAGTTCCTTCCCCCTCAGTCCCCTCCTAGGACTCCGTACTTCTTTAAACACAAAAACAAACCTAGACTTGGTTGCAAACAGCAATAATTTCCTCTTTGATTTTATTTTTACATGCATTTCTTCTCTGGGAAGAACTGCAGAGCAAGGCTGTGCTTAGCTGTCACTCTGCTGGCTTGAAATGTTCCAAAAGGTTAGGAACTTCCAGTTTAGACAGGCACACAAAGTCCTCACTTTCGTTTTAAGTGGCTTTAGTTCTTTCAGTTCTTTTTTTTAAATTTGGCAAAGTTTTTTTTTGCCATTAATCTTTCTCCCTCCCCCACCCAGAGTTGGAGACTTGGTGCAATATTTCTTAGAAGGAAACGCAGACTCCTTCAGAGTAAGGTAGAGGAAGGGAGTGTGCTTAGGAGCCCAGCCTCTTGGTATGAATTAGGACTTCACTGCTTCTTGCTCTGTGTGTTTTGCTAAGTCACTTAAACTCCGTGAACCCCCATTTCCTCATTGTAAGATGTGCACAACAGTATAGATTTCACAGCCACCTTGTGTTCCATGAGAGAAAACATATCAATGTACCTAGACAACTACAAAGAAAGTCCTCAAAGGTTATTTTCCCCCTATGAATGCATTTAAGGTTGCTGTCTCCTGTGTAGTTGGTACAATGCCACCCCCTCCATCACTGGTAGCTGTGGCACACCTGGGGGCCTCTGCATGGAAAAGCCTGTAAATAATTCATTCATTCATTCATTCATTCATTCATTCATTCATTCACTGGCTCTTTCATTCTGCATATAGTATTTGTCAAGCATTAGGAATATAAAAACAAATAAGACTGTTTACTCCTGAGAGATTCTTTATGTACCCCTCACATCATTGATCTGATTCCTTCTTTTACAAAGACTTCTTGTCTGTTCTCAAATGGCTGTCCTGCCACCTGAATCGGCTGCTTGCTTTCATTTTGAGTCCATTGAATGGACAACTGCACTGATCAGCAAACCATTAAAAAAAAAAAAGACTGTTGATTTCTCTTTATTTAAAGTCATTTTAATTCATACTGGTTTATCACTGCTTATCATCCTCAAAGAAAATTATTGTGTCCTGGAATTGAAATTCACACATTTCAGGAAAAGATACGTACTTCCATTGGTCTTATACGTAATGAGGCCTTCTGAAGCATTTACAGTTTGTATTGCATTGATTAACATGGCCTGGCACATAATAGGTATCTAATATTAACTGGGGTAACATATGGTTCTCAGACGGCAGATAAGGTAGAATTTCCTATCCTGCTACCCAATAAATTAAGACTTGGATACAAGAACCGAAGAGCAGTAGCATTTGTAGTCCCTGGATGAACGAACGGGATTGTTTTTCTAAACAGGCACTTTCCAGTGACTTGATGGGGGTGAGAAGCCTGGGCTTTGGGGTCAGACGTGGGCTGTGCTCTCAACCCGGCCACTCAGCAGTGAACAGCTCATTAACCACATGGAGCTGTGACTTTGGACAAGCCCCTTGGTCTCTCTGAGTTTTTGTTTCCTCATCTGTAAACGGAGCGTCCTCAGCCCTCTGGCTTGTGGTCAGTTTACGTGGGACGACGCTGTGTGTAAAATGCCTGGCCCACGGGAGCAGGCTGTGCGGTGGCCGTTCTCAGTAAGCCAGGTGGGGACCCATGGGGGTTGGAATTTTGGATGAATGGCTTTGCCTTTTGAGATGAACATTCCCATTATTATCACATAAATCAAGTGGACAGTCTTTGAGGGTTTATGGCTCTTCCATCTTCCGAGGAGGCACTGCTTCCTCCAGATGTAGTTCTTAACCCAGAGGCCACCTGGAGGGGTTCCCCAGGCATCATCTATTAACAGGCTCTGGGATGTATATACCCAGGAGGGAGGAGGCCACCTTTCCCTGGGGATGGGGCAGCGATGACTGGGACCGCTCCGGGTTCCCGCCCCCACCCCCACACTTCAGTTAGCTTTGCTTCAGGGACAGGGCACTCAGGCCTGCAGATGGGAGCTGTTTCATCTTAGCTGGGTCAGAGGTTAATGGAGATAAGTAGTGTCTTCTTACCAGGAGGCCTCAGGAAAGCCCAGTGTGTTGTTGGAGTTCAATCAGAATCTCAGAGATTGAACAGACAGATATTCTCCTACCTCGGGGAGAGAGAAAGCTGCAGCAGGCCAGGCTGGCGGGAGGAGGTGGCTAGAGGGCCGCATCCGTCACTGCATGGCTCGGGGTGAAACAGGATAATTGCCCACCGAACAGTCAGAAGTCTGGGATCAGTGCACTTCACTGTACCGAACTGGGAGTGTCTGTGCAGCGCCACTTCGAAAGAAGGCAGTCCCCTCCCTTTTCCCTCCCTGAAGCATCATGGGCCCCAGGTGGACATCTTTGCACAGACTGCCACTGTGGTGGCTCGTAGCCTGGCTGTCCCTGTGACCCAGGGGAGCAGCAGCCTGGGGTCGGAGCCAGTGCCCCCTCTGGCCAGAGTCTGTTCTGAGGAGGACAGTATGTTGTCAGAATTTAGACCTGGGTGGGGCGTCTCTTCTGAGATGGAACAACCTCAATAAGTCCACCGTGGTTACTAAAGAGGGGGAAGGTATCTCTATATTAGGAATGTTTCTCAACAGCCAGCCGACCTCTGCTCTTCCAAAAGGCCTTTCCTGGTCACCTACAAAGAAATATCTTCCTCTGCATTTCTAGAACACTGTGGCCTTTCCTCTCTGTGGCCGTGATCACTAGCTGCCCTGCATGCCAAGCTCTCATCTTCTGCTTCATGTGCCAAAAGGGACTGAAGCAACCTCCCTTCCTCTTTCCTCCCTTCCTTTCCCCCTTCCTCCCTTCTTGGATCTTTCCTTCCATTCAACAATATGTATTGGGTAACTGGATGCCAGGTACCGGGGACATCTGTGAACAAACAGGCTAGTCCCTGGCCCGGTGGAGCTATGTTCTGGTGGGTATGTTCACCCCCCACCTCGCCCCGCACTGGACCCTACTCTCGGGGAAGCAGGAAACATGTCACACTTCTTGTATCTCTGATACACCTTGTGTCAGCTTCTGTCTTGCCACTGAAGGGGGTTAAAATGATTGTTGAATGAATATATGCTTCTTGGTATATAGGTACAGATTGTCGATTCAAAAGCTCCTGCTACCAGAAATTAAATAAAGTGGACTGAATGTTTTGGGAAACACTAGTTCAGTGGTTAGCAAACTCATTAGTCAGCAGAGCCAAAAAGCAACCGTACAATGATTGACATTTCTTTTGAGAGCTGAAAACCGACCTCGGCGCCTGGGCCACCACGTTTCAATCGCACTGTATGTGCATGCCCGCACGTGGTATTTTGTGGAAGAGCCACACTCAAGGGGCCAAAGAATCGCATGTGGCTCGAGAGCCGAAGTTTGCTGACCACTGCACTAGGGGATGGTGGTGACTTTGGCAAACGGTAGAATGTGGACCCTGGCTGACAGCTATTACTGTCACTTCAGCTGGATGTGGCCATCTGGGAACATGAGTACTGTCTTGCTGAATCTTCTAATTTTTTAGGAGAAGCTGGAAATTAGAGTTTTAATGTGCAATCTCATATTTAAATGTTTAAATTTAATTCAATTAGAAGACGCAAGGAAATACATCTGGGGGCCAGATGAAGAGTGTGGGCAGCCAGTGACACTGTTCCTCTTGGGAGGGATTTGCTGCTCTGTGGTGAGATGAGATGTTTGTTGGTGAAGAGGTGAGTTCCCGTGTCCCAGGCCATCACCCTGGAAATCTGTGCTAACTCACTGATTCCTCCTTCCCTCCATCCCCTCAAGCCAGGCAGTCACCTCCTGGCCTCTGTCTGTGGCAGAGACATGCTTATCACCTGCCTGTCCTGTCAGCTCCTCCCACATTCTCCGTTGAACACTCACATGCAGCACATGCAGCAGACTTGGGGGGAAGGGGAGGGGGAAATCTCTGGGAAGAAGGGCAGTTTGGCAGTGACGGAGCTCTGGGGATAGCAGCGTGGCACTGTGGTTACTACAGTTATGTAGGAGAGAGGCAGAACTGGGTGTGAATGTTGGAGCTGTTATTGGATGTTTTACTTCACTTCTCTAGGCCTCCGATCCTTGATCTGTTAAGTGATCATAATTTCTGCCTTGCAAGTTAGAGAGAAGCATTCAATTAGCTATTAAGGTTATGAATGATATATTGAAAAGTTAAAGATGAAAACATACTAGTACTCTCCTTATTTGGTGTTCAAGGGAGCACTGGAGAGCTACTTATCCTCTCAAGGGTCATGACCCAGACAGGGCTGGCCTTGGATTTGTCTTGGGGTTTGAGTGATGGTAGCAGGGGGTGGTGGGGCGTGGGGGTGACTACGGGCACAGTGAGGGGCTTGGGGGGACAAAACTGGGAGATAAATTGCAACTGACTCACAATTCGGGCTCCCTTGACACTTTGTAATGGCCTTGAGGGTTATCAGTAGTATTTTTATTTCTGATCTGTGATCAGAATGCTGCTGAAACCATGGAGGTATAAAAAATGATGTTCCTTCCACCCCTTTTATTCGTTGCGGCTGGCTTCCTCTGTGTTTCAGACAGACTCCGTAATTCCTGTCGGATGACAGATAAGTTGCTGGATCTGAGAGTGGGATGCGGTGGGAAAGTTGGAGGGGTCGCTATTGGAAAGCAGGGAGGAGAAGAGAAACTGTGTCTAATGTGTGGAGCTGGAATTCAGTACAGAGAAGACACCCCAGGTGGGTGGGTAATATCTCACTACATCTGGAGTTATCCTGGGGTGTGTATGTGTGTGACACATGCACAGGCACACACACACATCTGGTTTTCTGAAGATGCTGATGAACCAAGATATGTCTGAGAAAATAAATACACCCTGGTAGAATAAGAGAGAAAGACTTTGGTTTCTCAGGATTTCTTTACAGACACATCATGGCTATTAGAGTTACTGGCTCTTTAAACCCCACCTGAGAGAGAAACCTCCCCAAGCTTGTTTGAAAATGAAAATTTATTCTACTGGCTTCTAACATGGGTAAAAAATACGTGGTGTGGGTGAAAAGTGGTATCTCCCAGACTGAATGGGGGGTGGGAGGTCGTGTAATCTCTCTCGACACTGCTGACTTGGAGTCAGGAGTCAGACCAAAAGCTCTGCTGCTTCCTAACGGTGTGTCTCCGTGGAGATCATGTATTCTGTCTGGTGTCCGCTTCCCTATCTGTGACCTGGTGGTGCTGCTGCCCATCTACGCGGCTGGGAAGTGCTTTCTGTGCAGTCCTTACTCCTGGGAAGACAGGACACTGTGTCCATGTCTCTTTAAAGTCAGGGCTGATCCCAGCAAAACACGAAAATGTAAAGGAGTATCACTTTCATAAACCGGAGGAAAAAATTTCCATTTTTATCTCAAGCCCTGTCCACCTCACACCCTCCCTTGAAAAAGCCTAGAAACTGCAGCTCTAGAGCTGAGGACTCAGAAGGATGGGAAATGTCGGTGACAACCAGGATGGAAATCCAATCAGGTGCAGAGAAAAGGACCAGCCCGGCAGCTTTCGGGGGCTTCTTTGGGGGTGTCTGTCTGGGGGGAATACAGCCCCAAGCACCAGCCAGATTACCAGCACCATTCCTGGAGTTCCCACGGCTGCCCTGAGGTGGAAATGAAGACATTGGGCTATGAGAGCCTCCTGGGGCTCCTAGGGGGCACTTCCTTCTATAAATCAGCCCCAGACAGCTGCATCCACTTGCACCAGGGGTAGAAAAATAGACCCTGTTGCTAGACAGCGGTGCAGGCTCCACAAACATGTGGGGTCAGAGGGCAGGGGGCTTGGCCCAGGCACTGGCCAAACCGGCCCGCCGCCCCACGATTTGTTTGTTTATTTTCACAGTGGCACTGCCTGTCTGTGCCACAGGAAGGATGGCCCCTCCGCCCCCCTCTGCTCTGCATGTGTAGACCACTTACTGCTCACCCTGCAAAGGCCACGGCTGCAATGAGCCCGCTGACCTGCTGGCTAATTTATTTACTAGTATTTGAGTTGCACATAGACTGTCTGCTGTCTGCTAGGTCCACGTTTTGAAGTTGGGGAAGGACATGGTCTACTAAGAATATTCAGCCATTTGATTTGATTTATCTGGTCTGCCAAATATCTGACTGAGCAAAAAGAGAAACCTCGTACTTACATATTTGCCCCCTTCCCCTCATACGCCATCATCCCATCACCCCCACTTCCATCAGGGCCCTCACTTTTCAGTCAGCCTCGGGCCCACCCAGATAAATGGGCCACGGCAGCTGTGAGGTTGAGCCCTCTTTTCTTTGACTTGAATGGATATCTTCTAAAATAAAATGACTTTTCCAACATTTTAAAATGAAATTTTAAAACATCCATTAAAGTAGGAAGATTTTCATAGGGAAACCTATGAAGCCACACCCATGTCCCACTATTAACATTTTAGGATACTTTATCATATATTTATTCATCAATCCATCTTATTTTTGACACGTTTTAAAGTAAATTGCAGACATCTATACCCTTCCCCTTAATTCCTTTGTTAGGTATATCAGTAACTAGGACTCACTATTTGTTTGCATTGTTCATTTATGTAGATTGTGAGTGTGTGTGTGTGTGTGTGTGTGTGTGTGTATTATTGATTTCAGAGAGGAAGGGAGAGGGAGAGAGAGAAACATCAGTGATGAGAGAGAATCATTGATGGGTTGCCTCCTGCATGCCCCCTACTGGGGATTGAGCCCGCAGCTTGGGCATGTGCCCTTGACAGGAATCGAACCTGGGACCCTTTACTTTGCAGGCCGATGCTCTATCCACTGAGCCAAATCGGCTAGAGCAAGATATGGAACACTGGCATCACCCAGAAAGTTACCTCATGTCCCTGCCTAGTCAATACCTCCTCTACTCCCTCAGAGGCAGGGAGTTCTCTTCTGATTATTTTCCCCATACATTAGGGTTGCCTTATCTAAAACCTCGTATGAATAATCTCACATACTGTGCTCCTTGTATAATGTTTTTGAGGTTTTACCATGTTGTTGAATGTATCAATAGTTTGTTCCTTGTTATTTCTAAATAGGATTCTAGTATATGAATATTCCATAGTGTATTCATCTCTTATCTCACTTATTGGACCTGTGCTATTTTCAGTTGATGGGTTGGATTAAAAAGGTTACTATGAATGTTCTTGTTCAAGTCATGTTGTAGATATAGTTTCATTTCTCTTGTTATCATTATCTAAAATTGAAATTACTAGACCATAAAGAGTATGTGTAGACTTGATTTTATTAAAAAACCTGCCAGGCATCACTTTTTTCCAAAGTGATTTTAACATTTATACTCGACCAACAACGTATGAGAGTTCTAGTTGCTCCACATCCTTGCCAACATTTGATGCTGTCAATCTTTTAAATTTTGGCCATTCTGATATATGTGTGTGTGTGTGTGTGTGTGTGTGTGTGTGTATGTGTTCTAAATTCTAAGACTTGATTGAGAAATATCCCTGTCCTGGCTTTCATTTTCTAGGAATAGATACAGCCTTAAATGATCCTGGGCTCAATTAAATTATTATGATCACTGCCCATTAATACTCATCTGGTATGAGAATTTCCATTATAAACTTTTCTTATGGAGGGAGATATATAGTAAGAAGTGAGTAAGAGGTGCATTTTTTGGAAAAGCGTTTGATAAATATAGACTTGGGGATGTAGTCTTTGAATGAATAAAGTCAGCAAGCATATCAGTTGCTAGGAATGCTGACATCACATGTCTGGTGGCAGCACCTTAAATGGCATGTGCTTAGTCCTTGGAGCTTTTCCTTCTGTCCTGGTCTGAGTGCAGGATGGGACTCTGATCCTCCTTTCAGGCCTCTTTAGAGACTTTCCTAGTGGCCTGAGTGTGTCCGGTCTTTCCTGCTCCAGCTGCAGACTGCCTCTTCAACAGGCCTTTGACTTCGTTTGCTCTACCTGGGCTTCAAGCCTCAGGCTCTTGGTTTCAAGCCTCATGTATAAGTAAACGATGATTTAATAGTTCCCTATCACCTGTGAGAGAGAGCCTATAATAACTAACAGTTTTCTGAATGCCTGGGCGGAGCCTGCTCTAAATGAAGCACTTGATGTGTATTATTGCATTTAATTTCCACAGCAATGTCTATGCTGTAAGTTGTAGTTTTCCATTCATTTTTTTTTAGATGAAGAAACAGGCTTAGAGAAGTGAAGCAGTTCAGATGGTAGTCACATGATTATTAAGTTGTGGAGTCGATAGTCAAAACAGGTAGCCTGACCCCGGAATCCGAACTGTGAGGCTCTTCATTGTCCCTCTGTAATGTGACCTCATCCTGTTTTCTGGGCTCCCGTTCTGACACTTCCTATCTCTCCTCTAGCCTCACTGGGCTTCAGCCGCACTGACAGACGCACTGTAACTTGAAGCTAGCCAGGCTCTCTCATACCTTTTTGACTTAGCAAATGCTATTGCGTCTGCCTCAGAGAGTTGCTCCACTTGCCGCCTTTTCCAGAGTTGGACTCATCTGTCAAGAATGAATGCAAGCATCAGTCATTGCCCCTGTGAACACTTATGAAACAAGTGTTGCCTGCTAGTATGTGTTTTTGTGTTGTTTCTGTGTTTCAGCATTTGAGTTACTTGAGACAAGGACAAGACCTCATTTTACTCATCTTGTCCTGAAAAATTAGCTTAGAAACTGAAAAAATCACGGTCACTCAATTTCTTAGGCGGGGTTCTCTGCGAAAAGGACACTGAGAACCACACCTGGGAGGGAGGAAGGACTAAGGTAAGCACAGTGACTTTGGAAGCCTCAACTAGTCCCTGAGGAGCTCTGGAGATGTGACTGTCTTTTGCATTTGTTCTCATTGAGGCCTGGGATCAGGCTTTTGTCCACCAGTGTCTACCAATCAACTAAATGTCGGCTGCCCCAGGAAGGGGTATATCCTTAGGTGGCGCCTAGAGCAATTCTAGGAGAAGAATTTAGCTAGGGGGCTGCACCATCCAAAGTACTTTGGGCAGCTCAGAAGAATGTGTTGGTTCTGAAGGAGATAGCACATGAATGCAGGCACTCCACTCAACAAACAGGTGTGGGAAGAAAGAAGATGTAGAGGAAGTTTGTCTTAAGCAACTAGATTCAATATCCTGTGTAGCCTCTCCTACAGTCTCTAAAAAATAGAGGAACATTTTTTAAAGAGAATTTGGAAAGAGGTTAGTAGTAGATCACTAATGGATTACATCTGAAATAAGAAAATAGAAATTGGTTTGATTTTAACAATAGAAAAGTTCCTTGTCTGGTGAGCATTGCTTAGCAATGTATTTGATATTTCTAGAGGAGGATGGACGTATGTCTCTAAAATATAAAAGGCTTTTATTTTGCTTTGTAATCTGCTAAATGTACTAAGTGATAAGAAGTGTTTACTAGTTATTCTAGATTCTGATACCATGAATGTGACTTAAGTGCATCCTTTATCTTTCTTTACTAATGTGACTTAAATGGGCCTGTTCCGAGTTTTTCTGGTGACTTCCTTCCTCAAATAGAACCAGCGCTTTGAGGTGCCAGTGTGCTTTCAGTGTTAGGTTTAGCCTTATCCTATGGAGTTTATAATCAGCAATCCCCCTCTCTCCATAGTTTTGTTGATTTAATTCTGGATGTGGCTAGGTTGGTTTACAGCCCCTTTAAGATATCATCACCCACCACAATTATCATCCTGATTCCTCTCTCACAGAAGAAGACAGAGGTAGGCCTTTGGGTTAAGACTCTGGGCCCAGAAGCCACAGGACCTTTGACCTCGTGTCACCTCATGGAATCCGAGCCATCTCTGGAGATTCTCAGAGTAACTGAGTGTGTTAATGGACTCCATTCCTTTGAAGAGTGTTTCAAATTGTGGTGGGTAGAGCATTATTATGGAATTGTTTATTGACCTGTACAGACACATACACTATTTATCACTATAAATGTAACAGGTGCTCCCCAGGCTGCCAGCTGGAGGTACTTTAGCATCTCCAAAATTGTAACAGAGCAGTAT
This sequence comes from Lasiurus cinereus, assembly GCA_011751065.1. Taxonomy (NCBI): domain Eukaryota; kingdom Metazoa; phylum Chordata; class Mammalia; order Chiroptera; family Vespertilionidae; genus Lasiurus; species Lasiurus cinereus. Next base: position 25,389,747 of record JAAGEH010000076.1, on the reverse strand, counting down.
TTTTCAGGCCGTGCTATTTTTGTGAAGAACTGTAGAAACCTCAGCCTCCTTTCATTTCTTCTTTGCGTTCAATGCCAAGGAGGTTGGAGAGAAAGACTATGGCATCTTGAAAATGCTCTTTCTCCACATTCTACATAGTCACCGAACTTTCCATGGAAAATGCCACCCATGACAGCACAATGCTCTTATTTATCTTTTACATCTCCATGGAGGGTGGTTCTCAATATTTCATACCAATGGCCTCATTTATTAATTCACCAAACACTTAAATTGCATGTCTATTATTTTTTAAAAATAAATCTTTATTGTTCAGATTATTACAATTGTTCCACTTCCCCTCCCCACCCCGCAAGCTCTTCTCCACCTGGTTCCCACCCCTACTGTCCTCATCCATAGGTATACGATTTTTGTCCAGTCTCTTCCCGCACCCCCCACACCCCTTTCCCCCCAAGAATTGTCATTCCTTTCCCTTTCTATGCCCCTGATTCTATTATATTCACCAGTTTATTTTGTTCATCAGATTTTTTGTTCACTTGATTTTTAGATTCACTTGTTGAGAGATATGTATTTGTTGTTCATAATTTTTATCTTTACCTTTTTCTTCTTCTTCCTCTTCTTAAAGAATACATTTCAGCATTTTGTATAATACTGGTTTGGTGGTGATGAACTCTTTTAGCTTTTTCTTATCTGTGAAGCTCTTTATCTGCCCTTCAATTCTGAATGATAGCTTTGCTGGGTAGAGTAATCTTGGTTGTAGGTTCTTGCTATTCATCACTTTGATTATTTCTTGCTACTCCAGTCTGGCCTGCATAGTTTCTGTTGAGAAATCAGCTGACAATCATATGGGTGCTCCCTTGTAGGTAATTAACTGATTTTCTCTTGATGCTTTTAATATTTTCTCTTGTCTTTTGCTCTTGGCATTTTTAATTATGATGTGTCTTGGTGTGGTCCTCTTTGGATTCCTTTTGTGTGGGGTTCTGTGCTCTTCCTGGAGTTGTAAGTCTATTTCTTTCACCAGGTGGGGGAACTTTTCAGTCATTATTTCTTCAAATAGGTTTTCAGTATCTTGCTCTCTCTCTTTTTCTGGCACCCCCATAATTCGGATGTTGGTATGTTTGAAGTTGTCCCAGAGGCTCCTTACACTTTCTTTATATTTTTGGATTCTTTTTTTCTGTTCCAGTGGAGTGTTTTTTGCTTCTTTGTATTTCAAATCTTTGACTTGATTCTTGCAATCCTGTAGTGTGCCGTTGGATCTCTGTATATTATTTTTTATTTCCATGGATGCTTAATTTTGAGTTGGTATTTTTTCATATCCTCGAGGGTATTGCTAAATTTATCTGCCTTTTCTAGAAAATTCTTGAAAAACCTAATAACCGTGGTTCTGAACTCTACATCCAATCATTTGCTTTTCTCCATTTCTTTAATTTGTGACCTGTTTCTTTGTCTCTGCATTTGGGCTGCTCCCCTAAGTTGATAGAAGGGCTTTTTGTGCTAGATGTCCTATAGGGCCATGTGGCTCAGCCTTCCCAGTTACCTGAGGTGAACACTATTGGTGCACCCCTTTGTGGGCAATGTGCACAGTCTTGTTATGGTTAAGCCTTGATTGTTGTTGGTATCACTTGGAGGAATTGATCTCTAGGCCAATTTTGAGGATCAGCTGTGTCTACAATGGAAGAATTTCTGTGCTGGAAACACCTTTATGAGGCAAGACTTGCTTCAGTGGGGCTTTGGTGCTCACTGAATCTGTCCCCTAAGTGTGTCCCTTATGAATCTGAGTAGTTGTAATCTGTTAGTTAAACATTAGGTTATATGGTTCTACTCTGATCCCTGGATACACTGGCTCTTGGATCTCTAAGGAGGTACTAATTTAGCCTCTGCCTGAGGCCACCCAGTAAGAGCTACAGAGAGGTCTGCAGATTCCTTTTCTTTGTTTGGGTTTTGGAGGTGCCCAGATGAGGCCCATCTGTGAAGCAATGCAAGCTGCTGTGGGGTCTTGGGCCTTCTTTTGGATGTTCTGGGTCTCACTGACTCAGCTGCAGTTTGTTAGATAAGTTTAGAATTCAAAGGACCCAGCCATTCATATGCAAAAGCCTCTGTGCATAGTTTGGATGGGGCAGAGTCTCAGGGTATAGCAATGACTTCCTATCAGCCCTGCCCGGGTGTCAATGTCCCTTGGTAATTGCTGCAAGCACCTCTGAGAAAAAGCCACCCTTGAGTTCCACCTGCTGCCAGACAGTCCAGTTTCTCCCAGAATGACTCTGGGTCCCCAGAGTCTCTCCTGAAACTGGAGTTCAGAGCTTTTGTCTCTCTCCCTCTTGAAAAAGACAGCTGCATACTCATTTGCCAGCGCTGTCCGCTCACATGCCTCCATACCTCTGCCTTTACTTCTGTAGCTCCTCTAAGTCTCAGTGTGCTTTTCTCTTTCCTTCCAGTTGTAGAATTTCCACTCAGCCAGACTTCTTGTGGTTCTGAATGATATCCATTTTGTCTTTTATTAGTAGTTTTAAAGTTGTTGTGCGAGGCAGCCAATTCAGGTGTTTAACTATGCCGCCATCTTGGTTTCTCATGCATTTCTGTTATGTGCTAAGCATTACTCTAGAGCAGTGGTTCTCAACCTGTGGGTCGCGATCCCTTTGGGGGTTGAACGACCCTTTCACAGGGGTTGCTTAAGACCATCAGAAAACACCTATTTCCCATGGTCTTAGGAACTAACAGACCACTCCTCGGTATAGCAAAGTGTAGCAATGTAGTTTACTGTTGTCATATGAAGACTGTTACCCATGCTACACACCATGATGCAAGACAAAAATTTCATTTATTTATAATTAGAAATAAATATTTCACAATATATAATTACATGTTGTTTTTGTGATTAATCACTATGCTTTAATTATGTTCAATTTGTAACAACGAAAATACATCCTGCATATCAGATATTTACATTACAGTTCATAACAGTAGCAAGATTACAGTTATGAAGTAGCAATGAAAATAATTTTATGGTTGGGGGTCACCACAACGTGAGCAACTGTATTAAAGGGTCGCGGCATTAGAAAGGTTGAGAACCACTGCTCTAGAGCAAGCATGTCAAATGTGTGGCTGCCTGCTCTAGATAGTAGAGTATACCTATAAACAAAATAGATGAAGTCCCTTTTCTCATGGTGTTTATAAGTGGGTCAGTGAGGGGAAATAGATGTTCTATGAGCAAATCAGCATAAGTCAGATGGTTATATATTCTACACAGGAGAGCAAAGCACAAAAAGGAGCTACAGAACAATGGTCAGTTATAGATATGGTGATATTTGAGGAGATTTGGAGGAAATGGGGGCATGAGCTGTGTGCGTATGTGAAAAAAGCACCTTCCAGGCAAAGAGACAACACATTCAAAGGGGTACAAGCTTGACATTTAAGGAACAGCCACAGGGCCAATGTGTCTGGAATGGAGTGACTGAGGGAGGGAGGAGTAGAAGGTAGTAAGAGCTGCTCACAAGGGACCTTATAGGCCTTGGTACAACTTCGAGTTTTACTCTGAATGAGACAGGAAGCACTGAAGGGTCCAGAGCAGATTAATGAGATGATCTGATTTCTAGTTTAACAAAACCACTCTGACTGCCATGTGGAGAGCAGGCCATAGGGGCTGGGGCACCAGGGTAGAAGAAGGGAGGCCACTGTAGTTGTCAAGGGGAACGAGCATGATGGCTATAATAGGACAATAATGGAAGAAGGATGTGCAGAGAACTGGCCATGTTATGAATATATTTAGAAGGAAGAGTTAACAGAATTTGGTGATGGATTAAATGCAAGTTTGAGAGAAAGAGAAGGATTTTGGCTTTAGGAATCGGTTAAAATGGATAAGTCATATGCTGGGGACAATACAAGAGGATCAGATTTGAGTGGAAATACAAATGCTCCATTTTGACATATAAGATGTTGAGTAAATAGTTGGAAATATGAGCTTGGTGTTAAGGGAAGATGTTGGGATTAGAGCATATAGCAGTAGTTCAACCAAGGTACCAAATGAAATCACCCTGAGAGAGTGTAGATAGAGAGAATATGAGATCTAAGATTGAGGTCTGGAGTATTCCAATATTTAGAGGTCAGAGAAACTGATGAAGAGTGATTACTAAAGTCTTTCTGGAAATACAAAAGGAAAAGACCAATCAAGTCAAATACTCCTGATACTTTAGGTTAGATGAAGACTTAGAAATGAGCAATAGAATGTCATTGGAGACTTAGTCATAAGCAATTTTGGTAAATTTGGGTAAATTCAAGAAGGAATTGAAGAAGAGTCAAAATAACGAGTACACAAATCTTTGTCGTACCTAGAAGGGCATGTGAACAGAAAGATGTACCTAGAAGGACATGTGGACTCTAGAGAAGTTTTTATAAAATTTTTTAAAAGGTGTGGGTACAGCTCAGAGGTTAGAGTGTTGGCCTGTGCACTGAAGTGTCATGGGTTCAATTCCTGGTCAAGGATACATACCTGGGTTGCAAGTTTGATTCCTGGCCCGGTCAGGATGCATATTGGAGGCAACCAAGTCAATGTCTCTCTCTCACATCAAAGTTTCTCTCTCTCTCTCTCTCTCTCTCTCTCTCTCTCTCTCTCTCTCTCTCTCATACTCTTGGTAAAAATCAATGAAAAAATGTCCTTGGGTGAGGGTTAACAGCAAGAAAAAAAGGTGTGGGTACAATAGAATATTTGTATCATAGTGGGATGACCTGGAGAACAGAAAAAAATTTGATGAAATAGGAAGGAGATGATATAACTGTAGGAACTATGTCCTTGAGCAGATGAGAGAGGGTGGGACTCTGTGCATAAGTGGAAGCTTTGGCCATTACTCTGGCATGGATGACTTACTCATTACAAGAGGGAAGGTAGTGTATGGGTGCAGATTCAGATAAGATGGTTGGCTACATGGTGGGAATGTGTGCAAATCCTCTTTCAATTGTTTCTAGTTTATTTATTTATTTTTTTTGGCAAAAAAAGAGCAAGATTAGGGAGGACTAAAAATGAGGATGAAGAACACTGGAGATTTGAACAGAGGTGAGGAGGAATGAAATAGTTGTCTAGAAACGTGGCAGAATAAATTGACAAAGAAAAGATAACAAATTTGTTACACAACCAAGGTCTCACTTGAGAATTTAAAGAAAGACCTGTCAGTGAGTTTTGTACTTTGCCCATCATGTTCAGTCACCTACTAGACATGTGGAGGAGGTGGGACATTGGGAGTTTTGTTAGATGATGGCAGACAGACACAGAGACTGATGCCCTTGGTACTAAATGCGAGAAACAATGGAAAAGACATGTCTCACTATTAGCTGTTTGTCTACACCCCGTGAAGTCTCTGAAATTTGTTCATAATAATGGGACAGAAATATGAGTGTCATTTCATCCAAAGGCCTTCCCCTTTGACACCAAGGATCATACTACTTCTGCTACGGTCACATGCCCCTAGCTTCTCTCCCATCTAATACAGGTATGATAGTGGGATGATCCAGGAATCCAGAGTGGGTGTGATTATAGATGCGTCTGTATTGCCTAAGGGCTGGAGAAGCATATTCCAGGGACTGTCTTACCACCATCCCTGTCCTCCCCCGACTTATTTTCTCTATCCAGCCCAGCCAATACTTTGATTCTTCAGGGAGCAGGAGCCCTTCAGTTGTGCCTGGAACATTCCTCAGCTCCATGTACACAGAAGGAATCTGAATGTTGGGACCTCTGTCATCAAATAGCCCCATTGGTTTGTTTTCCTAGTGTGTGGATCCTATAGTTCCCAGGAAATCTGAAGAATAAATAAAGTAAGTATTTATTTATATTGTTGCGGTAGAGATCCACTTGCATTTACTTAGCGATAGACAAGGAAGTCTTCCTTTCTTTGGAAAGCCTTTTGAAAATGTTTATTCCAAATAAGACTTTGTGTTTAAAACAGAATGATATCCCTGTTCTATGAATGGAAAGTCAGGGGTACACCATTTGAAAATAATCCTTATATCATTCTGAGGCTTATACTACATATTTTCCTCCCAAATTAGCTGGAACTTTCCATTACACAATGTGATCATGCAAAAAACTTTTTCCTTTCTCACTTACAATGTCTTGACACAGTGTCCAGTAGGAAGTAATGCAAACTTGCAATCATGGAAACAGCCTTCTGTTATTGTCCTGGGGTTAAAAATCCAAAGTCATAAAAGTGTAACTCTGATTTTTCCATTGTCTTTAAATTTTGTTCTTACTTTGTGCCCAATGCAGCTGAACTCCTGTGTGCATGTTTTTCTTATTTGGCTTGGAATTACACAAATCTTACCATATTAGATGTTTCTTATGTTTGCACTATTCAAGGTTTTTTTCCCCAAAACCCAGCCCTCTTCTAAATTGCACATTTTCCAAGTGTTAGGATTAGGATGGAGGTACAGCCACTTTGAAAAACAGCATGGTAGTTTCTCAAGCAATTAAAAACAGAACTACCACATGATCGATCTAGCAGTTCCACTTCTGAGTATATATCTAAAGGAAATGAAATCTTTATCTCAAAGAAATACCTGCATTCCCATGTTATAGTAGCATTATTCACAATTGCCAAGATATGGAAACAACTTAAGTGTCATTCATGAATGAATGGATAAAGACAATTACATATATAATGGAATATATTATTCAGCATTAAAAAAGAGGGAAATCCTGTCACTTGTGACAATGTGGATGAATGCGGAGGGCATTATGCTAAGTGAAATAAGACATGAGAGAAAGACAAATACTGGATGGTAACATGTTGAATCTGGAGGAAAAAAAAACACCCAGAGTCAAACTCAAAGAAGGTAGTGGCTAGGGCTGGTGAGGGTGAGGGAAATAAGGAGAATTGGTATAAGATGAATAAAGTCTGAGGAGCTTATGTATAATATGGTGACGGCTGTTTATAACAATGTATTGCATAATTGAAATCTACTGAAAGAGTAGCATTTAAATGTTCTCACACTCACGTACAAAAGGTAAGTAAATATGTGAATTGGTGGGTGTGTTAATTAACTCAGAGGTGGGACTCCTTTTACATTGTGTATCAAATCATCAGGTTGTATACTTTAAATGTCTTACAATTTTATTTGTCAATTATACCTCAATAAAGTTGGGAGGACAAATAAAAAAAAATGGGCCTGAGCTGGCTGCAGAGCAGAGAGGAGCCTTGTTCCTCAGTCACTGCAGCTGGACTCACTTAAGCCAGACCTGGCCCTTCAAGTCTCCCACAGCTAATCTGCCACCGCACGCTCATGCTGGTGTGACTGATTTCTGTGACTTCATTTTGTTGAGGACTCGAGATAGAGGGATCTGTCTGGCCACCACCAGAGAAGTCAGAAAAGCAAAGGGCAAGGGAAGAGGGAGGAATGGATGACCTGGCAGCACTGAGTCCTGGCAGCAGTGATGAAAGGAGAGTCCCAAAGGTGTTGCCATTAGTGGCTGGGGCCTGAGCCCCCTGCTGTTGTGTGTGTTTGGAGGTGGGGGGGGTAGGGTAATGAAGGGGGAGAGGTCGGGATCATGCTTCTCTGCTCTCCCTTCAGCCTGTACAACTAGGAAAACAAGGTCTGTGGAGGCCAGAGAAAGGCTTCTCCACAGCAAAGGATGCTCTTGAGTTCTTCCAGCCACACTTGCACTGGCATTATTCATGACAGTCTGCCTCCAGAACAGTCGATGTTGAGAGGGGATGCTGAAAAGACAATAGTCTATTTAACAAAGCAGATCCTTTCAGCGCCTGTTTTAACCTCCTTCACATCCTGTCATCACTCTTTAATGTGCAGAGTTTTCACAGATTGGAAAGGAATTGTCCGGAAGAAAGGCCTATCCCCATGTGTGTTAGGCAGAAAAGTACAGGTAGAGGTGGGGCCTAGAGGGGCACACACAGGAGAGTTCCAGCGCCTACACAGATTTGTTCACAGGCTTTCCCTTGTGCTTAGTGTGCAACCTGGCCTTTCTGACCCAGCTTATTCCAGACCTGTCCAGCTCTGTCCTGCTCACACCCTTGCCAATGCTCTTTCTAGAAATAGACCCTCCTGTGATTTCCACAGCACCTGAAATATTGGCTAACATCTATCAAGTAGTGAGTATGCATCAAACACTATGCTAAATACTGTATACGATTATTTCATTTAATTCTCACAGCTATGAGATAAGAATGATCTCATTTGTAGAAACAAATTCTCAGAGAGGCTAAGAGACCTGTTAAGGTTTCACAGCTAATGAGCAGCACAATCAGGATTTGATTCTAGATCTATCTATTTGACTTCAGAATCTGAACTCTGTTTTATTTTGTCATTTGCTTTTTATTAAAAAAAAACCCCATTTAATCTTTTTTTTTATTCCACCCGATCTTCATTCCATGAGGGCAGGGACTGTGTCTGTTTTATTCACCACACTTGGTCCCAGACCAAGTATGGTCCTAGAATCTACACTAATAAAAGAGAAAGATGCAAATTGACCATACCTTGGTGACACCCACCAGCCAATCATGAGTAGGTATGCAAATTAACCCAACAAAGGGGTGGGTTAATTTGCATACACAGATGCTGAATGGCCGGGGGCAGGGTGGGACACTTGCATTATCACCATGGTGATGACACAGGCGTTCCACACTGCCCCAGTCGCTCAGGGAACTCTGGACAGCATGGGAAGTGGGGGCTGGAGTGGAAAGATTTGGCTCCGGGCCAGAGAAGAAAGAGGCCTCTCTGGGGCCCAAGTGGAAAGGCAGTGCTGGCAGCTAGGGAAAGGAAGGCCCATTCTTGCACGAATCTTCATGCATAGGGCTTGTAGTGTGATAAATATTTACTGAAATGATGAATAAAAAGTGAAATGAAATATAGTTGCAGCCTTGGGATGCTTCATTGTGGATGTGCTGATAATTCATTATGGTTCCTATTCTCAGAGAACGAATGATCCTCGGGCCCTGACAGGCCCCACTACCATCTGGTTTGAACAGCAATTTGGAAGACACAGTTGGGAGAGGATTTTTTTTTTCTCTGAGACCCTAAACCATGTATTTGATTGCCAACTTGACATGACCACTTGGATATCTAATAGATTTCCCAAATTTAATATGTCTTAAGTGGTTCATCCTCATTCTTCTCTACCCTTATCAATGGCATGACACCTACCCACCTGTTGACCTGCAGGAACCCGAGAGATATTCTTTTTTTTTTAAAGAACTTTTTTTTAAAATATATATTTTATTGATTTTTTTACAGAGAGGAAGAGAGAGAGAGATAGAAAGTCAGAAACATCGATGAGAGAGAGACACCGATCAGCCGCCTCCTGCACACCCCACAGTGGAGATGTGCCTGCAAGCAAGGTATATGCCCCCAACCGGAATCGAACCTGGGACCCTTCAGTCCGCAAGCCGACGCTCTATCACTGAGCCAAACTGGTCTCGGCCTGAGAGGTATTCTTGATGCCTTCAGGATCTATTCCTCACACCCAATCCAATTACAAGTCCAATTGGTTACACCTTCAAGGTGTATCTGTAGACTGTTTAAATCTCCCACCACCTTCCTCATCCAGGGCATCTAGTTCAGGAAGCAGTAGCTTCTATACCTAGAGGACCACTCATTTTCATTATGGTTTCTGGATCCTTATAGATTCTCCCTGGCTCATGAATTTCTATGAGAGGAAAGTGGTATAGCATGTCAGGAAAGCAGGACCAGTTAGGGAAGCACATAGCATAGGTGGTTAGGTTGGTTCATTTGAGCATATTGGTCAATGTAGGTAGCAGGACTTGGTGATCAGAGTACCCCTTTGTTCAGAAATCATAGCTCAGCACCCAAACCTGGGATGGCCATGAGTGCTGTTTCTCTCTCTTTCCCACCATTTCTATGCATTTCGTCTTGGCTGGAGTCTCCTCGGAGACCCTGATGGTGACAGCAGAATCCTTCCTACTGCTTTCCCATCTTTCTTCTGTCCTTCGCTCAGCCTACTTGCATCTTTCCCAAGGCATACAGTGGACAAGGCCTGGAATCCTAGTCTCAAGAAGAGCTCCTCACCAAATTGAGAAGCCCCTGGGAATATCCTCATTAACTTTTCCTATATATAGTAGCCCCCTCTTATGCATAGTTTTCTTTTCCATGGTTCCAGACACTTCTGCAACCTTAGTAAAGCCTAAACCAATGAGAGCCTTTGATACTAGGGAGAGTCCAGAGACCAAAGGCCATAAGGTAGCCAAAGAAAGAAGAGTTCATAACCAGATAAGAGAACAAGATTCAGACATGCTTGTCTGAAAACAAGAGTGAAGCAAACCTTGCATGTTTGGCGATTTGCTGTAATGGTTGTATAGAGAGAGATGATGGAAGGTTTCTTTCACATTGGAATGTAAGCTTGAAAACAGCATCACATTTTTTTTCTGTATCCTCCCACCACGCTAGTGCTTCGTGTAAGTTTATCAAATAGTTGTTGCATTTATTGGAGCCTCAAAATAATTGACACAGATTCCATGTGAAACATTCTAGGCACATTTCCTTGCTTGTCCACCATCTGAGCTGCAGGGAGGATGGAAAATAATGTCTGTGTTAGAGCAGCTCCACAATTATTCAGAACTGGCATGAGAAGGATTATCAGAGCGAGAAATTTTACAGTCTGGCTTTCTGGGGGCCTCTTTGAAGTGGGTGTTTATAACACATTTTGCTGACTGCTTCCATAAATCCCAAGAGTGCTGGTAATTTTACATTAAAAAAATAAGAAGTGAAAATGAAGCAGTTTGGCTGTGAGCACATCCTTGAATTTCTACTGGTTGCTTCTGATTATAATTGACTGTGAATAAATTTTTACCATTTGCAACATGGTATGAAGAAAAGCATACCCTGATGCTTTAGAACAATGTCTAAAAACATCCCCACGTTCAGAGGGCAAGGAGAAGTCTCTGAAACAAGGTTGGCCAGCACTCTCGAGGGCACAGGGGGGAAACTTTTCATTCCATAAGAACCATTGACCTCAGTGGCCCTCTTTTGGCCTTTGTAGTGCAAATATTGGATTTGTGGAAGCACAGGGGGTGGGGGGGCATAGAGGGGGTTAGAGGGAAGTAGGGGGGAGGAGGGTCATTAATTACAAACGGATGCTCCTTCTGTGTGGGGAGACCCTGTTTAGATTCAAGGCTTTGAAGTTTTGGACGAGGCCAACCCTCAAACATATTTTTTCTATTGTTCTTCATTAATTAAAAAAAAACCCAACTTTGAAATAATGAGACCAATAAGAATTGAAATAATAATAGCTGACATTTGAGTGCTCACTAGCGCCAAGCACTATTCTATGCGCATCAAGTCATTTAATCCCCACAACATCACTGTGTTTAGAGATGAGGAAGCTTAGAGACAGAAAAGTGAAACCAGCCTACCAAGGCCACATGGCCCAGCCCAGATTCAATCCCACATGAAACTGGTGCCAAAGCTGAGTTCTAGGGTAAGCGAGACCACTTCTTGTTAGTGCCAAACGAATTGAAAAGCCAGGGAAACCAGGACCACAGGCTTTACTTATATGTTGAGCCAAACTCTGGTATTCAGCCCCACCCCCACCCACCCCCAAAATTAACCTAGTTAGAAAAATTAAAAGTAAAACAAGGCTGAAACTGAAGGGTCCACCCTGTGTCTTCCGCTAGTCCAAGGCCAAGCTGACAAAGCCAGTTTGGGGCAGTTTAAGATTTTCCCTTTCCATGGCTGGATCTGTTTTAGATAGAATCTTCCAGCTGGTCCTGATTTGCAGATGGTGCTCAGTTTTCCAAACAAGCCATGCACTGACATCTCAGAATTCCGTTCCAGCTAATGCTAGTTCATTCGTGGCACAATTCTCCTCGTTGGGGTATCTGTTCCACCCCCCCTTCTTTTTTTGTAAAAGTGGAGCATAACAGTTCATTCTAATTGTTGCATGTTGTAATATTTTTACATGCAATTTTCTCCTTCAGTTCATTGCTCCCTACAAAGGAGTTTGTGGGTATGATTATTGTATTATGTTTATAATTGAAAACAGCTGACTTCATGGATTTTTACATTTTACCTTGTTTTCCAGCTGGGCCTGACTTTGGCTTGTCATGTGAGGCACAAGGGGAGGTGGTTTGGAGGAGAAAGTAAGGGAGGGTGTCAAGTCGTTGCTTGTGTAGCCAACATCAATAGTAAACTAGCTCTGGAGAAGAAAGGATGGAATTCTCTTAGTGCAACTCTTTCAGAGCCTGAGAAAGGCTTCTGGAAAGTAACTTTCAAATATAAAAAGGGAGAGAGAAAAGTGTAAGTGGACATGTGGGTTATGATACCAGAGTCTCCATTCTAATGTGTGCCTATTATATGCCAGGCAGAGTACTGAGTGCTTCCTGTATGTTATATCCTTTAATCATCACAACAAACCCACTTTGCTGATGAGACAGCTAAGGCTAGAAAGGGTAAGGGAGAGAGCTGGTAATTAAAGTCTGAGATTTTCTGAGGCCAGAGACCAGGCTCCTAAGCACTCATCCCACTCTCCCTGCCCCTGGGCTTTCCTGTATATGTGAGGTTCTAGCTGGAGAACCACTCAATGGCCTATTCAGAAGGACAGTTAGCCCTGCTCCACCTCCATGCTTTCCTGGATTTCCCAGGGGGGAAGGTGAGTGTTATCTGTGGTGGAGACCCCTCCCTTAGTCTGATAAGAGATCAAATTGTAAATCACTTGGGGTTGTCACTTACTGTCAACCCCATCACCATCACTTTTACTGTTACCCTTCCCCTATACTCCTCCTTGAAAACCCCAAGGAATTGAAAAGGGCAAGATGTTCCCCTTTGTAGGGTTCTCCTATATGAGAAGTGTTACAGACATTGAAGATGTGGGCCAGGGATGACTCCTCTATGCTATTTGCTGGAGATTCTTAGTGCACTGCATCTCTGGGGGAGACCTATTGGTCCATCTACTCATTCATAAGGTGAATTCTATGCAAATTATTAGGAGTGCAGTAGCTGCTATGGTCTGATATTTGTATCCTCTCCACCCCCCTCCAATACACACATCGGAATCCTAACACTCAATGTAATGGTGTAGTAAAGTGGGTCTTTCGGAGGTGATTAGGTTAGGAGGGTGGAACCCTCATGAATGGGATTAGTGACTTTATAAAAGAGACCTCACAGAGGCCACAGATCCCTAGCCCTTTTGCCATGTGTGGATATGATGAGAAGTTTACAACCAGGAAGGTCTTCACCTGACCATGATGGCACCCTGATCTCAAACCTCCAGCCTACATGTCTATGAGCAGTTAGTTTCTGCTGTACATATGCTATGCAGTCTGTGGTTTTTGTTATAGTCACCTGAATGGACTAAGAGAGCAGATGTGATGGCTCATCTTTGCTCAGACATGTTCTGTAGCTGCCATTGAGCAGGCAAAGGGAGATCTTCCTGAATTTTATGTTGACTCAGAATAATAAAAAAAAGAGCAGTTTCCATACCAGTCAGTCCTGTATGATTCCTGGGCTTACCTAATGCCTGGTACCCATGGTCTGCTGTTCTTACCCATGCCTCTACTCGCTTGGTTGTTGGGCTTGCCCTTGGCAAACAATGCTAGGTAAGACAACTTACCTAAGTTAGAAGTAGTGCTTAAAACTGGAGAGGAAGTATGTGTGATTCATGAGTTTTCCTTTCTTTGTGCTTTGTGCTGTGCCAGTGACACTGGAAATTGTGGCATTATTTTTGGCTAGAGCCTATTCTGTAATATCATATATTATTCGAGATTCTGTGCAACAGAATTGAACTTGTGAGGTAAGTATATAGGACTTTATAACTTGCGGTCTGGATTTCTTATAGAAAGAGACCTGAGTGATTTTGATACTCTTTTTGCCTCTTCCATCATAGATTTGGCCATAGACTTACCATATTTCCTTATTTCCTTGCTTTACTGAGATGCTTTCTGTCTCTTCGATACATGTTTATGTTTGCTGCTTTCTTTCTAGAAATAAAAAGAAAACATCTTGATAGTCTCCTTAGAGGACAAACTATTCTTTGAAATATAAATGAACATTGAGTGTGAAAGGTTCTTCCATTGGTGAGATCTTTGCTGTGTTTTCAGCACTGAGGTCCTCTCCCTAGGGGAGAGAATTCATTTTTTTCCCCTGGGCACCGTATGTTTGCATGCAGGCAGCTCTATGCTGTTTAGACTGTGGATTCAGGGTCCAAAGGGCAAGGCTTTCTCCTTAAGCAAGGGGACCTGAGTATATACCATGTTTCTCATCAAAGTGAAAGGAAGAATTTTATTCATCAGAAATTGCCCATGAAATTGGTAATGAAAAAAAAAATCAGAAGAATTCCCAGAAGGATACATGCTTCCTCCTCATGGATTGAGAAAGGATCTGGTGACATTGGGTTACACAGCGAATTCTCCAGGCCAGATGGCCAGGGAGTAGGTCAGTCCTGGTGGTCACACCTGGCTAGGAAGTCAGGAAAAGTGCTCACAGGCAAGTGAAGGAACTTAACAGAGAGCAGAATTGTGGTGAGGCAATAAGGACTGATTCTAGAAATAATTTCTGGCAAATTTTCTGGCTGGTGCCCTGTGTAAACTTCAGCTTGACCCATTTTTAAAAATCAACAGCAAATATTTACAATATTGTCCAAAGTTTAGAGCTTATCTATATTTTACAGTAAATATCTGTAAGTTGTACAAGATTTATGAAGTAAGATTTATGTTTCCTTTGAATGCATCTCTCATCCGAGACTGAGCCACATGGGGCCTTGGGGATTCTTTAGATTAAATTACATATTACAAAATGTAAACATATTCTCCAGTAAAATATCAATACATTAATGTCAACCAATTGCATGGCTTTTAAATATAGTGTTGAGCAGGATTGAAAGAAATATGTATAACTAGTATTTTTACACCATTCACTGCCTATTATCGATTCTTTGACATGCTTGATTGAAATTTTGAAGGGGGTTTAGTAAAGGGACCATTCATCAAACTGTGAGCAGCTGTGCCAAGGAGGGATGTTGAAGCACCAATGGCCCAGCAACAGTGAGAAGCTGTTTCCCGTCATTTGAAGGGAGAAGAGAAGGAACAGTATATTTCTGGGGTCCATTGAATTTTACAGCCTAACACTTCAGCCACAGATGTTTTCTCCTCAAAAGGTGCAATCACTCTTTTGTTTCAGACTTTAAAATATATTTTGATAATACACTAAAAGTAAGGTGGTCATGTTTCCAAGTGATGATATTATAGGGATGAACCCACACTTTCACTTTGCCTTACTACTGTTAAATTACTTCTGTACCCAACAAGACAAACATTTATTCATATCAAGCGTAGTATGTTTTCTTTGTAATTTATTTCAGTTAAAAAAATATAGACACATGGCTATTGTAGCAAACTTGGAAAACTAAGAAACATTTTACCCATGGTCTTATTCTTCAAAAACAATAGCTAATTTTTAATATGTTATTATTATTATTGATTTCAGAGAGGAGAGATAGAAACATCAATGATGAGAGAGAATCATTGATTGGTTGCTTCCTGCATACCCCACACTAGGGACTGAGCCCCTAACCTGGGCATGCCCCCTAACCTGGAATCAAACTATGACTTCCTGGTTCATATAGGTTGACTTTCAGCTACTGAGCCAGGCCAGCTGGGCAACAGCTAATCTTTTAAGGCCAGTGTTTGCAGTCATTACCACCCCTCTTCCTACATCCCCCCACTAGAATATATTTTAATAGCTGTGAAAAATTCATCTCGTTTTTCTCTTACTACAAAACATAAGTATTTCCATACTACATGAGTATTTGTTACTACAGATTTTTCATAAACAAATTTTAATTGCTGGATAACATTCTGTCAATGGATATGATGTTGGCATTAGACATTTAGGTGACTTGTTTTTACTGGATCTTAATATGTATTCAGTTAAATTGAATAAGGACAAGAATAGTTAAAGAAGGAAAAAGGAACTTCTCACCTAGTCGCAACTTCTTCTGTTTTACCTGGGTCTTTTCCATATCTCATTAAAATTTAACTAACTTGTTTTACAAGCAGCTCTTGGAAACTCCAGTGGTGGGGTGGACATATCCCTTCACTCCCAATCACACAGGCATAGCTATGGTACCGCTCTGGCAGAAGCAAGGAGTCAGAGATATGTGTTATTTTCTGAGCTTCTCAAGAGAAAATCTGAACTTTCAAAAGTCTAGGCTTAATAGCTGTGTCTGTTATACACACATACAAACATACAAGTGTCGAATATTGAGATTCTAAATAGCTTATTTTTAGTATTTGAAGAAAATTGTCTCTTTCCCAAGATGTCAAAAATACTTCTGTGTATTCCTGGAATCATGGAAAGTTAGGGAGTGTATGAGTTATCTGTATACGACTTTTAATGTCTGCCATGTCTGCCATGTTTGTTCCATTCCAAACACATGGCCGACATTACCCATCAATCAGTCTTTTCTGAGACAGCTTCAGGCTCCTTCCCAAGATAGTAATACCACATTAATCCCTCATAAATGGTTCAAGAGAACAACCATACTTCCCATCAAGAACTCATTGAATACTCCTTTATTCACTGTTAAGCATATGAAACATTTTAGATTCTGTGCAGAAAAAAATAGTGTGTCTGCTTGACTTATTAAACATCTGTGAAGGTTTATATTTTAAAAGGATTCCAGGTGATTTGATAGCACATTAAAGGTTGAAGGCACATTAACCTAGAGCATAAAATCAAAGAATACACAGGGAAGAAAAGATCCAGAGAGAGCTGTCTGGCAGCCATGGGCTGGACCCCCTGGGAATCAGTACCTTGGAGAGGGCATCACATGCATATGATGGACTGGTCCTCAACTTCATAGGCCCAGAAACTTAATTGTGTTAATTATGCACAATTATCACCTTATCGGAGGTGGTCTTGCTAATGAAACTCACAAGGCATTGATGTGCAAACCAGAATCCTATGTATTACATTATGGTATGAACAACATCTGTCAGAATAATTCTTTGTAGTCATATGTAGCTTTAGGTACTCCCAGTGAGTACCTCCACACAGGTACCTAAGTTATAGGCCTAACTGTCTCTTGGCCAATAGAGAATGATAGCGTAAGATTGGGCATTTTCGAGATGTTTCTTTAAATTATGGTTATTTCTCCTTCAAGAGGGCTTGATAAACATGAAGAAATTTTCACTTTTGCATTGCCTTTAAAAATTTTTCACTAAAGCTCCCCTTGTCTCATGCTAGATAACTTTCAGTGAGTGTTCTGGCCTGTCAAATATAGTTCAGCTATCTTCCTGAAGATATTTGCCGATTCCCCATTTCAGGTACAATATAATTATAAACTATTCATAGGGTGTCTGTTCCTATAACGCTCTAAATTCCATGTATTTTGGTTCTTACTGGCTTCATTTTCTAAGGAGGCCTTTTCCAAACTATAGATTCCAAATCTCCTTACTCCCAACAATGACTATTTCAGTCAAATCTTGGCTCCCCAGATGGTTTGGGACAAATTGCGTTTCTTATAAGTATTTAAGTTACCTTTATGAAAAGCAGTGATGAAGAAGTTGGAAGGATTTATAGAAAGAGCCAATGCATTAATTGTAAATGTGCTTGGAGAAAACATAGTTAAGATGTTTTTAAATACATTAAACAAGACATTATTCTCTGCCAGATGGGAAAAGGCACAGTTGTATAGTCATGAAGGGTCTACTTGTTACTGTTAACATCACTTAAAGCCAGCCTTCTTGGTGTGCCAAGAGTAGCTACCATAGGATAAAATGCTAAGTAGCAATTGGGGACACTATACATTTGCTTGTCATGCATCATATCCAAAGATTTTCTAACTCTGGTAGAAGGAGAACATTCTGCTTTTCCAGTAAGTAAGAATGGAAGGATATGTTTTTGGAGAACTGTATATATTCACAGCACATCTATTTCCATAATCAAAAGACTGCCTTTCCTATTTTATATTAATGGACAATAAAAAGCTCTTAATCCTTTGTACTTCTTTTCCTCTGGATATTTGTGGAACATCTTTCATGCCTACTACTCATAGCATGAGGTAATACATGATGTAGGATCTCTTACTGAGCATCCACATGGTCTCAAATCAGACCCCCAAACTTAAGAAGGAAACCAATTAATCAGTGATTGTGTACCATTAGCCAAGTGTCTTTCCTAAATCAAGGCAGAGTTGACATTTCCTAGGGGCCCAATTCCATTAGCGGTGCTTTCATACTCAGCAAAGTGGAGCTGTGGGTCACTTAGCCAGTGTTGTAGGACTGTGGCCACTGAACTGCAGACACAGCCCAGGGCCAGAGGGAGCCTACTTTACACCCAGTCACTAGCTACAGTCACATGTAAGGTTCAAGTGAGACCAGACTGCAAGGACTCTGCAGAGGTAAAAGTACTTTAAAAAGTAAAATATAACTGCAAGGGGATTTGTATCTAAATAAAATATTTTTATACCCTCTGTTTCCACTAAACTGCCCAGGAATCAGTGAATTCCTTTTCTCAAGCTGCTTTAGAAAGCATTCTGTCTGAAGACATCATTCCTCATCACTGTATCCACAAAGAAGTGTTTCCCCCCAGTAAACTCAACACGTTAGTCTTTTTGTCTGGGAAGGGACAGTTTTTGAACCTGAAGTTTGATCTGTACCTTACTCTGCTCTTTAAAGTGATGATGCTCGGCCTTTTCCCTGTAACCTCATTTCTTGCTCTGAAATTCCTGCCCATTTTAAAGTTTGAACTGAAGTCTAAGTTTCTGCATAAAGTTTAATTTCTCTGTAAAGTTTCTCTGAATTCTTATATTCCTTTCAGCACTTACTATCTGGTCTAAGCATGGTTATATGCTGCTATATCTTGTTTCTGAAGTGGTCTCAGGTGCATAAAGCTCTTTAACGTTCAAAGCAAGGGTTTCTAATCACTCTTCAATGGTCTCTTGTTTCAATTGTGTTTTTATATAGCCATAGAAACCATATTTCGTGAATAAGACAAGTCATGTATTAAGTTCTGTCTGTCAATAGGGCCAAATATTTGAAATCTGGGTCATCCTAGAAAATCCAGGGTCCATTGCTTCTGTATTTATGGTGACACTTATACTCCTGTTATAGCCACATATCTGTCTGCCCTGCTAGATTCTGAGCAAACTGAGGCTAGTAAAAAATACTATTTATCCTTACATTGTTGTTTCCCACTGTTTTCAATATTGTTGCTCTTATTTGGCACTTCTGGGCCAGACACAGCACTTCCCCTCACGAACCTCATCTTTATAATGTCCATTTCTTATATCCATTTTAAACAATGAAGCCTCACTAGTGCATAAAGAGTAGGTGCACACATAATTTTGAAATAATGAATAAATCAATGCTGAAGCAATCGATGACCAAGAATCCACCTGGGAATAGTTTTCTTGAACCAGGCTTAGAAAGATAATCTTAGAAACTTGGATCATTTCCTTTTTAGAGGTAGGTCAGGAAATGTGAGGATATGAATTCTCATTTTGATTCTTTAATTACAGTGCATTTTTGTGGCATTTTTTTGAAATAGCTATTGATTAGTACATATTTGGAAATACTTCAGTGTTAGAAATGGTCAACTTACCAGTATTAAATTGAGATATTTGTGAAGAAATGGTTGTGTGGGAGTAAATGGGAGAGAAGAAAAGGACTAATAAGAATCAAGAGCTTGTGGAAATATTTATCCATTGGGTTTTGGATTCATTTGATGAAATAGAAGTACCACAACTAAATAAAATTAAGTCTTGCAATTGAATACAGAAATTTCATATAAAAGCAAAGGGAAAAAAAGGTTAGGAAAAGTTGATTACTTCATGTACTTCAAGAGTAGAAATTATTTGACAGACTTGAGTATTTTAGGGGAATATAATTTGCAAATAGTTTAGTTTTATGGCTCTGGTTGCAAATTGTTAATTTCTTTTGCTGAGAAATAAAAGATAGAAGTCATATTTAAAATTATACAAGCCTCAGGCTATAGAATACTTGTTAAATATCCCTTGGAATTACTAAGTAAAGGGAAAAATAATTTTTGTAGTATATATGTAGTGTACAGAAAACTCTACAAAAGTAAGCATTATAAAACATTCTTATGATCTTATGATGGGAAATTGAATAAGAAATCTCTTATATATCATGATTGAACTTGCAGATACATTGCTAATTATGATTACATTTCCACTGGAGAAAAGTAATGTAACAAAGGAGAAGATGTTATTCCTTGCTCAGTAAAAAGAAATTAGTCCTCAATCATAATGACACTTGCTAATTACTGCAAAAAAACTGAGAATAGAGAATTTAGTGGTTTTCTTGAGATTATGCTCTGTTTGAAGTCAATTTGGATTTTGCTTGATTACTTTCAGTTTGGGGGTGTGGATTAATCATCTCAATCTGGGCTTTATGAGGAGAACCCAGTTTCATGCTTTTTCATCTTCCTTTGGGGTTCAAATTCCTCACTAGCTTTGGACTCATCAGAGCCTTTCTTCCAAGTTCTGGTGATCTGAGCTCTGAAATGCAGCCTTTGTAACCCCACAGCTTGAGTTGTAGCTGATAAGAACAGACTTTTCCAGGGTTCAGCCAGCACTGAGCAGGCTTTGGACAAATCATGAGTTGCTTAGTTGCTTCATAGATGTCAAAAATTTCCCTGCTACTTCTGCTGGGCTGGCATTGCAATTGACCGTGGCAGGTAAATCATTCACTGGATGTTGAGCTTCTGAGGAAGAGACATGATATTGAAAAGTAAAGATTGTGTCTGACCAGCATGATGCAGAAGTTGAGTGTTAATCTATGAACCAGGAGGCTATGGTTTAATGCCCGATTGGGACACATGTCTGGGTTGCATATGTTGATCCCCAATGGCGGGCATGCAGGAGGCAGCTGATCAATTATTCTCTCTCATTATTGCTGTTTCTGTCTCTCTCTCCCTTTCTTTTCCTCTCTGAAATCAATAAAAAAATTATTTTAAAGTAAAGATGTGTTTGTTAAAGCCCATCTGGAGAGGATATGGAGTTTAGCCACTAAGAAAAAAGATGGCCATTTTAAGAACTCACATAAAAAGATTACTTATACTTTGTGGTATAACTGACTGAGATTACAGAAGCATTGAGAATAATCCTTTCTTTGGTTGGAAATTTGTAGGATTAAACTTTGGAAAAAGTCAAGAGGGAATAATAATATGCCCAATAGGAAAATGCCAATTTTACTTTAAGAATATCCTGGAATAGTAATGTTTCTAGAATTATAGGATGTAATATCTTGTTTAGTAGGTCTCTAGAAACAAACTGATTGGGTTTAATTCTGGCTCTGCCACTTAATATACAATTGAATGTGGATAAATTATTCTGCCTGTCTGAGCTAAATTTTTCTCATCTTTAAGATGGAGTTATTGTAGTTATGGAAACTAAATGTGATGGTGCATGCTTTTATAGTACAAATAGTGGTAGTGAGGACTCAGTAAGGTTTATCCCATTCAGTTCCTACAAAGTGTTCACCAGTTGGTTGTGTCAATTCTACCTTCTAAATTCTTGAATTTATCCACTTCTCTCCATCTCCCTTGCCACCTCCCTACAGCAATTGTCCCCAGCTAGTGGTTCTCTCTTCCAGTCCTGCTTCCTTAGTAAAGGCCAGTACATCTTGGATTTTCCAACCTCTTCTTTCTTTAGCTTAAATTTCAGGAAGAATTCTCAGATTTTCTTTTATGTTACCTTTGTTTTTTTCAGACTCAAATTCTTCTTCATTTAGGTTTTTTTCTGCTCTGTTTTGTCCATATTTAATATTTGTAGCAGAAACTTTACAAAATTTCATTGGCTCCTTTTTAAAAGTTAATAATTCCATCCAGAGAGAGCTTTGCCTCTATTTAACTATATTCAAAGAATGGTAAGCATACAAACTGCCTTGGGAAATTAATTGAACTCAATAGCTACTGTGAAAATAAGGTCTGGGCCAAAATAACAGCAGGGGAAAGAGTCCCTGATATCCAGCTAAGTGACAAGAGAAATTAACAACAGGTGTTTATATATTCTAGAGTGGTCATTTCAGTTCTCAACATTCTTCCAGACCCCACAATTTTATGGTCATTGCTTCTAAGTCCCTGTCCTCAGAGATGCTATTTAAATAATTGATCAACTAGTGTATCATAGGCACAGATGGGTCAAGATAGGTAAGAGTGGATACTAGCTTTAATGCTGGAGCAGAGTACTGAATTAGATTCACCATGTTAGTTACTGGATGGTGGGAAGATCAAAGGTCCGGGGTAGCTGGGGACATGGCATTGCAGTGGTGAGTTTGTACGGTAGCTGTTTACCAAGAAATAGAAAAGTATTTCAATATTTTGACAACTAGTATGACTGTACTAGTTTATATCAGCTGGATTTCCCTACAGATTCTATCATAACCTGTGCAGCTGCATCTGTCATGTTGCCTAAGACCACAGTGACCATTGACCTTCCAGCTAGGGTTGGCACTGAAGGCCATATGTGGTATTTGTCTCATCATGATGCTCTTTGTCCCATTAAGATGGACACAAACTTTTGGGAACAGTTGAGCTGAATAGAAAGAGTTACTGTTCTAGAAGGAGGAACTACTGAGGAAAATGGGTCAAGGAGGAAAGCTTCAGCTATCAATCACCCATCCCAGCAGAGATTTCAGCAGAAATTTAATAAGTCAAGCTCCGTAGTGATTGCAGAGCTCTTAGGCGCAGTTCAGACCAAATCGGGGTATAGATGGAAGCCAGCTGCTTTTGATAAATGACTCTACATGGCTGAATGTTCTACAAAAGGAAACCTTTAGTGCTGTGAGCATGCACAGATGATGTCATGAGCCCTTCAAACGGATGAAGGCTAATGGATCAAAAGCGAGCCTGATGCCAAAAAAATGGCTTCGCTGAACGAGAATTCAGGGATGGAGTTACTCTTTTACACAAGGGATCCAACAGTCTTTCTTTCCCTCTAGGTCTTAGTTCAATGCACTACTCTGGTTTACTTAGCTTTACCTAGAAAATGTTCCATCTTTTTAGACTTTTATTGCCGAATGGATGTGATACACAGTTCTTAATCTAAATTTTCCAAGGTGGGTAACTGCTCTAAGGATTGTTAACATTATAACAAGAGATTAAGGAGATTGGCTGGTAAATCCCAAACACTTGTAACTGTTGGCAAAATTCTGGTAATCTCCACCAATATCTCATTGTGTATAATTGGATCGGGTTGGAAGATTTGACTTGGACGGGTGAGTCTCAACATTTAACCTTTCAAATGAGTGGCAGGATTTGCAGGTGGATTTGTTCCACAAAGTAGCTAATGAATGATGTATCTGTTGCCAAAGTGGACCAAAGCCTGGAAAGATTTGGTGAATGCTATTTATGCTGTTAGAAAAGTTAGAAATGCTGTTAAAAATGCCCCTAGACATTTGGGCAGCCTCTAGTGTTTAGGTGTTTAATTTTACTGTAAGAGAACAGATTCCAGGAGATAATTTAAGAGTTGTGGTCATCTACCCATTTGAAGAGCAGGTCATACTAACTCTCCCCTAGCCTAACTTCTCTGGAGTTGGATAGGGCTAATAGAAATGCCTAATTAACAATAGCAGATGAATTCGGCAAGAGATTAAATAAAAGACTGACAACACCAGGTCTTAACACAAACTGTCTGAATAGTCGTGCAAATAGTAAGCTGGATAACATTTGTTGAAAGTAAACCAAGCTAAACAATCCACTGAAGAGCTCTTCTCAGCCTATACCTAGAAATGGCAATTTAGCTTTGGGGAGGGAGACACGGTAAAATAGTAGCTTGGACTAGTGCCCAGGGCTCTCCAAGATAAGGTAAAAGGAGACTGTGTGTCTTGGACCGGAGCCATTTCTACAGAAGATGCAAAGCCAAGGCAGAGAGTCTTGGGAGGACCCTTTCTTAAAATGGAATTTCCCTTCACATATGCCTTAGCAACCCTTGGACTCCAGGGAGAGAGCGGAGTCTGAGTTCTTACCCTGAATAAGGTTTAATCAGCTGCACTGGGGCAAAAGCCTGCTGTGGCTTCTCAGCTTTCCATGACTGCCACTTTCTTTCTTTCTTGGTGGGTGCCCCAACTTCACCTGGTTACCCCTTCATTTTCTGGACTTGGATGAGATCTGATGGGTTGAAGTATGCTGAAAAGCTGGATGATGCAAACAGGAAATGAATAGATGATAGCTCCCCTGGGGTGAGTCTTGATCAGTGTGAAATGAGAGATAAGAAAGGGCTGAGCATATAAATCTCACCTCCACGTCATCTTCATGGACTGCTCTGGGTACAGTTCTTCCCTGTAGCCCTTCTGGAGCTATGCATGTGAACATAGCTGTTGTATGACCTGCTGGGCCCCTCTGGGTTATGTGTGGGAGTGGGGGAAGAAGGAGGGGTGGCACAGTGCATCCTATTGAAGTGCATTGTTGTCCATTTATTAATTTCTTTTTGTTACTCCATGACACTGTATCTCCCAAATAAAGCCTTAGCACCTTAAATCCTCCTCTTAGGCTCTGCTTTCTAGAGTGTTCAAGCATTGGATACCAGACTAATGATTAAATATTCAAACAGTTCATTAACAGATTGTCCTAATCAATATGTGATGTTATTTTCCCTAAGGTCAGGCTGAAGACCGATTAAAGTTATTTTTTCTTCACTTTCATAGCTTAAACTTGTGTACTAGCAGTCAATACAAGCCTTTCTCAATAGAGTTTGAGAGAATTAAGCCCTAATGTCCTAAGGTGCCTATTGCAATTAATAAATTGTTTTCTCTTCTGTATATCTATATTATCATCTTTGGGAAAATTGAGAAAGTAGCTACTCAAGTGATAATTTTTTAAGGGCTTAATTTTCTTGAGGAAAACTTGTTTTGAAGACCTTGTCTGGATATTTTCCTGAGATTGTTTTTATTTGGGTTTTTACTAGAGGAGAAATATGTATTTAATGTATGTTTTCAATTTTAGTCCTTGTTTGGCTACTACAAAGAGAGTGAATTACCTGATTCTTATTTACTTAATAAATATTTGAGTATCTACTAAGAGCTAGTTCTTAGGAAAGTGAAGACTGAAACTTGCTCTCTGTTCTCCCAGAGCTGAGTCTAGTGGGAATATCATGTAGACAAATATAACTCTGTGGGTACCATAGCAGATGTATGTGGAGCATGACCTGAGAACTCAGGAGAATGAGGTAATATTCTCTTTTCAGGTTGTGTGCTTGCCTCACTATTGTGCCACACATCCTATATAATAAAGAAGTAATATGCAAATTGACTGTGACATCCTCACAAAATGGCTGCATGGGGCAACCAGGCCAGCGGGGGGCGGTGGGGGGGGGAAGGTAATGAGGGATGACCAAACAACTGAATAGCAGCTGCATGGGTTGACCAGGCTGGCAGGAGGGTTAGTGAGGGGCAACGAAACAACTGGACAAAAGGCTAGGGCAACCAGGCTGGCAGGGGTACTGTGAGGGGCGACCAGGCCAGCAAGGGGGGCAGTTGGGGGCAACCAAGCCAGTAGGGGGAGGGCAACTTGGGGTGACCAGGCTGTGGTGGGGGGGGTGCGTGGAAAGTTAGGGGCAACCAGGAAGGCAGACAAGTGAGTGATTAGGAGCCAGCGGTCTAGGATTGTGAGAGGGATGTCCAACTGCCGGTTTAGGCCTGATTCCCAGGATCGGGCCTAAACCAGCAGTTGGACATCCCCTGAGGGGTCCTGAATTGCAGAGGGTACCAGCTGGGTTGAGGGGACCACCCCTGTGCATGAATTTTGTGCATCGGGCCTCTAGTAGCATACATAACTGCTGTGTTCTAGAGAACATAACTAAAAAAAAACTATGATGAAATTTTTTTTTTATCATTCATATTATAATAAATTTTCAGGATTCCCTAAAAAATATAAAAGCTTAATTCTAAATAGTATTGATCAGGAGAAGAGGTTGAAACTTGCTAAAACATCCAATCTTGAGTCTATTAGCTAGGTTACTCATAACTAAGTTTTTGAAACAGTATGTTATTTTTTTTCTAACACTTCTCATGAAAGGGAGAAATAGCAAAAGTTCTGTGTTTTTCAGAGCCTGACTTTCAATGTTTCTTTTGTGCCATTCACAAACATTGGGAGACCAGAAGTTTGGTGCCAGAATTGAAAGGATGTCTATCAGTGATGGCTCAGTGGTTGAGGTCAGGGTTTGATTCCTGGTCAGGCACATGCCTGGGTTGTGGGCTCCATCCCCAGTAGGGGACGTGTAGGAGGCAGCTGATCAATGATGACCTCTTTTTCTTCCTCCCTTCCTCTCTGAAATCAATAAAAATATATTTAAAAAAGAAAGAGTGTCTATCATTTGCGGGTTTTCAGAAACATTTGTGGAGGGTCCATTTAAACTGTACTCATATTCATTTCTGTAAAAATGACTCTGCTTGTTTTAGGAGAGAAGTTTATTACTGAAATGTGAAATTTCAGAAAATACTCTAATGTATTTTAAATGATATAAATAGCTCTAGTGAAATCTGTTGAAGAGATATGGTTAGGGGGCATGGCTCTGTTAAGCTGTGTTAAGTTATATATATCTAAAGGAAGGACAGAGTGAATTACAAAAACTGTGCTATTTAAGAAAAACAAAATAAAGATTAATTTCTGGCATATAATTTTTCAGATAACAGAATTACAGACTAACATTTATAAAGTAAAGTGGTACTGCAAAGGAAAGGAGGATGAATGTTCTTACTTTAAATAGGATGAAAAATATTTTAAGAGAGGAAAATATGGACAGCATTTTTGTTTTTTAATATATTTTAAAAAGATTTTGTAGAGAGAGAGGAAGGGAGATGGAGAGGGAGAGGAAAAGACAGAGGAAGAGGGAAAGGGAGAGAGAGAGAATAAACATTGATGAGCCTGCAATCCAGGCAGTGTCTTGACTGGGAATTGAACCTTCAAGCTTTGGGTGTGCACAAACGATGCCCAATGAACTGAGCTACACAAGCCAGGGCTGGTCTTTGTTTGTTTTTGCATTGGAACAAAATTTTATTCTTGGATCTTAAAACAAAAGAATTAAGATTCTATCATGGGACAATGGAGCATGGGAACTAACTCTAGGTAATAAAGCATACATGTCCCCCCTAGGAAAAATTGTTATCAAAGGCCTTGTTGAAATCTGGCAGAAGCCCTATTTATTTTTAATGCCCTAGAAGACAGGATAGAAATTACAACTCATTAGTCATGATTAAACAGACCGTGTTTCTAAACATCCTGGAACTTCTCTCCTTATTCTCTCCACTGTGCCCATTCTTCATTTTCATCTCTGTCAGTGAATGCAAATCTTCCACATTCTGGACCCAACTCAGGGTCACACTGGAAAGAACACCAATCCTAGTCAAATCTTTATTAAACACACAAATCTTAATATTCACTCTTTTCTCTTGGGCAAGTATAGGAGGGGATCCATTTTTCATGTCTAGAAACAATTCCATGAGAAATATAAATCATTTCAATGGTGAGTCTCTGTGATATCAGAATTACCCTCAAAATTGATACTGATTTGATTAACTGTGATCTCTTAGAGGAAAAAATGAGCTCTGCATTCTCCTTCTTCCAAGGAGATCTTTTTGTTTATTCATTCCTCACTACATTTTGGACATGGCCTTTTATATGGACAGAAGCATAAGGAGCACATGCAAGCTGTTTTTGTTTGATTATTTTCTTCTCAGTAGCAACCCATCCTCCCAATTCCTTAGCAAGCGTTCTAGGAAGAGAGTTATCTGGGTGAAAAAGTCAGAGCTTTTTCTGTGTGGAGCCAAAGCTTCTGTTCTTTGGGCTGCATGATTTGACTCTCTAGTTGGCCTTGACTTTGAATCAGTGAAGAGTTCACACAATTAAGTGCTTAGAGTTTTCTTAGTCATGAGCCAGGGATGGTGGTGCCTGCAAAACAAAACAAATCCCTAATATGAATGTATAAAAAGGATCATCTGACTAATGCCTGGTACAAAATGATGCCTGGCATCTGTACTTTTAGTGGAAATTTGTGCAAAGAAGCAAAGTAATTTTGTTCTTGTTATCACTCTTTTGATTAGATGGGTATTGAGTTTTCTGGAGTGTAGCCATTTAAATATGAGATGGTGTTAAGGCTGCCTTTGCCAAGTAGTATTTCCCCTTGTGTAGTTTTATCCTCCTTTGTTTGTTTCTGTTTGAGACCATGGGGAAACTATTTCTTGTTCGAAAAACAAAACCACATGGTCTACCTAAACCTCCTAACTGTTTTCTTTAACGTGGGGCTCATCATCCCCGTGAAGCCTTGGAACACCTTTAGGTCCACAGAGGAATTCAAGAACAAATGGCAGGCACAGCTCATCTCTTACTGCCCATCCCCACCCCTCCCTTGCCTTTCCACTGAAGTTTGACAGTATGTTTGATGCTTCTTTGTGTCTGTAGCTATTTTTGTTCATCAGTTTATGATGTTCTCTATATTCCACAAATGAGTGAGATCATGTGATAATTATTTTTCTCTGGCTTATTTCACTTAGCACAGTGGTTGGCAAACTCATTAGTCAACAGAGCCAAATATCAACAGTACAACGATTGAAATTTCTTTTGAGAGCCAAATTTTTTAAACTTAAACTTCTTCTAATGCCATTTCTTCAAAATAGACTTGCCCAGGCCATGGTGTTTTGTGGAAGAGCCACACTCAAGGGGCCAAAGAGCTGCATGTGGCTCATGAGCCGCAGTTTCTTGACCACTGGCTTAGCATAATGCTCTCCAGGTCCATCCATGCTGTTGCAAATGATAAGAATTCCTTCTTTTTTAGCACAGTATAGTATTCCATTGTGTAGATGTACCACAGTTTTCAAATCCACTCATCTGCTGATGAGCTGATGGGCTGTTTCCAAATTTCAGCTATTGTAAATTGTGCTGCTATGAACATAGGGATGCATATATCCTTTCTGATTGGTATTTCTGTTTTCTTGGAATATATTTCTAGAAGTGGTATTACTGGGTCAAATGGCAGTTCCATTTTTAATTTTTTGAGGAAATGCCATATTGTTTTCCACAGTGGCTCCACCAGTCTGCATGACACAGACAATAGGGGTTGGTGGGGGGTGGGAGGGGGAAGGCATGTGCCAGAAGGTGAGGGTGGCTGGAAGGACATCAAGGGAGAAAAAGGAGACAAATGTATTACTATTTGTAATACTTTAAACAATAATTACCCCCCCAAACACACACACACACACACACACACACACACACACACACACACACAAAAACCAAAAACAAATGGCAGGCACAGGAGACACAAGGTACTCAGGGAGTGAACTTTTTGCTAAGAAATATTGACTTATCTATGTTTAATAGTACTATCAATTGCCTTTTAATGTGCCTACACTATCTGATAGGCAATGTCATAATTGCTGTACTAATAAAAGAGCCCTTAGTATGTGCCAATTACTGTGTTCTAGATGCTTTATATTTATTAATTCATTTAAACTTTATAACCTTACCAGAGGCCCAGTGCATGGATTTGTGCACTGGTGGGGTCTCTCCGCCTGGCCTATGCCCTCTCACAATCCAGTACCTCTTGGGGGATATCAGACTGCCTGTTTTGGTCTGATTTCCCACAGGCCAGGCCAAGGGACCCCACTGGTGCATGAATCCATGCACTGGCCCTCTAGTATGCATACAAGATCTTTGGTTACTCTCTTCCCGCCCTCCAACTTCTCCCCTTCCTTCTGAGATTCATCAGTATGTTCCATGTTTCCATGCCTGTGCATTAGCATCTGCTCCCTGGGAGTCAGTGTGCATCATAGCTACCAGTCGTATGGTCACTTAGGCTTTTATAAGTATAGATAAGTAGGTGATATTATTATTCTCACTAGAATGTAACTCCGTGAGGATAAGGACTTTGTATCACAGTGCTTAACATGTACTAGTTGTGCAATTAAAAAAAAATCCTATTTTGCAGCTGTGAAAATTAAAAGGTTAAGTGTATTGCTCTAGCTCAGAGTTTTTAAGAATATTTTGGCTGAAGAGAATCACCTCATCCAAGGTCACACTTCCTTCCCAGGACAGCTCCTGTCATAAACTTGTCGGTGCAGGGATATTAAGATCTGAACCCTTCACTTCAATTTTGAACAATTCTGAATTACCATCTCAGCTTCAGAATTCCTTGTGCTGTCATCCACTGCCTCTCCCTCAGTTTGCACCTAATGTATATAGGGGAAAGCTCTTATGACCAGCTGACAGAGGAAAAATCCTAAGCTTGACTCACAGTTGGGTAAACTCAGAAAGAGAATGCAAGAGGAAAATTGACCTCAGTTGCATGATGTTCCACTCAGAGGTGGCCTTGAAAGGCAGTAATGAGGGAAAATGCACCTGCAAACCTGTGAATAGAGTAGTCATGGTGGTTGCGATGAAGGCTATGCAGGGGCACACAGTAAGGACTCCACTCATCACAGCAGGTTTAGCTACTGCCTCAACACATGCCCAACTGCCAGAGCACAGATGATCACTTGAGGAGACCAGCTAGAATCTTGCGGGCCAGCTGACTACATTGGACCCTGAAGGAGCAGTGATTCATTTCTACAGATATCTATAGTTCTTCCAGGCATGATTTTGCTTTATCTGTTTTTAAGGCTTCAGTGAGCACATTTTCATGATGTTTCTTTGAGATGTTTGAAGCAGCATATGGCCAAGCAGCACTAGGGATCACAGATGTCCACTTCTTGACTTCCAGTATTTGTTGACTCCCATGGGATAATAGTCATGGTTCGATATTTTTATCATGGGTTGAGATTTTTGGGGGAAAATGGGCCATAAGTTATATTCAAATTAGCAACCAGACTCTGGGGTTCAGAAGGCTAGTGTAATGTGACATGTATGCCTAGCGCATTAAATTGTGGGAACTGCTAGTTACTCTTCTCATTATCTTCAACCTTGATCACCTCTTGATCTTACAGCCCTTTATGAAAAAGATTTTTAAGAACCTGTCAGAGATCCAGAATAGGAGCATGAAAATGCTTAAAAATAGAAAAATATGATGAAAGAAGAAAGGTTAAAGTTATAGTTCTTTTTAGTATGCCCATCCCTACATGTAGAAGCTAATTAATTACAGATGGCACAAAAGAGTAAAGGCTCTACCAGAGTTATAGCTTAGGCTGTGCTGGATGAGATGACTGCAGATATTGGTGATTGTGGTTTTTACTAATTAAAGTTGAAACTAAAGGAGGAAGAGCATAAAGAAATCTTCCCAAAGAAAGAGATCTTTCAAAGCTTGAAGGCATCACTGCAGGAGGGAATAGGGAAAATGTGGAAAAGACAGATTCTGCTGAGAAAGTTAGGAATGGAGAGAGGAGGAGAAGCAGGGTCTGAGGCATGAAACTAGTTTCCTGAAGCTCTCTAGTTCTCATTCTGTGTCCTAGGTTGAGGTCTGAATGGGGACCCTGATCTTTGGATTCAATAGTCTGAATGTGCAAGAAGCGTGAAATAACGAGGGTGTTATGTTTGGACAGTGGAGAGGTTGGAGGCATAGTGTGGTCAGGGAAAATGTATACAATGTGTTTTCAAGAGAGAGGAAAGCATGGTTTTCATACATTTATTGAAGCTCTCTGTGACTGAAAAATAGAGTAAAGGCCACCAATTTTAAAGAAAAATGATTAGAAGTATCTTGGGCATACAGGCTCCTTTATAATTTGTTTTTAACTTGTGTTTTCAGTATTTACCTGCCCCCATGATAATTGCTTTCTGCTGATAATGACCTACGTACGCATCACTTATCCACTGTTTTCCACCTTGCACAGCCCTCCTTGTGGTCT
The DNA here is from genome assembly GCA_011751065.1 of Lasiurus cinereus. NCBI lineage: Eukaryota > Metazoa > Chordata > Mammalia > Chiroptera > Vespertilionidae > Lasiurus > Lasiurus cinereus. The sequence continues at coordinate 25,358,008 of JAAGEH010000076.1, read as the reverse complement.
GAAACACCTGTCTCTCCTTTTCCCTTCAGAGAATATCTCCTCCTCTTTCTGAGAACCAGATGAATGGTTGTTTTCCCCACTCGGCCTTCCTCAGTACCCAGGCAAAGCTGGCTACCCTCCTCCACTGAAGTATCCCTGATAAGTGGCATTAACTTGACTTATTGCAGATGTTTCCTTCACCAAATTGAGAGTTCTTAGCCCAGGGGCTGCCTTATTTTCTTTAGAGGCCCAGTTCTTAACAGGTGACACGATAAGTGCTCCTTGAAAGTGTAAATTTAGAAATGAGTAACTCTGGAGGTAGCTCACCAGGTGTCCTCCAAATTAAGTCACTAAATAAGGGAAATATTTTTAGAAGCAGAGTAGAAACATGAATTTGCTCAGGGAAGATGCTTATTAAGTATGTGAAAACTAAATTGTAAATAATGTGACAGAAAATATATTCTAGAGAATCTGAGACAAGATAAAATCCCTTTTGCCTTTGATGACAGATAGATGTTCTGGATCTCATGTTCTTTTCTGTGATTTCATGACTGAGGATCTAAATTCCACAAAGTGAACAGCTAGTAAACTGGGAAAATATTGAAATATAAGTAATGAGGAAAAAAATTTCTTTATTTTTCATTCTCTTTATTATATTACTTAATTGACTATTTCCATGCTGAACAGTTAGTCATATTCAAGGAGAAAGGACAAAGTAGGTGTTTGTAAAAGGGCTGTGTGTTTTTGTGGGGAAAGATTTCTATTTTCCAAATCCCTATATATTTGGTTAAGCAATATTATTTGTGTTCATAAGCTCATTTACCTCAATATTGCCATAGAAAAAATAATCACTGAGTTAAATTACTATAAAAGTGAAATATTGTAGAATATTAAAAAACACACAATTCAGTTAGCACTTTTAATGCAGCATTAAAGGGAACAGAATACAATAAAAACATTGATGGAGGACTCTAGTTAGCATGCTTTAATAAATATGACTCATTTTTTAAAAGCCTAAACCCTTTTATGTGCACTTAATCACTATAAAAGTACTTAAAGATTTAATTCACCCAAGTAGGATTAACGTGGTCTCCTATAATCTTATTAATATATTTACTTGTATGCATTATGTATTTGCCTAAATAGCTTCTTTTGTCAAAGATATTAAAGATATAAACTTCAAGCTGGCTGGTGTAGCTTGGTGGTTGACTGTTGACCTATGAACCTGGAGGTCACTGTTAAATTCCCAGTTAGAGCACATGCCCGGATTGCAGGATCTACCCCAATGTGGGGCATGCAGGAGAAAGCTCAATGATTCTCTCTCATCATAGATGTTTCTATCTCTCTGTTCCTTTCCTTTCCTCTGTGAAATCAATAAAAATATATTTTAGGAGAAACCAAGATGGCGGCATAGGTGAACACCTAAACTACTGCTTCACACAACAATTTCAAAACTACAACTAAAAGACAGAACAGATATCATCCAGAAGCATAGGAAAGCTGGCTGAGTGGAAATTCTACAACTAGAAAGAAAGAGAGGGGCTCACAGAGACTCAGAGGAGCTGCAAAAAACTGAGATACAGAGAGTCACATGTGGAGAGGATAGGTGATGGAGGGCCTGGCTGGCTTCCTCTAGCGGGAGAGAGACGGAAACTCCCGACTGCACTGCACCCCACTTCCAACTGCACTGAACCCCAGTACTGGGCAAGACTCATACAGAGGAGTCTGGACTGTTGTGAAAAGGAAGGAGTGCAGGGAAACTTAGGGGAGCTGCGAAAGACAAAGGTCTGGAGGGGCATGCAAAAGTGCGCACACAGAGGGCTGACTGTTGTGTGAAGCAGTAGTTTAGGTGTTCACCTATGCCACCATCTTGGTTTCTCCTAAAATATATTTGTGCCACTGGCTTTCTCTAATGGGAGGAAGAGAGAACTTCCCAACTGCATTGAACCTCAGTTTTGGGCAAGACCCTGGGGACCCAGACTCTATGGGTCCCCAGAATGCACGTAAACTCAGGGGAGCCAGAAAGGCAGAGATCTGGAGGCACGCGAGCATGACTATGTGCAGAGAGGGCTGCAGTGATTACCGAGGGACATTGAGACCCAGGGGCTGGCAGAAAGTCAAGGCAGTCTCTGCTCAGCCCTGAGACTCTGCCCCATCCAAGCTGAACAGAGAGGCTTTTGCAATTTTGCAAGTTTTGTATCATAAGGCTAACTCTAGCACAGAAGTTCTACTGGCATAGACACAGCTGATCCTCACAACCAATTGGCTTGGAGGTCAATTCCCCCCGGTGATACCAACAACAATCAAGACTTAACTACAAGTCTGTACATACAGTCCACAAAGGGGTGCACCAAAAGAGTCCACCTCAGGTAACTGGGGAGGCGAAGCTACTGGGCCATATAGGATACTTAGCACACAAAGCTACTCTAGCAACTCAGGAAAGCAATGAAAATGTGGAGACAAAGGAACAGATCACAAACAAAAGAAATGGAGGAAAACAAATGATTAGATATAGAGTTCAAAACCACATTTATAAAGTTTTTCAAGAATTTTCTAGAAAAGATAGATAAATTTAGTGAGACCCAAGAGGAGATGAAAAAGGACCAACTAGAGATGAAAAAGGACCAACTAGAAATTAAACATGCACTGACTGAAATAAAAAATATTATACAGAGACCTAACAGCAGACTAGAGGATCACAAGAATCAAGTCAAATATTTGCAACACAAAGAAGCGGAAAACACTCAACTGGAAAAGCAAAAAGAAAAAGGAATCTAAAAATTGAAAGATAGTATAAGGAGTCTCTGGGACAACTTCAAGCATACCTACATCAGAATTATGGGGGTGCCAGAAGAAGAGAGAGAGCAAGATACTGAAAACCTATTTGAAGAAATAATGACTGAAAAATTCCCCCACATGGTGAAAGAAATAGACTTACAAGTCTAGGAAGCACACAGAACCCCACACAAAAGGAATCCAAAGAGGATCACACCAAGACACATCATAATCAAAATACCAAGAGCAAAAGACAGAGAATATTAAAAGCAGCAAGAGAAAAACAGTTAATTGCCTACAAGGGAGCACCCATACAATTGTCAGCTGATTTCTCAACAGAAACTATGCAGGCCAGACGGGAGTGGCAAGAAATAATCAAAGTGATGAACAGCAAGAACCTACAACCAAGATTACTCTACCCAGCAAAGCTATCATTCAGAATTGTAGGACAGATAAAGAGCTTCACAGATAAGAAAAAAAACGAAAGGAGCTCATCAGCACCAAACCAGTATTATATGAAATGCTGAAAAGTACTCTTTAAGAAGAGGAAGAAGAAGAAAAAGGTAAAGATAAATATTATGAACAACAAATACATATCTATCAACAAGTAAATCTAAAAACAAAGTGAATTAAAAATCTGATGAACAGAATAAACTAGTGAATATAATAGAATCAGGGGCATAGAATGGCAGTGGACTGACAATGCTCATGGGGGAAGGGGTGAGAAGGGTGCAGAGAGAGACTGGACAAAAATCATATCTATTGATGAGAATAATGAGGAGGAGATAAGGGTAGAGGGGGGGTGGGAGCTGGGGGGAAGGGAGCTATGGGGAGAAAAAAGAGAAACAATTGTAATAGTCTGAACAATAAAGATTTATAAAAAAATAATAAAAATATATTTAAAAAATAAAGATATAAACTTCAGCTTAATTTTAGTCTAATTATTAAAACTTCTCAGAAGTATAATTATTCAAATGAATTTTGAACTGTGCTTGTGTTTATTCTAACTCAACCACCTGCACTATATTCACTATTGACTTGCATTAAGAAAACTGACTATATACCTAGAAGCATTTTGAGAAGAATCTGCGGAGCAAGATGTCACAGTCTAAACAGTATGAAGGTCTGTTTGTTTCATGGTGGGGTATCTGCTTTCTCAACATTCTGAAGGTGGAGAACAGGCGGGGTTGAAGGATTCTTGTCCTGCAGTGTGAGCAGATAACAACACTTCAACTGCTTTTCTGTACAGGCAGGAGGTTGGATTTAGCAATTTTGCAAGAGTTTTCTTATTTCTTACATCTGTATCATTAGTTGACAGATGGATTCCTGTGTGAAATCTTATTTCAAGAAAGCCACCCCCTGCTAGATAATCTCCTTAAACTATAATTAATGAGTGGGATGAATTTCAGTTTCTTAAATTTTGGATGATGTATTAAAAGTTATCTACTTCTTCTATTTTGTGGAGCACATTGTTTCAATAAATATTTATCAAGCACTTACTATGTGCCAAACATTCCGATAGAAAGACACTGTACTTATTTTTCAGTAACACTCAACAAACCAGGATTTAGGTACAAATGCTCTTATGTAATAGTATTTTTCAAGGAGGCTGTGACTACAATTCTATCCTTGTGGTTCTTTATCTATCTTTTTAGGTGAAAAAGAGAGATTTTCTAGGTTATAAAAACTTTCTTTCCTCCTTAAAAAGAATAGTCAACCTCTCTAGTTAGCTTTTTCAGACCATGGCTTCTCGACCCAGGAACAGTCCAACTGAGGTCAGAGAGAGATTTCCTTTGAATTTGAAGGCCAGTTATTGAGATGTGTCTAATAAAATGCAGCTCTTGGGGCTTTAGTGCTGATGGTGAGGGAATCTATCTTTATGTCGTTCTCCTCCACTTCAGTGATATTGGGAAAGGAAGATCTGGCTCAAGAGAGAGGCACACAGGACAGGCAGTTTCCCAGCAGGAGTGCTGGGCTCCCTGGGGGGCAATGTACAGACTAGGTACACGTGCCAAGACACTGCTTCCTTTCCTGCCCTGGGGGTGGGGGGGGGCAGATGGGGCCAGGGGCTGGCTCTTGCTATAAGTTGCCCATCCCATTTATCCAATCGAAGTGTGTGAGTTTATCATGACATGAGTTTATTATGTGATCAAGTTGGAGAAGAACTGTCTTAGGGTCTGACTCAGGGGGAAGGAATTCTGTTGTTAGGAAAGGCCGTCTGATGTGTTGCAATGCCCAGGCCTAGTTGGGCTCCCAGGAGTCATCAGAAATAGGGAGTTGATGAAATGGAAACCAAAATCACTATGCACAATAACATAAAATATTCTTTCTGTTGTGGGCAGGGAAAAGCTTGGCAGACCTTGTGTTTGTTTGAAAACATTTTTTTTTTACTTTGTTCATATAGCTTTGGACTGCACTGCTTCAGGGAATTATTTTTGTTCATGGGATGAATATGCCTGCATTGTGCAGCTGTGTTTTATCCAGAGTTAGCTGTAGCATCCTAAAAGAGTAAAGGAAGAGTCAGGGACATAGTACCTTCAAGATCACATGAAGGAGAGATTGCTATGGGGGACTGACTTGAAATGCCATGGTCCAAACTGGATTAGTCAAAGCACATTTTGGATGAATAACCCCTGGTTTGAAAAGTTATTGCTGGAGGCTGAGGAGGCCCAGAGATTTCCTGGGAGGGGTGGTGGATTGGTTCTAGTGAGAGAATGGAAGTTCACTCCTCAAAGGACTGAAGAAGTAGCTCTTCTCCCAGGGGTAAAAGGAAGATGGGGAATTGAGATTGGACTTGGGCTGTATCTAAGGAGAATCTCTAAAAAGGGTTTACCTTGGCTAGTTTCTGTGGACATCATGTTTGACATTCAGCATTGATTTTTACCTACGCTGCAGTATTTTCCAGTTATCTCCAAATCTTTAGCACAATCGGTTTCATACACACTGCCCTCCCATTGTCACAAAGATGGCCACCACAAGATGGCCGACAGGGGAGGGCACTTCTGGGTGATCAGGCTAGCAGGGGAGGGCAGTTGAGGGAAGGAACACAGAAGGCTTCTCCTCTGTTCAGACCAGCCTCATGTTAGCTTAAGGAAGAATATTGTTCCTAATCTTCAGAGGGTTCCTGGGAGCAACACAAGTGGTGACCCAAGGTAGCCTTGAGATCAATGAGAGGATCCAGTGATAGTGGAGAGCGATGTGAGTCAAAGCTCCTTTCCTCCAAAGTGTGTTGGAAGAAGGTCAATGTAGAAAGGCGGGAAGGTTGTGAAGGGAGGCAGACACTAGCCTTCAGTTCAGCTCACTGAAGTCCTGTGTATACATCTTTCCTGGTCCAATCTGAAGGAAGCCTACTGTCTTCAGGTCCTGGAAGATGTTGTATGTGAGTGTGAGGCACTTGCCCCAACTGCCCTCCCCTGCCGGCCTGGTCACACCCAACTGCCCTCCTCTGACAGCCTGGTCGCAACCAACTTCCCTCCTCTGCAGGCCTGGTCACTTCTAAGTGCCCTTCCCTGCAGGCCTGGTCACCCCCAACTGCCTCTCCTGCTGGCTTGTTTGCACCCAACTGCCCTCCCCTGCCAACCTGATCGCCCAGAATTAGACTCCCCTGTTGGCCATCTTGTGGCGGCCAATTTTGTGACAATGGGAGGGCGGCCATCTTCTGGCAATGTGAAGGTGTCATGGGAGGGCATGAGGGCCACCTAGGCTTTTATTAGTATAAATACCAGGTGTACTGGTTATTATTGCAGATTTTTTCAATAGATGGAATTATACATATGTTGATATATATGCCATTTGATATGTATGCTATTTTGTTGTATTGACAGCAAGCTTCAAAACTTCATATGTCAAATTTTCTGAAGGTGTTAAAATCATAGATATTTTTACACTTAAAAATATTGAATTTTGTGCCAAGAAAAAAGAGCATTTGTGGGAAGTTTTAATCATTATTTTGAAGAAAAATGCTGTTGAAAGTTATCATATACCAGGTATACCGGTTAATAATGCAGATTTTGTAATCAAAGAAAACACAATAATTTCAAGAGAAACATCAAAAGTGCTTTATTCAAAGTAATGTCCATTGCTAGCTACATATTTCCCCCATCTTTCAGGTAATTTGTGAATACCGTCCCAATAGAAGTTTTCTTGTTTTGAGGCAAACCATTCAGAGACCCAACTTTTCACCTTTTCATAAATTTTGAAGTGCTGCTCAGAAAGTGCATGTGCCATCTATTGGAACAAGTCTGAAGGAGCAAGGTCTGGTGAATATAGCGGGTAGGTTAATACTTCCCAGGCAAGATCTTTTAACATGTCTTTAACTGGTTTTGAAGTGTGTGATTGTGCGTTATCATGAAGCAAAATTACTTTGTCGTGTCTTCTGGCCCATTCTGGTAATTTCATGATCAAAGTGTGGTTCAAATTGATTATTTGTTATTGGTAATGATCAGTATTAATGGTTTCACCTGGTTTTAGAAGCTCATAATATATCACATCTTCCTGATCCCAACGAAGGCAGAGCATTGTCTTCTTTCTGAAGAGATTTAGACTTGCATTCAATGTTGATGTTTGACCTGGATCAACCCATGATTTCGAGAATTTGGGATTCTCAAAATAAGTCCACTTTTCATCATCATTGACAATTTGATGCAAAAAAGACTTTCTTTCATGCTGTTGAAGCAATATTTTACGGATGACTTTTCCATTTCCCATTTGTCTTTCGTACAGTTGATGTGGCACTCATTTTCCTTCCTTTAAAATCTTTCCCATTGCTTATAAATGATCGGAAATTGTTTGCTAAGCAACATTTAATCTTTGTGCAAGTTCTTTTTCTTTTTTTTTAAAATATATTTTATTGATTTTTTACAGAGAGGGAGAGAAAAGGATAGAGAGTTAGAAACATCCATAAGAGAGAAACATTGATCAGCTGCCTGCAACCAGGGTACATGCCCTTGACCGGAATTGAACCTGGGACCTTTCAGTCCACATGCTGACGCTCTATCCACTGAGCCAAATCGGTTTCGGCTGCAAGTTATTTTTTAATTTGACACACATCTTTATCTAATAATGCTTGTAATTGTTGGTCTTCAAACTTTCTCGGTTGACCTGTACGTTCTTTGTCTTTCACATCGAAATCATCACTTTTAAAGCATTTAAACAGTGTTCACAAATATCTTGAGAGGGAGCATATTCACCATAAGTTTCCCAAAGTAGTACTTACTATATGTAAAGTATTTGATAGATCTTCCCTTCCTCCCACTGGTGGGTGGTAACCTGTGTCTGCAGCCGCGTCATTCCTGAGACATTGAATTACCAAGCAGCATGTGCTGAGTGCCCTGGGCCCCACCCCTTTCCATTCCTCCCCTCAAAAGGTGTGTTCACCTCTGCATGTGTTGCTGTTCTCCTCTTGCAAGATAGCCCAGCTGGGTCCTCCTTTCCCTCTAATCCTGGATTTTCTACCCTCTTTCATAGTGAATCTCACTCATTAGTGTGAAATAAACTTCCTCTTTTAACTTGTCTGTGTCTCCAATTCCATTTCCTGCGCCTCAAACTTTACATTTGGTGCTGAAACCTGGGAGGGGCAAGTATTCCATTTGACCATTCATGGTCTGGGATAACCCCCTCTCCCATCTCTTGGTTCAGGATCTTCCTGTCTCTCCCCCTGGCTTGGCACTGTCAGTGATAAGTCCCAGCCTGTGCTGATTCCTAGCAGTCATTTTTCCAGCGTCTTTGTCTGTAAACCTCGGCCCACGTCAGAGATTGCCTTCTGGGCCCTCCAGGAGGGGTTCCTAACCGTGGGAGGCAGTGGAAATGTTCCTGCCGCCCCTCGGTTCTCTTGCCTTTTGGCCTCTGTTTTCCAGACCCCCTTCCAGGAAGGGGTTCCCCGACCCCAGGAGGTAGTGGAGGGGTTCCCCAACCCCAGGAGGTAGTGGTAGTGGTAGTCCCTGCCATCCCTCAGATCCTTCCATCCATAGCCTTGGCTGAACGACTGAGATGCTGGTCCTTTAGCTCCGGCCACTGACCCCAGGTATTAGACATGGGTAATAAAAAAAATCTAAACCAAATCCTAGCACACCTCTAAGGTGTCTCCTCACCAATCTGGCTAAGCTAGGTCTGTCCCAGGATCTGCGTCCTAAATGCCTCATCTACTTCTGTAATGTGGCATGGCCTCAGTATGAATTGAAATGGGTCCAGATGGCCCCAAAATGGGATGTTTGATTTTAACATCCTCACTGACCTCAGTAATTTCTGCCAGCAAACCAGGAAGTAGCTCTTCACTCCTGCCCCTTGCTCCCGCCCCTTGCTTTACTCCTCATGTTCCACTCATCAGATGCTCCTCACAGTCTTCTTCACCCCCTCAAACTGGTCCTCAGCCCCTTTCTCTGTCTTCTCACTCTTTCAAACCAGCTGATCTTTTATCTCCATCTTTCCAGCTCCCGCTGCCCCACCTTCTGCCTCCTCTCTTCCTCCTCCTCCTTCTTTGCCGCTGCTGCCCCTTTCCCAGCTGGTGGCCACAGCTGTGGGTGCTGCCATCACCGCTTTGGGCCACAAGCTGAGCCGAGACTGCTGTATAAGGTGAGAGCCACCCACCTGCTGCCCCTCTGGCTGCTCCAAACAGCTAAGTGAGATTTCTGTTTGTCTGTAGAAATTTTGATTTGCTCTTCCCTGTGTATTGTGAGCAGCCGCCATGTTGGCTGCATAGCTTTCCGCTTCCATGGGGGCCACCATCTTGAAACAGCAATGTCTAACCCCTCTCTTTGAATACTGAGACCTCCCACAACTTGTCCCCTCGGGCCCAGCCTGGTGTGGCCACCTGCCTCCTCCTCCAGCCCACGGCCCACAGCCTGTTCCACCACCTCCTCCCCTAACACCTTCTTAGACCCTAGTCCGAGATCTAGTGAATAAGGCCTTTAAGGTTTTTAATGCCTGTGAGAAGCAGACAGAGTCAGATCAGGAAGCCTGCCTTCGACAGAAGGTAAACCTGCAAACCCAAGCCCTGGTTGCAGTCCTGAGGCCAACAGAAGCCACACATGGTCCCAAAGAGACCGTGTGGTAGGGGTGCAACGAGAGGAAGAATGCCACCCGAAGGGTGCTTCAAGGAAGGAAATGAAGGCCAGTGGGCAAAGCAGTGTCCCGGCCTGGGCTCCAACCAAGCCCTGCCTGGTGTGTGATCAAAGCAGCCACTGGAAAAATGACTTCCCTTGGAAAAGTAAAGGGCCCTCTGCATCTCAATGTAGAGGGGCCGCCCTTCCAGTTCATGACCCACCACTGGCCATGACTGAAGACTGGCCAAAGACTGAAGATGCCCCATCACTCTCACCAAGCCCAGGATAACATTCAAGGGAGCGGGTAAGCTGGTCTCCTTCCTGGCCGATACAGGGGCTACCTTCTCTATCCTGCACTTCTTTTCAGGGTTACTTTTTCCTTTCACAATCTCTGTCATGGGTTTTGACAGTAAGTCTACTTGCCTGCTGGTCACTGGGTCCTTTCCCTGTCTCCTTGACGATAGCCCTATAACACACTTGTTCCTAGTCATGCCTTCGTGCCCCATGCCCCTTTTAGGATGGGATATCCTCATCAAACTAGGGGCCACTCTGCACCTCACTCGGAGCCCTTCAGCCTCCCTGCTTCTTCCACACCTGGCTCCCTCCCTTCCTGAGAATGCCGATTTCCCATTGCCTGCATCCCTGTCTACCCAAAAGTATGGGATACATCTACCCCAGTGGTTACTAGACACCATACCCTGGTCAGGATCAGACTTAAGGACCCCACCTCATTTCCCTCTCGTCCCCAGTTTCCTATCTCCCTAACTCATCATCGAGGGCTCAAACCCCTCATTACTCGGCTTTTGGGGCAGGATCTCCTCATACCTATCAACTCTCCCTGAAACACTCCCATCCTCTCTGTTAGGAAGACAGATGGGACCTACCGACTGGTGCAGGACCTCTGACTAATCAATGAAGCAGTGGTCCCCATCTACCTGATGGTCCCCAATCCTTACACTCTCCTTTCACATATTCCATCCTGTGCCACCCACTTTTTCATCCTCAACCTCAAGGACGCCTTCTTTACCATCCCTCTGGATCCAGACTTTTACCATCTGTTGGCATTTACTTGGGAGGACCCAGACGAGCAGGTATTCTGCCAACTTACCTGGATGGTCCTACCTTAGGGGTTCAGAGACAGTCCTCATCTGTTTGGCCAGGCGTTACCCAGAGACCTCTGACAATGCTCATTAGAACCCAGCACTCTTCTCCAGTATGTAAATGATCTTCTCTGCAGCCCCTCCCTGGACATGTCTCAGAGGCATACAGCTGGCTTCTCAACTTTCTAGGATACAAAGGTTACTCTGTGTCCCCTGCCAAGGCGCAAATGTCATCCCCCACTGTCACTTACTAATGCCCAATTCCCGAGGACTGACAGCTGACCAACGCAAGCAATATGAGACCTAAAGCCTCCCACTTCTGCTTAACAGATCTTGTCCTTTCTGGGACTGGTAGGATTCTTCTGCCAATGGATCCCAAATTTTGCTCTCCTAACTAAGCCCCTATACCAGGCTGCTAAAGAAACACTGGTAGGCCCCTTCTCCTCACCCTCCCTCATTCGCCAGGTTTTTTCTAAACTCCGGGATATCCTCTGGCTTCTCTCTCTCTCTCTCTCTCTCTCTCTCTCTCTCTCTCTCTCT
>JAAGEH010000076.1:25223078-25346174 GCA_011751065.1 Lasiurus cinereus | reverse complement strand
CTCTCTCTCTCTCTCTCTCTCTCTCTCTCTCTCTCTCTCTCTCTCCTGGACATCTTTAGGCCTTTTCAACTACTTACTGATGAAAGACAGGGAATAGCTATGGGGGTCCTCACCCAGCCTCTAGGGCCAGACTTAACCCCCGTAGCCTACCTGTCCAGACAGCTTGATCCCACCCTTCGGAGATGGTAGCCCTGCCTCCAGGCTCTGGCTGCAGCTGTCACTCTCACCAAGGAGGCCCAGAAGACCTGCCTCCAGCAACCCTTACAGGTCTTCTCCACCCATAGGCTGCAGGATCTTCTGTTCCACCGATCCTTACCTCTCCTCGCCCCCGCTCGCATGCAGAAACTCCATCTCCTGTTCTTTAAGAATCCTGACATTTCCCTAACTCAGCCCCCAGCCCTGAACCCAGGCACTCTTTCCCAATGCCTCCAAACAACCTGTGGCAACGCACTCCTGCCCCAAGGTTGTTGAGGCCCTCACTCAACCTTGGGCAGGACTCTCAGATTTTCTTTCTCTAATCCTGACTTAACTAAACTGCACATACCCTACCACCCACAATCATTGGGTAACATCGAGAGGATCAACGGCCTCCTTAAAGACTAAACTAAACTCTCTCTAGACATTCACAGCTCCTGGCCGTACCTCTTGCCCTGACAGGAATCCGAGCTACACCAAGGATCCCCACCTTCTTATATGGGAGATCCTTCTTGCTCAATTATTGTCTCCCTACTGACCCTCCTCTCCTAGTTTCTGATCTTCCATACCTGTCCTTACTCAGGCAACTGCTCCGGAACACGCTGACAGGTTTCTTCCAGGCCAGAACCAGCTGACCAAGACTCCTGAGGCATTTGGAGGAAAAATGACGGTGGAATAGACGGACGCGTCTGGAGCTTTGTCGCTGGGCAGAGGGAGAGAGAACAGCTGAGAGTCGCACAGGGAGTGTTTGTTGGCAAGTTAAGAGTCAGTTATCCTCCAGGAGAAGATGGGGGACTGCTGGACAGGGCTCTCCTGACCAGGCAGCCCCACTGCCACGGGTTTTTTGTCTGCCAGAGCCACCAGCGCAAACTCGGAGACTGTGCCATCTTGCAGAGGGAGGTGGATGTCTGCGGCGGTCTGAAAGCTGCACCTGCAGCACTCACCGAACAGCTGGGGACCCAGAACACTGCTCTCCAAATCGGCGCAGACACCAAGACTCCTGAGGACCAGCCCTCCAGCCGGGGGACTCAGTCCTCCTCAAGAACCTTACCCCCAGGTTGTATTTCAGCTCCAGGCCCAGAAAAGCAGCAAAATCAGACAAGTGATGCTATTGCAGCCTCAGGACCAGCTTTTACCTTCCAAGTAACTCAAGGGGATCGCTCTGAGACTTCACCAATCAGTCCCTTGGGGAAACCATGCTGCTGCACCCCTTGTCCGGCACGGAAAACACTCCCTGTTTTTCGCTCACTTACCCCATAGTTCCTCCCATCTTTAGGCCCACTAGTATCTATTCCCTTAATTTTGCTCTTTGGCCCCGTCTCATGTGCTGTTTTTCACTAGATTTTTGCAGAACAGAATGCAGGCGTTCACCAACCAGAAGGTGGGAGAGCTCTATCTGGCTTTGAATTCAGGACTTAGAGACACCTATGTCACCAGAATCCTTGAGTATATGCCCCTGACGACGCCCCCTCTCAGCAGGTAGTAGCTACGGAAAATGGACCTTCACCCCCTGACTTTGCCCAGACTCCCAATTTTTTGTTTTTAATATCACCAAAAGCCTGGAATGATAGATCCTCCCTTTCCCCAACTGGTGGGCGGAGTATGATGTAACCTGTGTGTGAGGCCGGGACATTCCCAAGACATTGAACCACAAATCAGCATGTGCTGAGTGCCCTGGGCCCCACCCCTTCCTGTGCCTCCCCTCAAAAGGTGTGTTCACTTCTGCACATGTTGCTACTGTCCCCTTTCGAGACAGCCCGCTGGGTCCTCCTTCTCCTCTAATCCTGGTTTTTCTACCCTCTTTTGTAATCTCACTCGTTAGCGTGGAATAAACTTCCTTTTTTAAGTTGTCTATGTCTCTGACTCCATTTCCTGTGCCTCGAACCTTACAATATTATACAATGTATTATATACCAGTATGTAATCTATTTATGATATATTATGTAATATGTAATATATAGCATATCTATATATTGTATCTATATCTATCTTTCTATAGATCTATTTATATATATGTATCCTATTGGTTCTGTTTCTCTGGAGAACCCTGATTAAAAAAGGAAATCTGAAAGATAATAAATATTTACTGTGTACTATGAATACTCATCAGCTTATTAAATTCAACATCTTTTACTGACATCCACCTTGAATCCACAAGGCAATTGAGACCCAGAATTGGGCAGTATCTAAGCGGAATCCTTAAAAAGGGTTTACCTGGTCCCCCAAACCCTTTGTCTGGCTAGGAAAGCATGGAGAATTCTGCCCTTGGCCCAGGGCTTCTGGTTAACTATCTCCTGAAAACATTGTCTACTGGCCTCCATCTCGCCATTCCTATTCAGGGACTACAAAAGGCAGTGCTCAGAGCCTTATGTCACCCCCTATTGTCTTTGTACCATTAGCAACTGCATGTGGCTGTCTCTGGCAAGCAATTGAATAATCGCTCAGGGAAGTGCATGCGCTAATGGTGCGTGGCAGCTTTACAAACACTGTCTGTTTGCCTTAGACCTGGATTGTCCTCTGATTTAGAGATTCTTCTGTGACTGTCAGAGCCTTGGGGATGATGCTGGCCAGAAAGAATGTGCATGGCCATCACTGTGCCAATTTTATAATTCATCTTTTAATAATCTGTAACAGAAGAGCTGAGTGGAATTCAGCAAAACCTGCCTTGTTCGTCACTGGGGAGCTCTCTGGGTTTTGTTACTGAGCCAAAGCCGAACGCAGCTGTTGGAGCTGTCACCGGTATTCTGGTTCACCAAATACTGGTCATAATTACTCCTGCTTCACATGGGAAGCATTTATTTACATATCTGCAATGGAAAGACTTGTTATTGATATTAAAGATTTACAGTGAGTACGTCAACATGTGGCTATGACATTTGTAAACTATGTTTGGAAAACGCTGGATCTTTTTGCTGCATAGAATGCAGGACCCTGGGCTGCACTGTCGATCATCTGTTCTTCATAGAAACAGGGAGAAGTTATTACTGGAGAATAATTAAACCCGCAGAACCGTCCAAATGCTGGCAGGCTGCAGCCGTCCCCAGCACCACACCACAGCCTGTTAGGATCAGCAGAATCACACAGCCGGGGGCTTTCTGTCGGAGGGGGGTAAACAGCATAATGAATTGTGTTCACCTTGTCATTATTCTCCTCCTGGCTTTTCCAGGTTACAGTCACAAGCAGGTCACATCAATTGGTGCTTCCTTCATGCAAAGTGCTCTGGAGTGGAATCTAGGGCCTGGTCCGACTGGGAATGTCCGTCTTATCATCACAGGAATGAAACGCTCCTTTTGACCCTAGTCAGCTACCACACCAGAAAGCCCAGTGTGAGCACAAACCATTGCTTTATATTTCCTTCTTTGAGATTCCTTTTTCTGGCCTCCTTGCCATTCCTTATTTGCCTGCCCGAGTGGTCTTTTTTTCTCCTAAATCAAATTCTCTGTGTTCTTTATGACGTGAGGCATGTTAGTTGCTCCTATCCAGATGCTTTTATTTTGAAGAGAGTGTCTGATCACCTCCCAGGGTAGGATCAGAGCCTCGGGCGAGATAGGCTCTGAGTATCCAGGACCTCAGCTGAACTGATAGCAGGTGGGGTGACCTGATAGCTGCCTGGGTGCAGGGGCTAAAGAAATCTTGTGAGGAACAGCTCTAGGGGCAGAGGGAGGATTTTTATATCAAAGCCTTATTCCTCAGACAGAGGAGGAAGATTGAATCCAGCCCTGGAGCTATTATGAGACTCCACAGCCCAGCCCCTGAAGCACATCTGGGCTTGAGGAGAGACAGCTGTAAGTAAAAACCATGCCATGACACTGGTGACACAGGGGGCTCAGTGACATACTGATTAGGGAGCCGTCTAACAGATGTATCACAAGGGAAGGAGCCTCCTCTTCTCCATGGGAGGACGTCAGTGCTTGGAGCAGCTGTGGCAGCGGCAGTCCTGCCTGCCCGGTTGGCCAGATGGCCACCAGCAGAGACCCACGGTGCCTCCTGGAGCTGCCCCCAGGCATACAGTGTGAGTGCTGTGAACCCAGCACGGTGAGCGACCTTTTAGATATACATGGATGGGGAGCACTCCACAGGCAGCTGGGGGGTTCTTATTAGCACATTGGACTAGAGTCAGCATAACTAGGAGATGAATGCTAATACATTGGACCGTGTTTGTCCAAACAGGACACATGTGTGTTGGGCATTCTACCTTGGGTGGTCAGAGCCTTCCTCCATGTAATCTGAGTTCTTTGCCACAAAGGCTGAGCTGAGTCCCTTAAGAAAGCTTTCTGGATTTCTGCATCCTGACCCTAGCTAAAATCAAGAGTAAAAATAGCTTCTGTCTTAAAACACAGCTGATATCTAAAATTTGACCAGTTTTTCAATAGTCTGTTGGCTAATAAAGGAGTTTGTTTTCAGGGAGTTGCTTTTGTGACTTATGTGGATTCCCTGGAAAGACAAACTAGAGAAAAATTTAGGAGATGTAATATTTTGACGACAGAAAAATACTGGGTAGGAAAGAAAGTGATGAAAAGAATGTTATGCTTGGCCACATCGGCCATTTAATGACAAAATTCCCCTTGTTTAAATTGGGAACTGTCTATTTTAGCCGTTTAATGTGGTCTTAAAGAGTATTCTGAATTTCTGAAGGCTTTGTTATAAAAAAGCCAAAATAATCAGAGTTTACTGATAGGTTTCAGAGCACTTTTGTTTCAGGGTGGACTGGCTTGAGGTTCAGAAAGATGCATTGTGTAATTTCATAAGAATCCCTTATAATGCAGCAGGAAATGATGCTCACATGCTCTGAAGTGTTTTTACACAGCTCTGCCCACATCTTGGGTATTCATTGTCTGAGAATGTATAATTTAAGAAATAGTAACGAGATGGGAGAAGTTTGTTCTAAAGGATTCTCAGAGAGTTGATTTCTACTCACTTGAGTGTTGTGGAAGCTCTGTTCTAAGACAACTTTCAACTCTTGCTCCCTTCACTCCCCAATCCACAATGTTTAGAGCTTTCAGAATGGGTTCTTCCAGCTTGGGCCAGTGGTCCTTAAGATTGCAAAGAATTTGTTGATCACTGGGATCCTTTCCTCTCAGTTGATCCTATGATTTGAGGGCCTGCCTTTTGTCCTCAGCCAACTGTCAGTTCCCTGCTAAGTTGCTAAGTGATCATTAAGGCCTTTGCTCAAAACAGGAGGACTGACTTATCCATCAAAAATAATTAGGCTAACCTTGATCTATCTCAGGTGGATGAGCATATTTTAGGGGGGAATTTTTTTTAGTCCTCACCTGAGGGTATGTTTTTTATTGATTTTAGAGAGCAAGTAACATGAATGTGAAAGAGAAACATCAGTTGATTGCCTCCCACACCTACCTAACCTGGGATCAAACCCACAACCTGGGCATGCCCCCTGACCTGGGAATCAAATCGGCAACCTTTCAGTGTAAGGGACAATGCCCCTACCAACAGAGCCACACTGGCCAGGGGTAGGGGAAACTTTAATCAGAGTCTTAAAGAGTTTGTAACATTAAAAAGCCTAAAGACCAAGGACTCAAGGAATATGCGTATTACTGTGCCTTGAAAACTCCAGATTAAAGCCAACTAACGGTAAAATGAATGGTGATGCAGTTGATATTTGGGGGTCTGGGAACACTGAACAGCACTATAAATTCTACTCTTTACAAGGGCAGCCTTGCTTGTGGGTTCTTCTAAGAAGTTTTCGGTTTTCACTTTGTCTTCCATATGAATCAGTGTTTTGGGTTTCTTGAGTATGCTTTGCTTACAGGTATACTTCTTCAGAGAAGCTGTTTCAGGCCAGAGAAGTTACATACTAACAAATATATGATAAGTTAAATACTGCATTAATTATTTAAGGTTAGCAAATATTTGAATACTTTTTTTGTGTGAATCCTTTGTATGGTGAAGAAAGACAAAATAATTCCTTAAATTGTTTTTGTAGGTACCAGCTCCACTCAAAGTGGGGAGATCTCTTACAGCACAATCTTCTTTGAACTAGAACTTTGATCTGGAAAGCCAGTTAGGACATTAGATTGCCTGACCTCTCTCTGCTGCTGCTTCTTCGGAATACAAGAATCCTTTCCTATTCAGACATTGATTAAAGCAAGTAGATCAATATGCCATAGATTTGATCTATAAGGAATAGAGCCTATTCAGAAAATAAACTCTTGGAGAATTAGAATTACTAGATTATTATTATTATTATTATTTTGGTGGAAAGCATAAGCATGTCCATGATTGTGAGGTAAAAAGATAGGTCCCACTTTGGCTGGTGTGTCAGTTGGTTGGAATGTCTTCATACACCAAAATGTTGTGGGTTCAATTCCTGGTCAGGGCAAATACCTAGATTGTGGTTTAATCCCCAGTAGGGGCATGTATGGGAGGCAACAAATTGATGTTTCTCTCTTATTTCTCTCTTCATAGATGTTTCTCTCTCCCTTCCTTTCTCTAAACATATCCTCAGGTGAGGATTAAAAAAAAAAAACAACTTAGATATTCCTAATAAAAGTTTTTTTTTTAAAAAAGATAGGTTCTTACTGGCAATGTATTTTTAATATTTTCTACTTCTTTACCGAAGGCATAAAAATTTGGAAATGCAAGTACCATGATATTCAAGATTTTCTTTAATTTGTAAAGTTGATTTTTGAAAACACACATTTGCATTTCTGGATTATGTTTGGATAGATAAATATTTATGTATTCCTGTTCCATTTTTCTTTTGTTGTTATTGTTTATTTCCCACAGAACATTTGCCAGCACCAACCTTCATAAGGGCTAGACTGAGGCAAGGGTGGGGTCAATATGCTGTATGCTGGCTGGGTTGAGGAGTGTAAACAGTGAGGACAAGGATACACAAAGGCCTCGGGGGTAGGCGGTGGCGGGGGGCGCGTGTAGCTGGGTGATGAGGAAGTGGAGGGTGGGAAGAGCCTCAAGTAAGCACAGCCAGTAGTCATTGTAGCAAGAAAATGGAGAAAGGCTGAGAAGAACTAAATTTAAGAAAATAAAAGGAGCAAAGAGCTGAGAGAGAACGGGAAGTTAAAAAGGAAGGAAGGAGCAGACATTAAAGGGGAAGAGATGGCATGGTAAATCAGAAAGAGTTTGGACTCATTCTGCTGTGGTCACTTCTGTTTCATCATCAGAGAAGGGTGGAGTGAGATGTGGTGAGGTGGAGAAAAAGGCTTAGAGTGAAAAAGCTATGGGAGAGACACAACACAAAGATGCAAGAACAAGTGAGGGATATATATTGTAGATGAGGGCAAAAGGTAGGGGTATGAAGGGAGGTACTGGCTCTGTATGTGACATTAAGAATAGGAAGTGATTAATATAAGCCTGGGAGTGGAGGGTTGTTCTCAGAGGGCAAGGAAGTCGTTTTTGAATGTTCTGCTTCTTTTTCTCTCTCTCGTTCTCTGACCCTAAGAACAGGGATGAGAGGATCAAGAGGATACCCTCTTTCACTCCTCCCCTGCTTAGAATGAAGTGTGTGCAGACTGGTGAGGCTGAGGCCAGCCGGTTCTACTGCCCATAGAGACACAGTGACCCAGAGAGAGAACCTCTGGAATCTGGCAGAGATGTGTGTTTGAATGCTACCTCTGCTATAGTATTCCTGTCTCTGTGACCTTGGGCAAGTGATTTAAGTCCTCTGAGCTTCAGGCTTTTCATCTGCAAAATGGGGATGAGAATATATACCTCCCCAGGTTGCTGCTGGAAATGAGACATTGTGCCATGTGCCGGAACTGGACTCTCAGTCACCTCTTAACCTTTTCTTATTTGCCTCATGGGTGTTGAGAGTTACGCTCTTATGGAATGCCCCAGGGCAGCCAGTGAGGAGCACATGGTTCCCTAGAAACTGGAATAGCTTCAGTCCATCCCAGGCCTGGCCCAGTTCCCCCACATCTATTGGTGATAAAACTTCAGAACTTCACTTATCTCTAGGACAGGAGGCCTGTGCACTGGCATTCCAGTTCACCCTCCACAGGAGTGAGCAGTTGGTTGTTTACCCATATTTTTGGGCTAACCTGCTTGATTGCTCTACAAGCCAAATGTATAAGAAGGCAAGCATAGCCAATTGACTTCTAACTTCTTTTGACTATGTCAACTGATGGTTGTGGCACCAATTTAATGAAATCCCCAATTTGGAGTGTGATGAAGAAGGAACTTAAATTAGTGCAAAACAGCTCGACTGTGATACAGCATGGCTGTGAAAACAGTGAGGCAGCCTGGGCCAGGCCAGATCTCTAGCTAGACAGCTCTAGGCTCTGCTGTTGCTTTGTGCCCGTCTGTTATAGCCTGCTCTGGTCTGTTCCACTCTGTTGCTGCCATATATCTTTGGTGTTTCAAGTCCAGCTGGGAAAATGCAGTCTTTAGAAAAAGAAAGGGTGCACTCAGAGAAAGGGAGCCGACTTCATTAGAAGTCTCTGATTGTTTCATCCTCATGCAAACAAGGACTCCAAATCCTTGCCATTTGATTGTTCCAAAAGGTACTGTCCTGATTGGTCTGTGTTGAATAAAGGCCACTCTAGACTGTGATGGATTAAAGTGCCACTCTGATTGGTCAGCTGATGACATAGCTGTACAGTTTTGATTGGATGGGGAAAGCCTCAGCCCTTTATAAGGGCTGGCTCAGATGGCAGAAACAGTGCAGGCAGGCAGTTCAGAGCAGAGGCAGGTAGTTCAGTACAGGCCTCTCCATGATGTACAGTTTGAGTGAGAGGCCCCCGTGTAGAAATGGCTGTTGGCGCTATTGTTTTTGAGCCACCAGAAGCCCTTCTTATTAAATATCTTCTTTCTCAGAGTCCACAACTATAATAATCATGTGCTTTCTCTAAAACACAACCTCACCATGGAATCAATTGGAAATAATGGAATGACTGGTAATGGGATTGATATTTTGGGACCTAGATACCTTGACTAATATACTTTAAATGCTACAAGGCTGGCTTGCTCATGGGTTCTTAAAGGACACTCATGCTTTTTCCCCTTTATATGAATTATTGGTCGTGGTGTCTTGAACTTATTTTTTGCCTCTAGGCACGTATTTCTTCTCTTTAAGTTTAGAGTTGAGTCTTCATTTATTTCCCATTACCATTGTACTCTTCTATGTGCTCATTCTCATCGCCCTCCTTTCCAACTCTAGTTACTGGATTTTGGCTATTATTCATCTCTGCTGTCTGAGACTCACTTTTTAGATCTATAAAATGGAGTTAATATTACCTCTTTTGCCAACTATTATGAAAATTAAACATGGTTATGCAATTATTAAGCATGTAAATATAGATATGGGAGGCCCTCAAATAATAGTTGAGTGAACGTATTATACACAGAGATTTGGAATATATTTAAAATATTAATTTACAGACAGCGAGATGAGAGATGAACAGAAAAGATAACTCAACCAAGAGTGAGGAATTCTAAATTCTAGTTCACATGGCATATTTTGTCTCTTACCCACTTTCTGAGAAGTTTTCTCCCAATCACATTGGAAGCAGTCATGTTATGATGTGACCATGTTCCTGAGCTGTTGGTGATTGATTAGACAGTGGGCATCTGTGCTAGGCTGGGTCAGTGAGTTTATTCCTAGGTATCTTTGGACTTTATCTGGGGAAGTCAAGGAAGCAAATTGAGAGAAAAACACAATGGAGCAGCAGGAGTAGAGGAGAGAGAAATAGAAGCCACAAGTATGGCATGAATCCCTGGTTCTTTCTGGTTCTTATGTCTGCCTCTATTTCTGCCCTTAAGTTCCCTGAGGCAATCCCTATAGTATTTATTTCTTATGCTTAGAGTTGTCTGAGATGAATTTCTGTTGCTTGTAACTAAGTGTTTTAATACAATCACTATACTGTACATAAAAATAACTTGGGACCACAGTTTTTTTCATTTAGAAAATGGCAGTATAAACTGAATGATCTGTAAGTTCTCTTTGATTTCTGTGATTTTAAGTAAGAGAGAGAGAGAGAGAGAGAGCAAAAGAGAGAGAGAGAGAGAGAGACAGAGAGAGAGAGAGAGAGAGAGAGAGAAGATGGTGATGGCATGGTTTGGGCATTCATGAGATT
The DNA here is from genome assembly GCA_011751065.1 of Lasiurus cinereus. Taxonomy (NCBI): domain Eukaryota; kingdom Metazoa; phylum Chordata; class Mammalia; order Chiroptera; family Vespertilionidae; genus Lasiurus; species Lasiurus cinereus. Next base: position 25,335,927 of record JAAGEH010000076.1, on the reverse strand, counting down.
CTATCCTTTGCCAGATAAATGCTGATGGATCACTAATGGTAAACAGAACCATGATAAATGGTGATGGAAGGACACTTGACCAGGGGTGGTGAACACACAATATAGCAAGCATGTCAAACGAGGTGTGTGGCCTACCGGCCAGGAGTTTGACATGCTTGCATATGGTATACAGATGATGCATTATAGAATTGTACACCTGAAACCTATATAACTTTATAACTAATGGCACCTCAATACATCCAATAAAAAGGAAAACAAAACAAAAACAAACAAAAGAATTGGAACCAGAAACTAGTTTTTTGAGTAGTGAACACTTTGAGGGGTTGCCAACTTTTCATATATGACATGAATATGTAAGTATTAGAAACACAGTTTTCAATTATTTTTATTGAGCCACTTCTTAACTCTGGGTGTTGATGAGTATAGGTGTGAATGTAGCAAAGAAGATTTTTCTAAGTCATCATTCCAAGAAAATAGGAAAAGACAATTGAAAGTTGATAAATATTATGCTCCAGAATGAGGTAATTTCAGCACCATTTGATTGTCCCTGAAATCTGCATTTGGGACAGCTCTTTCCAAAGAATTTCTGACGATGAATGGTGCCCTGTCTTTGAAGCAGGAAAGATGGGTGCACTGCAGCTGTCCCTTCAGAAGGGAGTGTGCCAGGTGCGATGTGGCATTGTGGCCTCTTGATGATGATTTATGAGCTTTGGGCTTTAATGACCATGTACATGATGGAGATGTAATTTGTCACTGTTTTAGGGAATGTCGTTCCGAATATTAGAAAAACAAACAAACAAACGCCTCAGCCATATGTTATTAATGGTTTATTTTAAAGAGCTATTGTGCTAATACTTTCTATAGGTGACATTTGTTGCCTTATATCTGGGCTGAAAGAGCAATTACTCTTTGTTTTTTAGCTGGACTTAGCTTTCATCAATTCTGATCTCAATTTTGTTTCCTACCACACACAATTAAAAAGCCATTAATTTGTCAATAAGCACTCTTTGAATTTAACCTCCCACGGGTAGCCAGCCGTCTATTGTGGGGTAATACTCCTTTATCCCATGGGCTGTCTTGGTGAGTGACTAAAAGCCTTAACTCTGTCCCTAGATTGCCTGGGTTCAAATCTTATCTCTGCCACTTATTATTTGTGTGGCCCAATATCTCTGTCCCTCAAATTCCTCATTTATATTACGAAGATAATAACTTTGAATGGATAAACAAATGCCAAACATTTAGAACAGTGCCTTGCACCTGGCAAATGCCATTCAAGCATTTGCTATTATTATTATTATTTTTTAAACATAACTTTATTGTTGAAAGTATTACAGACTTCTCTTTTTTCTCCTATTGTCCCTCTCTACCCTGCTTCCACCCTACTCCCCAGCACTCTGGCTCTTGCTGGTGCTTGCAATTAACTGTCCAGCTCTGACCCAGGAGTCTGGTGTCTTCTAGCAACACCCATGAAATGAAATTAAGAATGAGCTATGATTAGTCTTAATTGGAGACAGTGACTTATTTATTAGAAGAATGAACTTAAAACTTAAGTCTCCCTCATACCCCACCCAAACAAGAGATTACTGTTATTCACACTCAGGTAAATGTGTTTGATGTCTGAAGCTTTTCTAAGACGTGGGAAGGACTGGGAAATCCAATTGTGAAAGGAGATCTTTGAAAAAGAGTCCCAGACTGTCCCTTTCTGGCAACCTTCTACTTCTGAAGACATTGCAGGGTAGGTTGCAAGAATTGCCTCTTCTTCTGCATTCCTGCTGCCACCCCAGGAGCCCTACAAGCTAGGGTTCCCCATGGAGGTTCCCCATCAGAACTCCAACACTGTGTTCCTTTCACAACAATGCACAACTGTAGAGTGGACTTGAAATAAGCTGTCTCTCAATCTTTCACAGTGTGTTGATAAAGAGCAGGGTTCAGGTGAAAGAAAAAATATCAGTTTTCTTTTCCCGGGGTATCACTCACCCACTAGGAAGAACATGGTTGAGGCAGCTGTGAGGATGTGGAGCATCAGACTCCAAAACAGCTGGCAGACCAGAATGGGTGTTTTCTGGCTCTGCAAATCTGACATTAAGTAAATTGTTAGCGCTGGCTCCTACCGTGATCAGCCTACCTTCAGGCAATAGGAACTTAGGATGGAAAAATGAAGCCCTGAGATCTAGGTTTCATAATACTAAAGAAATTATTCTAAGGGGCATTTCCTTTTATCATATTGTTGGCAATAATTCTCCATGGGTCCCTCTCATTTATGAGTCCCTCTCATTTCTGTATGTGTTTTGAGCAGAGACACTGGCTGTTCTTTGTTCTATACTATCTTTCTTTGTTTTATTTTATTTTTTAAATCTTCACCTGATTTTTTTTTTCTTATTGATTTTTAGGGAGAGTGGAAGTGGGGGTGGGGAGTATGCGAGAGAAACATTGACATGAAAAGACAGATCGATTGGTTGCCTCCTGCATGCAACCCAGACTAGAGTTGGGGATGGAGCCTGCAACCCAGGTACCTGCTTTTGACCAGAGTTGAACCTGGGACCCTTCAGTCCACAGGCTGATGCTCTACCCACTGAGTCAAACTGTCGAGGGCTGTACAGTCTTTCTAAGAATGTTTGTAAGTGATCAGCTCGAAAGATAGTGTCTTCCTCTTGGGCAAAGCTTGGGCATCCTTATTATCCAGTATAATATAGACTGAGTCTGCCCTGCAGAAAAGGCTTGAATATTTCCACAACCCATTATGAAAGATTTGGATTCCCTCATCTCAGGATTCCCCTCTATTAATGCAACCTGCTTTTCTTGTGGCCTCAGAATTGGGAATTGAGGCTTGAGGAATTGGCACAAATAAATGCCAATACTCTGGCTATTGCTAGTGCTTCATTGTCCGTCATCTCTGACCGAGGAGTCTTGTTTTCTACCAGCATCCATGAAATTGCACTGGTTAACTTATTAGCTTGCAAGTAGAGTAAAATTTTCGATCCTATATAACTTGATGTGCATTTTTTCTAGGCTTGTTGAAATTGTGGAGCACATCATAGCATATCAATGATTCATACAATCGAATGTGTGTGAATACGCACTTCTCAATGAGACATACTAACTTTATGAATAAAAAAAATCTAATATCTTTCTGCCAGTTTTCTGGTCTATGTCACTGTCACTTATACATTATCATGGCTTTTCTGGCAAAAAAATATTCTATTTCCCTTTCTCAAGATTCCCCCTTCCCCCAGCTTTCCCCTTTAACCCCCTTCTTTGAAGAACCCAACCTGTCCAAGATTCCCATCCTGGAAAATAGTTCTTTATTTGCTTGGTTCCATAAATAGTGAGTCATTGAATGAAGCCTGTACATCCTACCCAAAGTCTGCCTGAATGCAAACCTCATATGCTTCTGCTATATCATTCCCCTTTCCACACTAAAGAGTAACTCCTAATATTTACAGACAATTTATTCTGGCCAGATACTGAAATAAGAGCTTCATTCTTATAACAGCTCCCTCAAGGTAGGTTCTTTTATGATCATTTTTACATAGATTAAAAAAAAAACCTAAGGCACAGAAAGATAGCTAATGTGTGTAATCTAGCACAGCTAGTAAATGTGGAAACCCAAGTCTGCCTTCTTCCCCTCACCCCTTTATTTTTTATTTATTTATTTTTGAAATAAATTTTCAATTACCATTGACATACAATATTGTATTAGTTTCAGATGTACAACATAGTGCTTAGACATTTATATAACTTATGAAGTGATCACCTAACAAGTCTAGTACCCATCTGCCAAGTCTGTCTTCTTAACCACCAGACCAGGACTATTCTGCCTGCTAAGGAAATCCTGCCCAATTGGTCTAAACGACATAGTAAATAAAGGGGATTTTATTGAAATAAGTTATGCTGCCCACAAAATACTCATTTTAGGTTTCAAAGGTTCCCTAAAGTCAATTACAACAGAGAAAAGATTACGTAGTCTTGATTCTCTTTTGCAGAGAATCAAGAAGAAACAATTATGTTCCTTGTTATTTTTTTTTCAAACTTGGTATTTTGGCATTTGATAATGTTTTAAAATCAATGTAGACGTCTTTTCCCTAACCAATGATAAATATTGAGTAACTTACTCATCTTAGCTTGCTCAAATGGAGACAGTATTGCTTATATAGTGATAATAGTAGTATACAAATAATTTAAGGGGTCCATTTTCTCTTTTATTTATAGCAGTGTCAGGTATAAATGACTACCAGATGGCCCATCAAAGAAGAATAATTTCTTTCTGTTTGCTTACTTGTACAAGCTTTATCTTGCATAATATTATTTTATTCAATTTTTTTATATATCTCTTAAATTCCATCCAGCAAATGGTATACTACTTGAACTTTTTTTTGTCATATAGTTTATAAGCCATTATTTGAAATAAAAAGAAAGAAAGCCTTACCGAGGCATCTGAGGTACGTCATAGTATTTTAGAGATAGTAGGGTAAATTAAAAAAAAAGAACAAAGTGGGTCAAGTATGGTCCAAACTCAGCTCTGCCATTTACCATTGGAGCAATTTTGGTAAGTTGGTTAATTTCTGTGTCACTTTTTTTTTTCATTTGTAAAATGGGATACTATTATCTAACCGACAGAGATTAGAAATAATGTATTGAAGGCAACTAGAACATAGTAGTGATCACTCAAGAAGTGATCATTGTTGTTTTTTTAAGGTAATTATTATTAATGTGTATAATTACTAAGTGGCTTATATGTGCGAGATATTGTCAAAACACTGTACATGGATTTCAGTTCATTCTGACAACAACCCATTGAAGTAGGCAGTTATTATATTCCCAGATCACACAGTACGTAGACAGGCCTGGGATCTGAGTTCATTTTGTCTGACTCCATAGTCTACACTCCTGATAACCACAATAATAAGAAAATTTTATCCAGAATCAAATAGGCCAGTCATTGATATTTAACAAAGCACTAAGAATGTCTATATGCAAATGTGATGTCACTTATGAAAATATACATACACGCACTCTTTGAAAGCCCCATCTCTAAGATTAAAAAGCTCTCAACCACCGATTTCTTAGATCATTTTGCAAATGTTCCTCTATAAAGTAGATGAATTACATGGCTAATTAACTCAAGTTTGCTATTAAAATGATTAGATTCTGCTTAAGGAATGAATTTGAATATATTTCAAGATATAAGGAAAATGCTGTCAAAGCCTAAAGTGTGTTTTCATACACCACATAGTGGTGCTGTGTGGAGTGTGTGTGTATATGAGATGTTTCTATGACATCTATGTGTTGCTATAGATCTATTTATTTTTTTAATTTTTTATTCTTTAAAGTATTACAAATAATAGTATGTATGTCTCCTTTTTTTCCCCCATTGACCTCCCCCTGACCTTCCCTACACTCCAGTACATGCCCTTACCTGCCTGTCCTTCCCAGTGTCTCGTATCCATTGGTTATATTTATATACATGCATACAAGTCCTTCGGTTGATCCCTTATAGCCCCCACCCCAACTTCCCCTGCCTTCCTGCTGTAGCATGACAGTCAATGTTTCTCTGCCTCTTAATCTTTCCCCACTGCCCCACCCTATTCTTTTCTTTAAAAACATTTTGCTTCTGCAGACTAGAAATAAACCTATAAGAACAAAAAATGTTTGAGTCCCGATTTCAATGTCAAACAGTTCCTTATGTGCACACGTCAGCAATGGTATCTGGATGGTGGACAAATGGTGGCAATGTAGGTCCGACCCTCTCTTGTTTGGTCCTAGGCATTCTGTAGCAATGCACAGTTGCTGACTGCTAGCATGGCAAGGCATCATTAGCGTCTTCCATCTCTGGACTGTTTCTTCTCTTATCTTCATGGTTGGAGCAGACCTGTCAATTCCTTTCTATTGCAGGAGTCCACTTGGTCTTGGAGTTGTTTTCTGGAAGTATATAAACATATTCTCAACCAAAAGTTAATGAAGGAATCTTTCCTATAAAATTGACTTGGGGTCCTTTTTATTTTTGCCCAAACAATTTTCCTTTGGCTTATTTTGACACCATGTGTGTTTTTCATGGGTGTCTTGCTGTTAGCATTACAAATGAAAATTAATTTTCTAAAGTAAAAATTTTCTAGATGTAACTTACTTACAGGATATTTTCCCTTACATGATATTATCCTACTATTCCCCCCCTTTTTTTGGTTAATGGAGACTTGTAAATTTTTAATGCAATCTTGATAACTTTAAATTTTAATTTTTTGTACAAAAATATGACTGCTTTATGTTCATTGCATGTTAAGCAATTTTACCATGAGATGAACTACCAATAGAAATTTTAGTTAATACTTTAGAAACAGCTTTTTGTCCAGTACAATTAAAATTTCTTGAATATTCATTTATTTCAATTAGCCAATTTAAATTAACCTGAAAGCTTGATTACTCTTTTACTGTTAAATTTAATACTCTACCAACAATCGTAGATTACCTGTAAATATTAGTCTAAAGGATTATTTGCATTCTTGAGTAGGCCCTGAGCATTCCTGGTGCTAGGCTGGATATATAGGGCAGCTGCCATCGGCCAAGTCTCTGTCTGTTACCTGGATCCCAATCTGTGCTGGGTGTGTGAAGTGAAGCAGTCATGTGGGCAGGAGACCTCCCTCTGAAGGGGTGAGGGTTCAGGCCCCTGCAAGGTTGGGAGGGTGAGGGTCTGTGCCCCACCTCTATTGACCCCCCAAGTTCTCTCCTGATGGCCCCTCTGTGACTGTGCCTGTCTTAGGTTGTTCCTTCCCTGAGGATCTTACCCATCTCTGGCTAACCAGTCATCCTCAAGGGCCAAGCAGGGTGTTGTGAGGTTCAGTTCTGTCTCCTTGGTAACCAAGCCCCCATGGCCTCCATGCCCAGCACCTGTCCTGGGATCTCCTTGCCTGCTGGCAGGGCCTGGGCACTGATCACATATCTCAGGGAACTCAGGTTCCTTCTCCAGGAATGGCCCAGCTCACACCATTGGGCAAGACTCAGATCCATTATACCAGCCACCTCGAGGCTTCAACCTCAGTGTGAATAGAAAACTCAGGTTACAGCTGAGGGCAATTGGATTTGTGATAAGAGTGTTCCTCTTGGCAAAAAGGGTAAGAGGAGCCAATATAGAATGCTCAAGTGCCTTCCCAGTACCTTAATTCCTTCTGAAAGGGATTAAATCCTTTCATGTCCTTTTTTAAAAATTGCTGCCAAACATTCACAGAATTAGTTTAAAATTTTGTTTGGGATAATTGTACAATATGCTGTTGTGAAATATCAAGAATTATACAGTGGCACCTCGAGATACGAGTGCCCTAACTTAATGAGATTTTTGAGATACGAGTCTTCGAGCGAGTGATTTTTGCTTTGAAATACGAGCAACATTTGAGATAGGAGTAATCGCCCAGATTGACCGGCTGCACACGACTCACCAGTTTACCTCGACTCGAGCGTCTCATAGTTTCCCACGCCTCAAGGTTACGGAACAAATTAAACTCGTATCTCGAGGTACCACTGTAATGACATTGTGGAATAATATCATGCAAGGACATTCTTTGCTCTAGGCCATGGCAATTCAATTTCAAACTAGCTGTCAATTTCTTTTGGTAATTAAATGCTTTGGAGGTGGAGACCACAGGGTCTGTGGGTCTGCAGCTGTGGCAGCAAGATTTTGGCTGGAGTGGCTGCTGGGTCACGGGGCAGTTCCAGGGCCTGTCTGGGTGGTGGTGTTGATGAGTTCCTGAAGAAAAGCTGTTTTTTCCTTCAAGATGGTGTGGGCTCCGTGCCTGAGTCCCGCAGTCTGGAGAGTGCCCTTCGAGGTGGTAGTCTCTTCTTGTCCAAGAGAGCCTGGACTGCTAGCCCCTGCTGCTCCTGTGAGATGTAACTGTCCCTCCCTCACTCACACACACATTACACACATCCACACACACTCCTTTCATCCCCTCACTCACTTCCTCTCCCTCACCTCCATCCTGCCAGCCACCATCTTTTTCTCGAGTTGCTTTAGATCTATTTAGACATATAACTCGAGTCTTACTAACAAAGTAAAAATCATAAAAATAATTCATTTTTTTCAAGTAAATTTAAATATTTTTAAGTATTTCTCTGACTTTCTACCTTCATGGATTGTAAAATTAAAGATTATCTGGATGCAAAAGAATTTTGTACCATAAGTAGATATTTCATACCAAGCCTTTAATTCATAGAATTTCCAAGTTTAAAAATGAATAACTTTGGCTACAGACCTGTCTTAATATGAACTTTGGGGCTTCAGGATACCATTTTCTTACCCCCACTCCCAGCACAGGAGCCTGGCTTCCTTTATGGCAATGATGCTGTATTTCTATGGCAACTGGCTTCACATTGTATAGGACTCAAAAGAACCCCTTCCGATAACGTGAAAAGCACCGAACGGCAATTGTCATTTAACATCAATTCCAGTCCAGCCTCAGTGTTTTCCCTCCATTGAGATATTTTCTTCAATTAACTCCTTACTAGTTCCTCAAAAATACATCACATTTTCTTGTTTCATTTTGTTCCCTTTTCCTAACATGTTGTCTCTCCTCTTTTTATTTATTTTTTATTGAAATCCTGTCTGCCCTTTTAGGAAGCGCTACAAAGTCATATTTCCTGGAAGCCTATCCCACTAGTACACAAGCCCAAAGAGTCCTTAACAGTCAGTAGTGGGTGCTCAATTTAAGTTAAAAAAAAAAAAGAACTAAATAAATGAATATTTTTTTCACAAACTAGATAGACACCGGTGGTGTAGCAGAGAAGCTAAACAAGACTGGGATGAAGACCTAGGCCTGTTGCCTAAAAGAGGGTTGGCTTGGGAAAGCAATTTAAGCTCTCTGAACTTAGTTTCTTCATATGTGAAAACATGAGTGATTCTGCCTCTGTTCTCGCCCCGCCTACTGAGGGGATAGTTGTGGGAACCAAATAAAGACGTGCACATGCTGAAGTGCACTGAACATACTGGCCTAAGCTGTTAAATCTCTGGACAGCTGGACAACTCAGCTGACATTGGGCACATTAATAACAAAGTACATATGCTATTATGTCACCTCACTAAGAATATGTTATCAAACTCTTGGGATATTATGTAGTAAAGATGGTTCATCTGCCTCACCTAGCTTTTTGCTCATTTATTCATTTAGGAAATATTTATGACATGCCTACTATATAATAGGCACCATGCTAGGCATTGGGGCTATAAAAATAAAAGTTGATATAGTTCCTTGCTCTCAAGGACCTTGTGCTCTTGTGAGGAGACCTAAAACTGACAAGTCTACAAACCAATGAGCTCACAAAGAAGGTGATTTTAGATAGGGATAAGTGTCAGTAGGCAAATGAAATAAGTGTGCTAGAAAGTACCATGGATGGGTATGGTGAGTATGGTCAGGAAAGCTTTCTTTCGAGTAACCAGAAGGAAGAGAAGGAACAAGATTTGCAAAGGTTTGGGACAGCAAATGCCAACACTCTGAGGTGGGCCAGGCTTGGAATAATCAGTAGTAGAAAGGCCAGTGGGCTGAAGCAAAACAATCTGCAGGAGAATTGGAGGTATTGGATGGTGGAAAGGTGATTTATTTGCATAGAATGATCAATATATATATATATGGCTAATATGCAAAGTGTCCTCTCAAGAATTTGACTAGGTGACCGGCAGTTCAATTGTTCTCTAGGACATGTGCTGACTACCAGGGGGCAGTGTGGAATGAAGGAAGGCCCTAGCTGGCAGCTGGAAGGCCCTGATGGGTCCTGATTGCTGGCCAGGCCTAGGGACCCTACCCGTTCATGAATTCCATGGACTGGGCCTCTACTGTATAATGGCAACAAAGATCAAAGAATTTAAGTCTGGCTTAATTCTGGTGAGAATGTAGCTCATTGGATTATACTTTAGGATATTACAGTTACATAACCATATACTGTTAGGGATGTTTGAGCTTCCCTATTTAAAAAATATTTTAACATTAATAAAAGCAAAACCGGTTTGGCTTGGTGGATAAAGTGTCGGCCTGCGAACTGAAAGGTCCCAGGTTCGATTCCAGTCAAGGGCATGTACCTTGGTTGCGGGCACATCCCCAGTAGGGGGCGTGCAGGAGGCAGCTGATCGATGTCTCTCTCATTGATGTTTCTAACTCTCTGTCCCTCTCCCTTCCTCTCTGTAAAAAATAAAAAAAAAATTAAAAAAAATCAAAGCAAAGGGATATTAACACTGTCCATGATTGCCAATATATTACCAGAATAACGTTTTTATTTTAATACATAATTATTATTATTTTGTTGACTTACTATACCATTTACTGTCATTTCATTATAACCAATATTTAATGGAAAGTTTGAATTAAAATATTTTAAATATATTTAACTTTATAGCACTCATAACATTCTTCAGTAGAAAGTGTTAGGGGGACCATTGGAAGGGAAAAAGCCCACATACACACAAAGTTGAGTAAAACTGTTAACTGTGATAACTTCTGAGAAAGAGGTTCTGTGTTATTATAAGAATTCTTAATAATGGGAATTAACCAAGTCAGAAAAATCAGGAAAGGGTTAAGCTACTCAAGAATTACACACTAACTGTTCAACTTTAATGAGTGGATTAGAATGATCTTAATAAGCTTCTCTCCCCACTGTGGCCTTACCTTTCCTTAGAGTAAACTGCTTGTAAATAAATATATACTAAAGTGCCTCAAATCAGTTTGGTCTCTTAATTATTTTTTTCCTTTGTAATCTGCTTCCACTTTTAATTTGCTCAGCAAATGGATACTTCTTCTCACCTTTTTTATATTCAAAAAAGGGAAGTCAGTCCTGTGGTTGCACATATTGCACTAATTAATGATCACTGACATTTGGTTTATGAAGAGATGTATCCTGTGTCCTGTGAGCTTTCTTCTCCCTTTCTGTACACGCCACCCTAGATGGTCAGAACACAGTTGCCAGAAGTTTCCGAGCGCTCCAAGATCACCTTCCTCTCTCATCAGCTTTCACTCCAGGCCCCCCTCCGTGTGGTCCTTCTGGTCACCGAAGGCCCCTGCAGCTTCCTGAGGATGAAACCCACCCAGGCAGACCCCATGGCTCTCTCCTAGCAGCAACTCTGTGCCAGGCATCGAACTTCCAGACTCATAACGTGGAATCTGTCAAACTGAGAACATAAGTGTTCCAGCCCATTATTGGCTGATAGAAAGCACATAAAAAGGACTTTAGAAACCAAGGCATGAATAAATAATTTCATGAGCAGAGCAGCCGTGTGGCAGTCCACAGTTTAAAGTTGAAAGCCTTTCTAATGTATTGCCAGAGGATTAAGTGCTATCACCATGTTTCAGGCAGAAATTTTTATTGCATGTTTCATGCAGGATTTGGCATTGGAAAAGAAAGAACTCTGCACACACCAAATTGAAATTAGAAGGCAGTGCACTGTTATTTGAAGCTTGGATGCTATTGTTTCAAGGGCATTATTTTCTGTTGAGGTGTTTTCCCCCCTTTCTCTCTCTCTCTCTCTCTCTCTCTCTCTCTCTCTCTCTCTCTCTCTCCCACACACACACACACACACACACACACACACAATGCCTGGTACATTTCAATTCATGATGACACTAAAGCAGGAGGTTTGTAGTAATAAAAGAGCAACAACTGCCGAGACCGGTTTGGCTCAGTGGATAGAGCATCGGCCTGCGGACTGAAAGGTCCCAGGTTTGATTCCGGTTTGGGGCATGTACCGTGCTTGCGGGCACATCTCCACAGTGGAGCGTGCAGGAGGCGGCTGATTGATGTCTCTCATCAATGTTTCTGACTTTCTATCTCTCTCTCTTCCTCTCTGTAAAAAATCAATAAAAATATATTTTTTTTTAAAAAAAGAGCAACAATTTGTGTCAAACTGCATAGAAAATCAGATTAAAGTAAATAGAGAACCCTAGCTGATTTGGCTTGGTAGATAGAGCCTTGGCCTATGGACTGAAGGGTCCTAGGTTTGATTCCAGTCAAGGGCACATGCTTGGGTTGTGGGCTTGATCCCCTGTGGGGGGCAGGCAGTAGGCAGCAGGTCAATGATTCTCTGTCATTATTGATGTTTCTCTCTCTCTCTCCCTCTCCCTTCTTCTCTGGAATCAATTTAAAAAATATGTTTATTAAAAAAAAATAGGCAGAGAAAGAAGATCTGGGACCCTTGTCTCTTAACTGAAAAATAAAAAAAGTCCACTGCACATTGGGCAGTTGGGCACAAGGTCACAGCTTTGGATTGGTTGCGCTGAGTCAGGGAGACACTTGAGGGTCTGAGCTTATTTAAAGTCCTTTCAGCCTTGGCCGATGGGCCATACTATACCTTACGTCTGGGATGGCAAGCAGAAATTCCCCAACTCCCTGCCACCAGCTTTCTCCCTTTGTCTAATAATTTCTACCCACATTTCTTTCCTCTAACAAGAGAAACAAAATTTTACTATCTTAATGGCTGGCACCCAAATTCCTCTTCACAAAGTAACTTCCTTTGTCAGGAAAAGGCTCCATGATATTGATAATAGCAATTATGGACAGAAGAGATGGATGATATGAGGCTGGGGAGCAGGCAGCGCCAATGTTTCATCCAAGAAGGCAAGAGAAAAGTGGCGCTGGATGGCCGGGGAAGAAAAGAATAAGACCCAGAGGCCTGCCTGCTGGGTGTGAAGGGGTCTGGGCCCCTAGAGATACAGGGGCTGAAAGCACACTTATGAACTGCAGTGTCAGTTTCCAGGTAAATTTCTGAGGTGGAAATGCCCCCTCCAACTGCCTCTCACCACCTTCCGTGATGCTGCCTCGTTCCTGCTCAGAGTGGGTGGAAGGCAGCCTGGCATTCACATTAGAGGTAGACCAGTATGGAGCCAGCCTGCAGGAGGCCATCCTGAGTTAGGGCCTGAAGGGGCTTTGTGGAAATCTTGGGGGTGGAGTCTGGACTGCCCCAGTTTATGGAATCTGGAGATTTGAGCCAATTTTGGGGGGTCTCCCAAGGGCAGGAGAACCTATTGACTTGGGGTTATACTAGATTTTCAAGGAGTCTGCAATATAGTACTTGGTAATAAGTGTTATGAAGACAAATGGGAGTGAGGTAGTTTGCAAAGATCCTGGCTTCCAGCTAGACAAAATGAGAGAGAAAATGTGCTTAGTGTAAATAGGCAATTAAGAAAAGGTGTTTTTTGTTTTGTTTTGTTTTTAAATTCCAACAGGCCTGGTTCATTGTAGAATAAAATGCTATTCTGTTCTGTTTATATAAGCATTTTTCTACTGGCATATATTAGAACCCATAGAAAACCAGTCAGAGAAAATCTAGTTATAAATCTTCATGGGCTCATGCTCTAACAACATTCCTAGAAATAAAACTTTCAGAAGAAATGGTGTTATATTTCTTACTATACATTCTCTCAGGGAGCACTCTCCTGGAGATTGCTTCTTTCCTGGATTTTGCCTTGGAATGCTTTCTCTCACCCTCTTCTCTCTCGGTCACAGTCGTGTAGGCAGCACCGCCTTACCTGTGGACAGTCCCACTGGATGACTGCCCTCTGAGCCCCTTCTGCAGGGGTGGCCTGGCCCTCTTCCTGCTGACTTCAAGACTTGCCATCGAGTTTCAGCCCCGTCTTCTCCCAGGAGCCCTCAGTTCCTCTTCAAGGCAGAGCTTTTGTCCTGCATCCTCACTTGGGTGGAGCCTTTTGTGAAGAGACGTTCAGGGTCGCCTCAGGAGGGTTTTTTTCCAACACCTAGATAATAGGATCTCAGAAAATAGGATCTCAGAATGTGAAACTCGTTTGGTGAACTTTTGTTCATCCTACCGAGAAAAGCTTTTTTACTGTTAGCATTCAGGGGTGGCTTTGCCTTTCTGTTTTGATCTGAGTGAAAAGTAGTGCAAGGTACCATTGTTGTGTGTGAATGTATTTGTGTGCGTGTGTGTGTGTGTGTAAGGAAGGAGAAGCTTACTGACTTAACTCATTAGTGAGGAAAAGGACAATTATGAGCCTGATTTTAAAAGCATTATCTTTTTTTTTTTTTTATCAGTACATTCGGTATCTACAACAGTTCTTCAAGCTTTTGTTTTTATTACCTCATCACTAAAGGGTTTCCTTTCAAGGGGGTCAGATATCAAAATGACAAACAGCACAAGTCACAGAACCTGACGGTTATATTGCACCTTTGTACACCTTTTGTTTAAAGCTGGTGGGGTTGGGAAAAGGGGTTTGAGAAAGTGGGGTGTGAGAGTGAATGGGATTGACATTCAGCCAGGGATCCGATAGTGTGCATAGGAAGCTGGAGGGCAGACACTGTCACTGAGAGGGCTTTGATAAGAATGGTTTTTAAATGCTCTGGGAATATGCGCCTTTATTTATTTTTACCCACAGCCTGTAGCATTTAGGTCCCTTGATTGCAAGCAATAGAAACAGGTTTTGTTTATTTTAAACAAAAAGGGAATTTGTTGGAAGGATACTTGAGGCTTCCTAAATCAGTGGAATGCTAAAAAGCAAATTTAAAGAATGGGGGACAACCAGTCTCCTTAAGGTCAGACATCAGAACTCTCCCATCTCAGGTCTCATGTAGGGATCAGGCTGCTCTGCACAGCACCTACACAGATATGAGAAATGTGACCCCCATACATTCCGTTTTCCCCCCACATGTTCAGGATCTGGATTCCTGGGAGACAACACTCACTTTTCTCACCCTATCTGAAAGGTCTCCCCAAGAAGGCTGCACAGAAAGGGGGAGAGGGAGGGTTAGGCCTCCTTGGCATCCATGGTGGGTGGCAGCAGTGGTAATTTCCCTTCTCACCAAGACCATACAAATGGAGATGCTCCCAAAAAGGAAACTGAGGTACAGACAGAAAGATGGTAGGAAGTTGAAATCTGTCCAGCTAAAAACATCTACCTCATGCCTCCTAACTTGGCCAGAGGGACTGGGGCACTGCAGCCCATCCTTTGAGGTTTCTTCCTGAATGGGGCCTCATCTTCCCTCAGACTGAGTTCCGCACTTGCCACATTTCTGGGGGCCACTGTCCAAGTGTGGACACCTCAATGAGAAGCTGTCTTCTGTGTGCTCGCCTATCACATGAAGATAACATCTATCTCAGAGTGTTATTGTGGGAATTGAGGAGGTATTTGTAAAGTGTCTAGTACTGTGCCTGGCACTGAGCAGTGCTCAGCAGATGCTATGTCATCTCCTTCATTGTGCTGTCTCCCAAAAGACAGTGCACATGAACCTGTGTACCAGTTATCACTTTATTTATTCAGATCCTTATTGAATGCTATTATTCTTAATTTTCTCAGTTTACTAAAGACTGGTAAAGACTTTGCCTGGGAATGTTGCCACTCACTAGTTATACAACTCTGGTTAAGAATTTTAACCTCTCTGAGACTCAGAGTGGTTGTCTATAAAAGTGAGATAATAGTCATACTTACGTTGGAGAATTCTTCTAAGCATTAAATGTGATAATCCATGTAAAGTACTTAACACAGTGCATCGCAATAGGAAACACTCAATACATATCTATATAATAAAAACCCAGTGGTCATAATGCCATAATGACCAAATACCAGTCACTAGGAGACTGCGTGCCCATGGGTGGGCAGGGCTGCGTGATTTCACTCACTGGGCTTCTAGTTAATCTATAATAATAAAAGCATAATATGCTAATTAGATCAGATGCCCTTCTGGACATCCTTCCGGATGACCTTCTGGATGAAGCTGGGGCTATGAGGGAAACCCAGGTCCTAGGTGCCTGCCAGTGGACAGAGGGAAGCCCGGGTCCTGGGTGCCAGGGGGAAGCCACTGCTAGCAGTCCGGGGAAAGAAGACCTACTCTTGCACGAATTTGTTGCATTGGGCCTCTAGTTATTAATAAGAACCCAAAGAGTTTACAATTTTTTTTTTCGTTTAGATCTTCAGCCTCTTCTATCCGAGTATTATAGTCTACAAGTTTACCACAGGCTCTTGGTCCCAAATGCAACTGATTTTCTGAAGACCCAAGTAACCACCATGAACACTCAGAGCTGGAGGACATTAGGAGTGGCAGGTATAGTTCAACCTTTTTGTAGTACAAAGGAGGAAAAGGAGGCTGGTCAGTGGAAGATTTTCTGGCTCCCAGTTTGATGCTCCATCAACCCCATCTCATAGGATTGATTATCATCAGTAGCCAAAGGCTTTGTGTTTTTTTTTTCTAGTCTACCTCAAAGCAAAAAAAACCTCAGATGTTGGTGAGAGGCAGGGTTCAGCAAGCATGAGATTCGGCCACATACTTCACTATTTCTCTTCCCACTGTCTGTGATGGAAATGTAGTTAGGTGGTGTAGTTAGGTAAGGCCTGTCAGCCTCATCTTATCTAATCATTGCCGTCCACTTATGGCAGATTGCCACGCGCAGGAAATGCACATGACACTGGGAAGACTTTGGCCTGCTTTTATTTCCTATCCTTTTTAAAATGGTTCCTTAACATTCTGTCTATTATTCCTTGGAGAGTCTCTTTGGCATTACGATTGCCATGTTTTCTCATGGAATTAAATTAGTTTCAAATTCTTTTTCTCAGGCTATGGTAGCTTGCATTTTTCTAAGCTGACTCTAACTTATTTTCTGGCTTTAGATCCAATTCTTTCATATCTATGTGTATTTGAGCACAACCTTTGCCTATTCAAAATAAAACCTCTACCAATATTAATAACCTAATGCTCATTTTCTATTCCAAGTTATTAATAAAATTTTTATTGAGACCAGAGAGACTAGATCTTCTGCCAAATATCTTGTCTCAGTTGGATACTGGGCCATTTATCCATTTCCTTTGTTTAAAATAGTTTAGCCAATATTTAATTTATTTGGCGATGTTTATTTTCATGCTAATTTAAAATTATTTCAGATAGCACTTTATTAAATACTATATCATATGCTTTATTAATCCCCCCATATAATTCTGTGCTATTTCCTAAACAAAATTTATATTTTGCCTAGAGAAGCAATTGTATTTTATCTGGAGCAATTTGATTTAATCAGTGCTTGATATTTTTCTGCTATTATTTGGAATTTAAAAATTACTTTTCTTCACATTAATTGCTTTAAACTAACATTTGCATTTGAGGTAAGTTTCCACAGCTTTCATTTTTAAATGCTTTTAATATGAGCCACACAGTTCCCTTTAATCAAGAATTCGTTTCTCTCACATTGATATTTCTGTATTTCCCTCTCTCTTCCACTCTCTCTAAAAATCAATGGGAAAATATCCTTGGGTGAAGATAAAAACATGAATTTTCCAAGTATCAACATTCATGCATTTCCATACCAAATTAAAAAATCGGATAATTCTTTAAAAATTGGTGCTTTTATAGAGACTGTGATTTATTTCCAGAGATGTCTTTTCTGAACTTTAGTAATTAAGGATTTTTTGTTATTGTTGCAGTTTTTCTAACTCTGTAATATACTTCAAGTTACCTTTCAATTTTATTTTTAAAGACATCTAAAAATCACTCAACCTAGTATATAAGGTTTTTTAAAAATGTCACCCATTCTGAGCATGTACTTATTTATATTATGTATATTTTATACCAGTCCTATTTTCTGATTTACTTATTAAAAGCTAGGATTTCTTAAGTAGCTCTCATCAAACTTAATATAATTACATACAGATTTTTTTAAAGTTTATTTTTGTGCTCATTGGCTTAATATTGTTCTTCATACTGTCCTAGCTGGTTTGGCCCAGTGGATAGAACTTCTGCCTGCAGACTAAAGGGTTCAGCGTTCAATTCCAGTCAAGAGCCTGTACCTTAGTTGCAGGCTCAATCCCTGGCCCTGGTGGGGGCTCATTCAGGATGCAACCAATAGATGTGTCTCTCTCACATTGATACTTCTCTCTGGGTGTCTGTTCCCATCCCTTCCACTCTCTCTAAAAATCAATGGAGCCGAAACCAGTTTGGCTCAGTGGATAGAGCGTCTGCCTATGGACTGAAGGGTTCCAGGTTCGATTCCTGTTAAAGGCATATACCTTGGTTGTGGGCACATCCCCAGTGGGGGGCGTGCAAGAGTCAGTTGATCGATGTCTTTCTCTCATCCGTGTTTCTAACTCTCTATCCCTCTCCCTTTCTCTCTGTGAAAATCAATAAAAATATATTTTAAAAAATCAATGGAAAAATATCCTTGGGTGAGGATTAACAACACAAAAAAATTGTTCTTCATATAATTTGGGACTTTGATACTAAGCAATGAGCTGTAAATGATAAGGTGTCCCATTAATTTAGCATCCTGAAACCTATACCATTTATATAGTCTGTCTCATTTCTTTCTCTGCCTGGGGGTGTAAAATCAGCATGTACTGCAAAATGATCTTTTCCTGTTTTCAACTACATAGTATTTTACTGGACTAGAGATTATTTTTTCCAACATTTATCCACATTGCCTCTAGATACTTTGCAAATCATATTCCTTATGTCTAAGCATATAATATTTATATAAAAATATAGCTTCTATATGCTATGCTGCCTTAAAACTTATTTTTGTTGATTATTTTAAATTCAGTATTGATCTGTTGATATTATATTTATGAGAAACACTCTTCATATTTAATCTGAGGTGGTTAGGTAACATTTTCAACTTTAACAACATATCCAGCTTAATAAGTTCACATCTTTTGTGTATGAGACTATGATAACCTGGCATTTTTCTTTCTCACAGAATGTAAGTTCTTGATTAAGTTTTCTTATGCAGCATTAAATAAATATACACTGCACTCTTGGAGTTAAATGTGCAGATAACCTTGTCTCTTGTCTCTTGCTTACATGTGCATGTGAGGTCCTTTCCCGCACCTGACAATTATATCTAACACTTTATTAAAATCTAGCTCTCCTCTGAGTTAACTTTCATGTCCATCAAAAACGTTCAGTCCTCTATTTTCTAAACTCCTCAGTATTTGTTCTCCCCCAAAGGGCTTTCTTTTCCCTTTTTTTCTTGCTTCCTTTTTTGAAGACAATGTTGTAGTAAAATAAAACAAACAAACAAACAAAAAACAGTGATAACATGAAGTTTATTCAAATACTACCAAGAAGTAACCATTTGTGGAACGGCCTCTGGAAAGAAAGGGACCGGATGAAATCTATAATAATAAAAGCATTCTATGCTAATTAGACGGATGTCCTTTTGGACATCCTTCCAGATGAAGCCAGGGCCGCAAGGGAAGCCTGGGTCTCAGATGCCAGGGGGAAGCAGATGCTGGCAGCCAGGGGAAGGAAGGCCTCCTCTTGCATGAATTTCATGCATCAGGACTCTAGCAAAATAAAGCCATTCCCTGCGCTGCCTGTTCCAGAGCCACAAGGCAGTACCTGTGTCTTGGATATCTGGAAAGGTCTGTGTGGGGTTGACATTTTGCTGTTCGTTCGTCTGTCAATGGACCTTTGGGTGACACTGTGTTGACCACTCAACATGCTTTTTGGGGATCTGGGTTTCTTCAATAATCTGATTCTAGTTTAAAAAATGAACTGTGATCAACATAGCTCACAATGCTACAGATTTTTATTGTGGTAAAATATACAGAGTGTCCCCTAAAATGTATATACACTATATCTGTAGATTATATTACATTTTGAAAATGAAATGTATTTTAATAAAAACTGCCTTTATAATTATTCTAAATGTGTATACATTTTTGGGGCACCCTGTATATAATATAAAGTTTACCTTTTCAGCTATTTTTAGGTGTGCAGTTCAGTGGCTATAGGTACATTCACATTGATGGGCATCCTTCACCACCACCCATCAGAATTCTTTTCATCTTGTAACACTGAACCTCCATGCCCATTGAACAGTAACTCGCCAGTCCCTGATTCCCCAGCTCCTGGCAACTACTGTTCTGCTTTGCATGTGTATGAATTTGACTAGTTAAGGTACCACATATAAGTGGGATCATATAGATTTGTCATTTTGGTTTTGACTTATTTTGTGGGTATAATTCTTTAAGGTTTATCCAAGTTTTAGTGTGTCACAATTTTTTTTCCTTTTAAAGGCTGAGTAATATGAAAATGTATACCACATTTTTAAAACCCATTCATCTGTCAATGGACCTTAGGGTGGCTTCTACCTTTTGGTATTTTGAATTGTATGCCTGTGGACATTGGCATATAAATATCCATTCAAGTCCCAGCTTTCAGTTCTTTTGGGTGTGTACAGAAAGAAACTGCTGGATCATGGTAATTCTAGTTTCTACATTTTTTGAGAAAATTATGAATTTGTTTTTATCTATAAATGATCATTTATTCCTATCATATCCTTTGGTTAGTAAAATTTTACTCTCTTGTGACTTTTGAATTAGTTTTTAGTTTGTTTTTTTTTCTAGCAAATGCAAAACCCTGGATAAATAAAGGACCAGAACTTATGGTACTCCTGGTTTAGTAATTTTTTTTAAAAAAAGGTATTTAGTTAATCTCTAAGAACAAGCTATAGTTTCTCTTTCTGTCATCAAAGTTTAAC
Source organism: Lasiurus cinereus (assembly GCA_011751065.1). Taxonomy (NCBI): domain Eukaryota; kingdom Metazoa; phylum Chordata; class Mammalia; order Chiroptera; family Vespertilionidae; genus Lasiurus; species Lasiurus cinereus. Next base: position 25,315,484 of record JAAGEH010000076.1, on the reverse strand, counting down.
AGACTAAAACAAAATAATTTTTTTCAAAATTACAATTTTAAAACTCAGTTTTCCTCATAATTATATTTTGGTAATGTTCTAACATTTGAAAAATTTTCAAAGTATTTTTTCTATCCTTAAAGCTTACTTTAAAAGGAAAGAAGAGGTATGATAGCTTGATGAGCAATAATTATAGGTGTGCCCCTTTAAAACTCAGCCATTGTTAAAGGTCTGAACTTATGAAACAAATCCATTAAAAGATGATTATCTGCACTGTCAAAAATTCTTGGATTGATCAAAGGTTTTTTTTAATGAGTCCCCCTGATGCCTTTTATAAAAAAAAGATTTGATTTATTAATAATTTTCTAAGAAGGCATCATAAAGACTTTATTGTAAAATTGCCTTCATTTGTAGCTGAGTTATTAGAATTTGTGATATTTGTGTAGGGGTCATGAAGTTGGCTTTTTTGCAAAAGTTGTTTGGGGGTTGGGGAGGAAATAAAAGCCTGTTAACAAGACTATAAACAGAGTTCCAAAGGAAAATGATTGCCTATTGAAGAGAGCCAAAGCATTCTCAAACATGTAAAGAACAGTAATTTAGAGACAAGCTGCCATGTTAGTGTCCTGTAGAGGCTAACAATGCTCATGCTGGGGCTGCAAGCCATTCTTACTGATTAATGCTTTCATAGGTTCTTTGCAACATTTCGTTCGCATGCTTATTATAGATGTTTGTATAAAATGAGTTTAGGGGAAGATGAAGGGAAAAAATTATACTTTTCTTGAGTTGTCTCTGGTACTATATTCAGGTTAGTGTTTTTTAAATGCTTGAAATGAAAGCTTTCCTCCTGAATTATCAAAGAATTTCTGCTTTATTTTCTGATTATGGTCTATAGTCAACTTAGCGGGTGACTCAGAATGGGGTCTGGCTGATGTAAATTTGAGAGAAGGAGCAAAAAGCTGGTTGGATTCCCTGTAGATCAGGATTTTTGGTTTTGGGAATAGGCATTTACCAACATCTGTTTCAAAAGGGAAAATGGAAGCCCACCCTAGAAGTCTAAGGGTCATCAGGAAATAGACAAACATCAGGATATTACATTAAAGCACATCTGCCTCCACTTTGGCATGGAAAGCCTATATTTAGATATTATTTTAAGAGCTGTGTTTAGAAACGCTGATAAAGTGAATTCCACACTCATTTTTTTTTTGCTCAACTGTTATTTTTCTTTTTCACAGATGTGCACACTTGGTACCATAGTCTACAATATATGTTTTACCAAAACTAGAGTTTAAAAAAATAAAAATGTGGAATTTCGCTCTTTTACAGCCTGGCTTATAAACTTCGGAGCAGACGTTGAATAGTTTATGTGTCTTCCGTGGAAAGTCTTCTTGTCGTGATTTTCCCTCACGTGCATATGCACATGTGTATTTTTACTGTCTTTGCCCAGAATCTCCTTTGTCTGAGTTCCATGGTGCTGGTCTTTAATTATTACCCAGTTGTTGGAAGGTCTGGAGGAGCCCAGAGGATTGGTTCCTGTTTGAATCTAGTCTGGTAGCCACCATCTGCAGACCTAGTTCTCCTAGCTGTGCGTTTTCATCAAAGAACGCCTATTTGAACCTGAGCAATATGTTGGCTGCCCAGAGTTCTGCGTAGAGATCTGAGGAGATTGTAGGGGGTACCCACCGTGCATGCTGAAGCAGTTTCAGCATAGTCCTGGAGAATGCAGAGTGTCATCCATGTCACAATTCTCAGCTTTAACAGCCTATTATGGGTTCGGTTTACAGGAATCATGAGACATGTAGTACAGTGTTTGGTTCTTTCTTTTTTTTTTTAAAGGCAGGAGGAAGAGGGAGCATGCCCAGCAGCCTGTTCCCAGGCCTCTAGCCATTTGAATTTTTTTTTAAACATACTTTATTGATTTTTTTACAGAGAGGAAGAGAGAGGGATAGAGAGTTAGAAACATTGATGGGAGAGAAACATCAATCAGCTGCCTCCTGCACACCTCCTACTGGGGATGTGCCGACAACCAAGGTACATGCCCTTGACTGGAATCAAACCTGGAACCTTTCAGTCCACAGACTGACGCTCTATCCATTGAGCCAAACCGATCTTGGCTAGTGTTTGGTTCTTATGAAATTTATTTGTAGTTTTCTTCTTCTCTTTCTAATCACTGGTTTGCCCTATCATTTTGAAGAAGACTAAGACTAAGGCTAAGAAAACTAAGACTAATATTCTCCCCATTCCCACCCCACCGTCAATCAATCAGTAATTCTTGAAGTCTTCTGAATTTGTTAGGAGCACCAGGAATTTCTTTCTTTTATTTTTTTTCTTCAGGAATTTCTTTATAAAGTTGGAAGGAACTAATAAAAAAAGTATGACTGACTGTCTTTGTTGCTGAAAGGGGGAAAAAGTATTAGTTAGTTATTAAGAAAGGAATTCTCAGTTTGGTTCCAATATTTCTTTAGCGTCCAATTTAATAAAAGAGTAATATGCAAATTGACTGTACCTCTGCTATACCACAAGCCACTCCCACCAGCCAATCAGGAGCGAGTATACAAATTATCCCCAACCAAGATGGCTGTGGCCACAAAGAGAGCAGGAGAGAGGGTCGGGTTTCCCCAGCAATGGAGGAAGCAAAGCTTTCTATACACTCTGGCTGGTCTAGACCTCCACTCAATGCTATAAAGTTTCAATTATGGAAGATAAAAAAATTCCAACAAACATGGCAGCAGCCAGGGAGCTGGAGAGAGCAGGAGGCTAGGGTTGCCTCGAGTGATGGAGGAAGCCAAGCTTTCTGCAGACCTGGCCTGCCTTGGCCTCCACTTAAGGCTACAAAGTTTCAATTATAGAAGATAAATAAATCCCAGATACCGGGGCCTCCACTTGGGTCACTGGGGGGCATGGCTGGCCTGCAAACCACCCTAGGCCCTTCATCCAGGCCGCCCCATGCCCCAAGGAAACCCTCATCCTGAACCGGGACACCCTTCAAGGCAAACCACCTGGCCCCCATCCATGCACCAGGCCTCTATCCTATCTAATAAAAGAGTAATATGTAGATTGACCATCTTTCCAACACATAAGATGGCTGTCCCAATATGATCAAAGATCCTGCCCCCATGTGGACACAAGATGGCCACCAAAAGACGGCCTGCAAGGGAGGGCAGTTGTGGGTGATCAGGCCAGCAGGAAAGGGCAGTTGGGAGGGATCAGGCCTGCAAGGTAAGGCAGTTAGGGGCAATCAAGCCTGCAGGGGAGGACAGTTAGGGATGACCAGGCTGGCAGAGGAGGAAAGTTGGGGGCAACTGGGTCTGCAGGGAAGGGCAGTTGGGGGAACTCAGGCCTGCAGGGGAGGTCAGTTAGGGGTGACTAGGCCTGCAGAGGAGGACAGTTAGGGGCAAACAGGCTGGCAGGGGAGCAGTTAGGTATCAATCAGGCTAACAAGGGAGTGGTTAGGGAATGATCAGGCTGGCAGGCAGAAGCAGTTAGAGGCAATCAGGAAAGCAGGCAGGTGAGCAGTTGAGAGCCAGTAGTCCTGTGAGAGTGATGAGATTGTGAGAGTGATGTCCGACTGCCCATTTGGAGAGGGTGCAGGCTGGGCTGAGGGACATGCCCCCCCTCTCCCCATGCACAAATTTTGTGCACCAGGCCTCTAGTCTTTCTATAATCACCTTTATAACAAAAGGAGAGACAGATCTCAGGTCTCAAGGTTTAGTAGGCAACCATTTCAAGTGCAAATTTAATCACATGATTGTGCTTTGATTTCTTTATAGTTTGCTTCTATTTATAGCAAATAACATAATTTTTTAAATTGCTATTTTCCTATAAGTAGTATTGAGATTTATATATTCCTGATTTCTCCAGGCCCCAGACTGGTTGTGGTAATATCAGGTACTTAAATTCAAGCTAGTAACACTCTCACAAAATCTTTTCCTTTTGAGAAGTGGGAACAGTATGTTTCCCATCAGCAGTAGGTTTTTATATATAGAAAGAGAAAAAGTGGAAGAAAAACAGGAGGGCTAATATTCAATGCAATTTGTGTCATTTGTGAGCAGCCAAATGTACTGGAAGAAACAAAATTCTGTCACCAGGGAGGAGCTCTGATTTGGACCCACACAGCCCCACTCCTATGTGGGCAGGTCCAGAAACTATTAGGGACTCCTGTTGCTTCACAGACTTAAACAATGGTTAGATTTTTCAAATAATTTTTTAAAAATCAATCATATATTTCTTTTTAAAAATAAATTTTATTTTAAGATATTTTCAGAATTACAGAAAAATTATGAAGAGAGTGGAGAATTCCCATATACAACACAACCACTTTCCCCATTATGAACATTTTGTATTAGTAAAATATGTTTGTCACGATTAATGAGTCAGTATTGTTATCATTAACCAAAGTCCATATTTTATTCAGATTTCCTTTGTTTTTCTCTAATTTCCTTTTTACATTTAGTTATCATTTCCCTTAGGCCCCTCTTAACTGGTACAGTTTCTCAGATTTTCCTTGTTTTTGATGACTTTAACAGATCTGAAGAGCACTGGTCAGGTATTTTGTAGAATGTTCCTCACTTGGGTTTATCTGATTTTTTTCCCAATTTTATTGTGGTATAATTGACAAATACATAAATTTCTTTTTTCTATTGTATAAAAATGAATAAAATTGTAGCTGTCCTAATTTTTAATTAGGGAAGGGGAGAGTGAAGAAATTTGTGCACTAAGGTTTAACTCTAGATCCTCCACCCCCACCCCCACTTCCTCTCTTTGTCATTTTAGGCAAGTTATTGAATCTCTCTGAACCTCAGTTTTCTTATCTATAAAATGGACACAATAATAATATTCACCTCAGAAAGTGGTTGTGAAGATAAATGTCAGAATCAATATAAAATGTGTAGAATAGTACCTGGTACATAGAACCACTGTTTCACATTGTAATTGTCTTTTATTGGAAGAACCATTTGCCTGATTGATCTCTAAAGTCTCTGAATTCTAGAGTGTAACTCAGAAAGCCAAATTTAACAGGTATTATTAAATTAGTGTATTTAGTAGTGTTTTTGTTTGCTTGCTGATTTTATGTTTTTTAAAAAAATCTATACTAATAAAAGGATAATATGCTAATTAGACTGTGAGACCTTCTGGACAAAGCCATGGTGGCGTGCCAAGGCAGAGGTGGTTAGGGGCAATCAGGTTAGGAGGGAAGGGCAGTTGGGGGCAATCAGGTTAGGAGGGGAGGGCAGTTGGGGGATGCCTTATATTACAGCGAGAGGCAAAACTGGAAGTAGGTCTTATTTTCAGGGGATGTCTTACTTTCAGGGAAACAGGGTATTAGTTACAGGTGTATAACATAGTGATTATTTTCCTTATGATGTGATCACCTTGATATGTCTAATGTCTGTCACCGAACAAATTATTAAGATACTAGAGGTCCAGTGCATGTCCAGGGGGGGGCAGTTAAGGGCAATAAGGGGGACAGTTGGGGGCAAGCAGGCTGGCAGGGGGGCAGTTAGGAGCAATAAGGCTGGCAAGAGGGGCAACTGGGGTGAAAAGGCTGGCAAGGGGGACAATTGGGGGGTGGCAGGCCAGTGCGGGGGGGTGGGGAGGAGTTGGGGACAATAAGTCCAACAGGCAGAGTGGTTAGGGGTGATCAGGCAGGCAGGCAGGTGAGTGGTTAGGAGCCAGTGGTCCCAGATTGCCAAAGGGATGTCTGACTGCTGGTTTAGGCCCAATCCCACAGGGAGCAGGCCTTAACCAGCAGTTGGACATCCTCCGAGCGATCCCAGATTGGATACTGTGAAGGCTGGGCTGAGGGACACCCACCCCCCCCATGCATGAATTTTGTGCACTAGGCCACTAATTAAAGTTGACATACAATATTATACCCTGTTTCCCCGAAAATAAGACAGTGTCTTATATTAATTTTTGCTCCCAAAGATGCACTAGGTCTTATTTTCAGGGGATGTCTTATTTTTCCATGAAGAAGAATACAGTATACATTTATTGTTGAACAACAAAAAAAGGAAATTATTACCTGTATAGGGTACAGTAGTAGTTGTCATCACAAACCAGCTCACTGATTGGCTGCAGCACAGCTGGAGCTGTTCAGGCAGTGCGAGGTCTCTTTAAATCAGGAATCAGACGCCTTATGGTAGCTTCGGGGGCCTTATATTCCAGGGAGGCCTTATGTTCAGGGGAGGCCTTATTATCGGGGAGGTCTTATTTTCAGTGGGATGCCTTATATTACAGCAAGAGGCAAAACTGGAAATAGATCTTATTTTCAGGGGATGTCTTACTTTCAGGGAAACAGGGTATTAGTTACAGGTGTATAACATAGTGATTATTTTCCTTATGATGTGATCACCTTGATATGTCTAATGTCTGTCACCGAACAAATTATTAAGATACTAGAGGTCCAGTGCATGAAATTTGTGCATGGGGTGGGGGTGTGTGACCCTCAGTCTGATCTGCACCATCTCCAATCTGGGACCCCTTGGATATCCCTCTCACAATCCAGGACTGCTGGCTCCTAACCGCTTGCCTGCCTGCCTGCATGATCACCCCCTAACCGTTCCCCTGCCAGCTTGATTGATGCCTAACTGCCCCCCTGCCAGCCTGATTGCCCCCCAAGGCCCTCCCCTGCTGGCATGATTGCCCCCAACTGCCCTCCCCTACTGACTTGTCACCTCCAACTGCCCTTCCTGCCGCGACCCACCTCCTCTGCCTGGCCCTGCCTCCACTGTATGTGCGACCATCTTGTGACACTCATCTTGTGATGACATTAGGGCATGATGCATGAGGGCATGATGACCACTTGGGCTATTATTAGTATAGATTATTGACTATACAGTATTCCCTTTATTGTATATTACACCCCAGTGGCTTATTTATTTTATTATTATTACTAGAGGCCTGATGCACGAAATTCGTGCAAGAGTAGGCCTTCCTGACCCTGGCTGCTGGCACTGGCTTCCCTCTGGAACCTGGGACCTGGGCTTCCCTCTGGTTGCAAGCAGACACCTAGGACCCAGGGTTCCCTTGCAGCCCCAGCTTAGTCCCAAAGGACATCACACTTATTATTAGCATATCACACTTTTATTATTAGAGACTAGAGGCCTGGCTCATGAAATTTGTATACTTGGGGGTGGGGTCTCTCAGCCTGGCCTACGCCTTCCTGCAGTCCAGGAGCCCTCGGGTGATGTCTGACTTATGGCTTAGGCCCGCTCCCCATCCTTAGCACTGTTGTAGAGGAGGGAGAGGCTCTTGTTACTGCTACTGTGCTCACCAGCTGTGAGCCCAGCTTCTGGCTAGTGGTGCTCCCCCTGTGGAGCACACTGACTACTAGGGGGCGGCTCCTGCATGGACCATCTACCCCTGGGTGGTCAATGTGTGTCATAGCAACTGGTCGTTCTGCTGTCGGGCCAAAACTGACTCTCCGTGGGGTTCCACATTGCAAGAGTGGGCAGGCCAGGTTGGGGGATCCCACCAGTATATGATCAGGGCCAGGAAGTGATGCCGGAGGTTGGCCAGCCGGGGAGGGACTGTGGGAGGGCTCCAGGGCGTGTCCAGCCTGTTTCACTCAGTCCCAATAGGCCGGACCCCAGCAACAAGCTAACCTACTGGTCTGAGTGTCTGCCCCCTGATGGTCAGTGCACATCATAGTGAGCAGTTGGGTGGCCTTAGCATATTATGCTTTGATTGATTGAATGGCCAACCAGACGACCAGACACTTAGTATATTAGGCTTTTATTATAGAGGATTATTATTTGTTAATCCTCACGCAAGGATATTTTCCCATTGATTTTTAGAGAGAGTAGAAGGGAGAGGGAGACACACAAAGAAACACTGATGTGAGAGAGATAACATGGATTAGTTGCCTCCCACACGCACCCTGCCCTATCCAGGGCTAGGGATCAAGCCTGCAACTGAGTTACATGCCCTTAACCAGAATCAAACCAGGACCCTTCATCCATGGGCTATCTACTGAGCCAAACTGGTCAGGGCAGCTTATTTATTTTATTACTGGGAATTTATACCTCTTAATTGCTAACTTTATTTTTAAGTTTTAGAAAAGCTGGTTGATAACTGTGTGCCTATCACTGTTAAGCTCTTTTTCTCAATGGGGTTAGGCTCTGGGAGATTGAAATCGAAATGTTTTGGAAGTGACACGAAAGAAAGTAAGTCTAGGCATTGTTGATTATTCCTATTTGCTGTGAAAATGTCTTCCAAATAGAGATAACACCACATGAGAACCTGCCTGCCTGACTGTCATACATTACGTTATTTATTCTGCCTTGGAAACAGCAGTGTCTACACCAGTGTGCATATAGCCGAGGGTTTAATGAACTGAAGTCCCTTGATTTCATCAGTACTTCTGGGTCCTCGACCCCTGACCTCTTTGGCTCCAGAAAGGCGGCAGGTACAGATCTACTTGCCTGTCAAGAAACTGGTATCAAATCTCCTCTGCCTGACTTCTATGCCCTTTTCAGTTAACAATTCATCCTAATATAAAATAGATGGGGTGATAGCTTATCAGGGAAACTGCCAAGATCCCAGAGTTTCTGTCTCCTTGGAAAATTACTAAGCCACCTTTAATACCATAGACATCAACTACTTGAATCCCAGAATTAGCCTGTCCTGTTGGTAGTAAGCAGCACTACTGATTCGATCTATGTTAAAGGCTGGAAAGAAATGTGGATTTCTATCCTACTGTCTTAAAATAAAGACAGGCAAATCTGTTGGGGAAATTCATAACATTTTAAAGTTCAGAAGGATGTGAAAATAAGCACAAATAGACAATTGTGAATGCAGGGAGGAGATATGCCTTTGGCACAAATTCTTCATGAAATAATAATTAGAAAAAGATGCTAAGAAGACTCAAGATGTTATGTATACCCTATCTCGAAAAGTTAATTATAATTTTAAAATAATTCTGTAGAGTGTCTGAGAGTGGCTTTTGAAGCAGGCTGCCTGAGTTGGAATCTCAGCTGCACCATTAATTACTCTTGTGATTCAGAACATGCTACTTCACTCACTGTGATTTCGCTTCTACATCTGGAACTGTTGTTTTATAACAAACTGCCTCAATATTGAGTGGCCTAAAGCAATGACCTTCTTATTAAATCTCATGATTTTGTGAGTCAGAAATTTAGGCAGGTCTCTACTGGCAATTCTTCTGCTCCATGTGGCACTGGCTGGGTTGTTTGGTGATTTTCTGCTGGCAGCTATTCTGGTCTAGATGGTTCATGAAGAATTACCTCATTGTCTGGTCCCTTGATCGGACGTGAGATGAGCTGGCAGGCTGGGCTCAACTGTGCCCCTTTCCCTCTCTGAATGGGCTTCAAGACTCTTCTGGGTGGTGTCTCCTGCAGAGTAGCTGGGCTTCTTACAATGGCAGTCCAGGGCTCTTAAAGTGAATGCGTATACCAAAGATGAGAAAGGGCAGCTCTTCAGGTTTGGGCCTGGAAACTGTCACTACATTACTTCTCCCACAATACTGGCCAAAGCTGTCACAGAGCCTGCCCAGGGTCAAGGGAGGGGACTTCAACCTTACCTTGCAATGGATAATTATGAAAAATTTGTGGCCTTTTTAAATCAACCACAGATGCTGATTATAATAGTTCTATCTAGCCCTAATTGGTTTGGTTCAGTGGATAGAGCGACAGCCTGTGGCCTGAAGGGTCCCGGATTCGATTTTGGTCAAGGGCACATGCTCAGATTATGGGCTTGGTCCCCATTAGGGGGCATGCAGGAGGCAGCCCATCAGTGATTCTCTCTCATCATTGACATTTCTATCTCTCCCTTTCCATTCCTCACTGAAATCAATTAAAAAAATAGTTCTAATCTAATAAAGTAATTGTAAGGATTAAAAATATCTATATGCTTAACAGTGCTCAACACAGACTGAATGTTCCATGTTAGATATTATGACATATGTCCATGTATACACTATTACCACATACAAATGTATATATGTATAAATGTATATATAAAATATATTAGGATAACATTTCCATGCATGAAATGGAGCACTTGCCAACAGAAGGGGATAGAAAGGGAGAAAAGTTTGGGTAGCAACTACATCAGGATATAATTTTTTTTGAAAAATTAAAAGCACCAAACTAAAAAGTCATTTCAAACAGTAAAGTAATTCTCCATTTTTCACATCTAACCCATTCAGGTGAGTTTGACTTAATTATACCACCCTACTATAAAAACCACTCAAAATTATCCTAGGAAACAAAGCACAGACCAGCCGTGGGTCACAACTCACAGACTTGCCTGGACCATGAGCAATGCATGCTATCCCTTCTGCTGGGCAGATGTCTGTCTCCGTTCCTCTCTGGCCTCCCTGAGGCCCTGCCTGAGTGCTGGGACTTCGGCTCCTACATTTATAGTAGAACTTTATTTCTACCACCTGTGTGCATGGTCTGTTCCCTTATTCCTTTTATTTTTCACTAGAGGCCTCGTCCATGAAATTTGTGCATGGAAGGGGGTAGTCCCTCAGCCTGGCCTACATCCTCTCCAATCCAGGACATCCTTCTCACAATCCAGTACCGCTGGCTACTAACTGCTTGCCTGCCTGCCCATAACTACCTCTGCTTGCCTGACTGATCATTCCTTAACTGCCCCCCTGCTGGCCTGGTATCCCCTTAACTGCCCCCCTGCCAGCCTGGTTGCCCATTAACTGCCCCTTGCAGGCCTGGTTGCCCTCTAACTGCTCCCCTGCCAGCCTGGTTCCCCTTAACTGTCTCTGCCTTGGCCCTCACCACCGTGGCTTTGTCCGGAAAAACATCTGGAAGGATGTCCAGAAGACATTAGGTTAGTATATTAGCCTTTTAATAGTACAGATTTGGGTTGGCAGGTTTGTGTCCGAATTGGCTTGTATGAACTCTTTGTAAATTAAGTAAATTGGCCATTTTTATATACAGGGTGGGACAAAAATAGATTTACAGTTATTCATATGGAAAATAATACAATAATTAATAATTAATAATACAAGAATAAACCCTGTGTTTTGTGTACTCACAACTGTAAACCTACTTTGTCCCAACCTAGGTTTAAATATATACCTAGTTAGTCATCATTTGATGTTATGATATATTTTTTTCCAAACAGACATTTGGATAGATTTGACCACAGAAATATTTTAATTTCCTTTAGTGTGTTTAAGCTTTATATATATTGCCTTGAAAGCATTTCTTACTCTAAGATTATAAATTCATCTATGTTTTGTTTTATTCCAATAATAGGTTTATCTTTTTTAATATCACTGATTAATCTGATTTTATAGTTTCAGTTAAAAAATTCTAATTGATTTGGATTTACTTATAAATTCTGAGGAAGACATTTATCTCTTTGGAAATGGTTAGCTAGTTTTCATATTGTAATTTATAGGCTAATTCATTTTCCCATTTTGATTTGAATATTCTAAATTCCCATTTGAATTGGAGTCTGTTACTGGGTTCACTATCCTATTCTTTGATCTTCTCATTTCCTCTTTTGCACCAAACTGTTTTTAATTATCATAGTTCCATAAGACACTTTATTATGTGGGAGGGCTCATAGCTTTCCTATATATAAATAAGTTCTAGTAATACAATATGATGAAAGAAAAAATCTCACTTATAATATTAATAAAAAAGAATTTTAGAACAAACTTAAAAAAATACACAGACCCATATAAGAAAAATTTTAAAGTTATACTGAGAACATAGAAAACTTAAAGATATACCTGGATCTTGGCTATGCTAACTCAGCAGTGTGAAACAGTTCTCCCTCAATAAATCCATAAATTTAATTCAATGCCAATTAAAATACTCACAAGATTTCGAGGATGACTTAACAAAATTTTGCCTATGTTCTCTCAGAGGAACAAGCATTCAGGAATGGCTACAAAATCCCTCTTCATTTTTATAACCTTAAGAATTTTCTCTTCATTTAGGCTTTTAAAGACTTACAGAAGTGGTTCATGCTAGTGGTGAAATGACTTGAACATTACAGAGGGGTAGTAATAATACTCAAAGCATCAGTGATGAAGAGTTCTAGGGGCTGGGCCCTCTCCCCAGTGTTATTTGGATGAAATGCTCATGGTCTCATTTCATCCTGACAGTCTTATCAGGCAAGCATTCTCAGTTTACAGATGGGTCAACGAGGCACAGAGAGCTTAAATAACTAGCCCAAGGTTCCTTCACAGGTAGACCTGCAGACCCTGGGTGTTTAACCAGTGTACCATTTTGCCTTTCTTTGGATAGATAATCAAAAAGAAAAAGTCCCTCCCACACCCTAACCCCATTTCTCAGACTCTTTGTTGTGTATCTGGTTCATTTATGTATCTATAACCATATAAAATATTCTAATAAAATAGGTCAATTTAATAATACACAATGTTCTGCACTTTCTCACAAAACACCATAGAAAGGGTTTCTCCCTGTCAGCACGTATAGAACCACTACATCCTTTTTAGTAGTCACTCAGGATATGGAAGTACCATAACTTATTTAGCTAACATCCTTTATTGATGGGCATATAGGATGTGACCTCAAATTGTTAGCATGTTTCCTCTTTCTTCGAGCAGCGATTATGAACGCTCATTATTTCATTGTGGAGCTAATTTAAATCTTCTCTCATATTTCATTGACTGCAGGATCCTGGACATTCTCAGTTGTCTTGTACGAACCCAGCAGCGAGTCTGCTGGACCCAGGAGTCCTTTCCGTCCAACGGTTTGACCATGTAGCTCACGTTTTGAGCTGTATTTGCTAAATAACAAATATTTGAGAGCTGTCTTTTCCTTTATTGATTTTCAAACATTATTTCCCATCCCTACGTGCACGTATTTTTGCACTGCAATTAGTTCCTCAGCAGTACACTCTATGTGCTATCTGCAGTTTCTCTTTCAGTGCTGTTTGCTGGATTCATCTTTTAAGGTTCTCATAAATAATTAATCATCGTCATGAACATTTATGAGCTCTTTCCCATGAGCCAGGTTCCATGTTAAAGCTTTATACTCATTATCTCATTTGATTTCTCATAATAAGCCAGGCTTGAGAAGCTAGTATAAAAATGTCTTCTCTCCAAATTTATGCATAAAGAGAAATTGAGACACAGAGTTTAGGAAAGTTGCCTTAAAAAAGAAGAGAAAAAGAACGCTGCTTTAGATGTGGTACTAGGCCTAAAACCCCTTGTGTCTCACTTTATATTTTAATCTTTATTGTTGAAAGTATTACATATGTCCTCTCCCTGCACCCCCCCCCCACTACATCCACCATTGACCCCTTCTAGCTCACCCCCACCCCAGGCTTTTACCACCCTATTGTCTGTATCTATGGGTTATGCATATATGCACACAAGGTCTTTGGTTGATCTCTTCCCACCCACTCCTGCCTTCCCTCTGAGATTCCACGGTCTGTGGTCTGTTCCATGCTTCTTTGTCTCTGGATCTATTTTGTTCATCATTTTATTTTGTTTATTAGATTCCACATATGAGTGAAATCCATGTGTCTCACTTTAAATCCAGACTCCTTACTTCTAGCCTCTCTGGCCTCTCGTGTAAGCCATCATCACTTTCTCTGCTTTTTGAACACGAAAGTGTTCATAAGAAGAAAGTTCACTGTCTTGATCTCCTTTTTCTGCTCTTATTACCTTGACTTTGTAGCAAACATTTCTCATTTGGTCATTTATTTGTTTCTTTGGCTTCAGCTTCTATCCTTGCCTCTTTCTCTGTGTATTTCATTAGCCATTCCCACAGCTGGGAGCATTTATTTGTTTTTTAAAAAGACTTTGGCTTCCTTCCTTCCTTTGAGTTTTCTTTGTATCATTTTTAAAACATACCCTGCCATTCTCTTATCCTTTCCAAAGCCAGGAGGGCTTTCATCAACTTGATCATTCCTCTTACATATTTATTTCTTCTTGTTTGAAGATAATTTGATCGTCTGCCATATACCTCTGTAAAAAAATCCCTCATTTTGATAAATTATTTTCAGTTATTTCCTTATCATTAATAAAGAGACTTTATTCCTTTCATAGCTCTTAAGCTTCCTTGGCCCAGTGCCTTTTTGCGGGACTGTTAGCATGTGTGCTAAATAAGTAACCTTTAAGTTATCTGCTCTTATTGGGGGATTCTAAAGGGTTGGTATTAGGATAACTTTGATTTACTTCCAATGTCATCACCTTTTCCAAAATCTCATTTGAAATCCCTTCTTGTTGCTGCCGCTTTATATTAAATGTAGGAAATGAGAGTTGATACTCTTTCACTTTCCCCTCCCAGTTCATCCTGATGACCATGCCTATTCCCACACAAATCTTGTCTTTTAAGCTTCTGGATCATATGTTTAAAAAGATAGGAAAAACAAAGAAATAAAAAGAAGAGAAAGAAAGGAAAAAGGAAAGAAAGAAAACCCAGCTGGTCTGGCTCAGTGGTTGAGCTTCAACCTATGAACCAGGAGATCATGGTTGATTCCTGGTCAGGGCTACTGATCCCTGGTGTGGGGCCTGCGGGAGGCAGCCTATCAATGATTCTCTCTCTCATCATTGATGTTTCTAATTCTCCCTCCCTCTCTGAAATCAATAAAAAATATATTTAAAAAAGGAAAGGAAGGGCCGAAACCGGTTTGGCTCAGTGGATAGAGTGTCGGCCTGGGGACTGAAAGGTCCCAGGTTCGATTCCAGTCAAGGGTATGTACATTGGTTGTGGGCACATCCCCAGTAGGGGGCGTGCAGGAGGCGGCTGATCGATGTCTCTCTATCATCCATGTTTCTGGCTTTCTATCCCTTCCCCTTCCTTTCTGTGAAAAATCAATAAAATATATTTACCAAAAAAAAGAGAAGGAAGGAAGGAAGGAAGGGAGGGAAAGAAGGAGGGAGGGAGAGAGGGAGGGAGATAAAAAGCAAGAACCTAACCTCTAGTCTCATTCTCTTTCTATATTGACTAGAATGATGATGCTCTTTCCCCAGGCCTTTCATTGGCAATACAGTTTCTCATTTACATTTAGCCCTGCTTTCTCATCCTAACATTTATGTTTCTGGAAAGCCATGTGATATCTTGGAAAAGATCAAAGCTTTGGAGCAAGGCAGAAATGGTCTTGAATCTGGCTCTGCCATTCACGATCCTATGTGATCCTGAATAAACTACGGAATGTCTCCCAGATTTGTTCACCTTAGTGGTAAGGAAATTTACCCTGTAATGGTGGTAAGGCAGAGAGAAGATGAAGAAACGATGCATAGCACCCTGCCTGCATAGAGAAGATGTATAAATGGGAGCTGCTGTTAGGAATGTTGCCATGCTTGTTTGTTATTAATGGCCTGGATTTATATCCTGCAACTTAAATTGAATTCTTTGGACTCTTCTATTGTTATTTCTTTAGGTTGTTCTTTGCATTTTCTTTGTCCACTGTCATTCCTTTTATTCTTTGCTTGTGACCTTTCAGCCACTGGGTTTTACTTTACTTTTTTTTTTTTGAAAAAGCTACTTTATGCTGAGACTGGTTTGGCTCAGTGGATAGAGCATCGGCCTGCGGACTAAAAGGTCCTAGGTTCGATTCCGGTCGGGGGTATGTACCTTGCTTGCAGGCACAACTTCAGTAGGGGGTGTGCAGGAGGCAGCTGATTGATGTCTTTCTCTCATTGATGTTTCTGACTTTCTATCCCTCTCTCTTCCTCTCTGTAAAACAATCAATAAAATATATTTAAAAAAACCTCACTACTTTATTAGGGTATGATTGACATAGAAAAAGCTATACATATTTAATGTATATAAATTGATATGAAACCATCGTTACAATCTATGCCATAAACATATCCATCACCTGCAAAAGTTCTTTCCTGCCCTCTTTATTTATTGTGATTATTGCTTATTATTTTGTGATAAGAACACTTAACATAGAATCAGTGCTCTTAACAAATTTTTATATTTTGCTTCTTTTCTTTCAATTTACTGTGATCATATGATTTTTTCCTGCATTGTTCTTCTGTTATTTTTTTTCTGGATATTTTCTTTATTTACTTCCCTGCTTCTTAATTTGTGGACATTTTATTTTCACTCTATGGGAGTAACAGTAGTATACCCCTAATAAAATAATAATCAGATTATAAGAAATTTGCCAAAATATTCAAACAATTGAGTGAGCAAAGAAAGCATGAATTCCTGCTTTGAAGAGCAACCAAAATGTGTATGAAAATGATTGGAAAGGAAGCAAAGGGAAGCTTGTCGGAGGTGGGATTGATTCTAAGAGAATTGTGAGAATATGCTTAGATTATATTGTTCCCCGTTTGAAAAAAGACCACAAACAAGTAGAAAATGGTGAATGGTCAGCCTAAAAAAAATGTTTATCAAATGTGGTCCCTGGGCTACAGGACAGAAAAAGTAAACCTTGAGGTACTTATTTCTGGAAACCCCCACAGATCTACTAGTCAGAACTAGGGGTTGGAAAGTGGAGGAAATGGAGAATTGATCAAAGGGCACAAACTTGCAGTTATAAGATGAATAAATTCTGGAGATCTAATATGTAGCATGATGATTATAGTTAACACTACGGTAGTATATTGTACATATTCTTGTATAATACTGGATTATATACCTGAAAGTTTCTAAGAGAGTATAACTTGAATGTTCTCATGTCAAAAAGAAATGGTAATTATATGACATGATGGAAATGTTAACTAACTCTAAAGTGGCAATCATTTTGTAATACATATACAAGTTTATCAAATCAATACAGTGTGTGCCTTAAAGTACACAATGTTGTATCTCAATTATATCATAATAAACAAAGTCGTCTTGGCCAGTGTGGCTCAGTTAGTTGGAGCATCGTCACTATACCAAAAGGCTATGGTTTTGATTCGCAGTTAACACACATACCAGGTTGTGGGTTCAATACTCAGTCAGAGTATGTGCAGGAGGCAGCTAGCTGATCGATGTTCCTCACATTGTTTCTCTCTCTCCCTCTCTTTCTCTGAAATCAATAAAAAACTAAAAAATAAAAATAAAAAAGCAACCCAGGTGATATTAAAAGTTGAAACCCAGTCACCTAGAGAACAGAACATGAAAACTCCAGGCTCAGCAGTTGGCTGGGCCCTTGCAGGTGCTATCCAAGGCAGGCATGATTGAACCTGACTGGCAGGTGGGAAATGACCTGATGCTATGGCAACCACCCAGTACAATAGCACATAGGCTACGATAGGGGTCACGGGACAGAGAGGCTCATAGACCAAATTAAGACACTCTAATAACCTGATTTATTTTTGTAGACTAATTTAAAACTCATGGCAAGAAGCATGGTATCTTAGTTTCCTAGGGCTGCTGTCACAAAATACTCTAAACTGTATGGTTTTAAAACAATAGACATTATTTTTTTCACAGTTCTGGAAGGTAAAAGTCTGAAATCAAGGTGTTGGCAGAGCCATCTTCTCTCTAAAGGCCCAAGAAAAAACTCCTTCCTTGCCTTTTTCTGGCTTCTGTTGGTTCTGACAATCCTTGGTGTTCCTTGGATTGTAAATACATCACTCCAGTCTCTGCCTCTGTGCACATGTAGCGTTCTCCCTCTGAATGTGTGTCTTCTTATAAAGACACTGGGGCTAGTGATTAGATTTAGGGCGCTCCTTAATTCTGCATGACTTCACCTTAACATGATTATATCTGCAAAGGCCCTATTTCCAAAACACGGTCACATTCACAGGTACCTGTGTTTAAGACACCAACATGTCTTTTTTGGGGGGCACAATTCAAACCATAACACAAGGGGAAAGAAATGGGACAAATTAACACACTTATATATGATATGAGGATGGTGCAAAGACCATACTACTAGATTCCCAAGTTATACAATGGTCACATGACTACCCCTCCCCACTTCCTCTCTAATGATGTGGTATCAAGGAGAGAGTTGAGGTTAGAGTACCATTCAGACAGAAGGTATCTCAGCTCAATGACATGCACTTGTTTTTCTTAGAGAGACACAACTACAGCTTGTCAATTATCCTACTGAGCAACTATGGGCCAGAGGGTACAAAGGGCCAGGATGGGTGTCATCAGTGGGTAGTCAAACTAGCCCTCATGAACTGAGAGTTCATATATTTCATGTTTTAGTATATCATGAATATTAATGTTACGTGGTCTTTCCATCATTTTTTATCTTTCATCCTATTCTTTTTATCTAGGAAATATAAGTAAAGCATACTGAACACTCATTATGCTTTACTTATGTTTTCTATGTCTAAATATGTCATCCAGATTACTAATTTACATATATGTGCTTAATATATCTTATCAGTTTCATGCCTCCCATTTGTCTTCTTTGGCATTATTGAATATTCTCAAACAAAACAACAGAAAGTCTTATTGAGTCCTTATGATGTACTATCTGCTCATTATAGGTCTTTACCAAGTTAATACGTTCTTAATAGCTCTTTAAGTTATTAACTAAGTTGATCCTCCTAACAGCTCTGTAAGGATGTATTTATTAATGGAGTCCATTATAAATTGATTCAGAAGAAACCAAGATGATGTTGGTACCTGGAGGTGGGGTGCTATATATCAAAAATTTGAAACATGTGGAGTTGGTTTGAGACCAGGTGGAGGGTAGAAGTTGGGGGACCTCCAGGAGGTGTTGGCAGAGCCTGTAGATCCTGGAGGAAGCTGCTGGGGAGAGCAGAGAGGAAATTAAGGAAAATGTTATTGGAAGCTGGAAGGAAGGGGATCCTTGTTACGTAGTGGCGGAAGGTGCAGGAGCCCTGTTGCCAGCAGAAAATAGGAAACACCCCTAATGAATGCCAAGGAGAATTTCAGAAAGAATGTGAGAAATGCCGCCCAGTTTCTTCTCATGACTTACAGTAAAAAATGAGAGGAGATAGAAGAGCTAAAAATGAACTATTAAATATAAAGAAACCAGGACTCACTGGATTTGAAAATCAAGCTATTTTTCTCCTAGCTTCTCCAGGTGGCATATATTTCTCAAATTAAGAAAGGGACCCAGACCTAAGATCCAATCCAAGATGGGCCCCTTGGATCCTTTGTTAAGACTCCAGGAAGCTCTAAGGCAGTGCCTCATGGAAATCTTCAGGTAGACCAGGGGTCCTCTATGAATCTGAGGGGATGGCTCTTAGATGCTCCTCAGTAAAAACCAAGGCTCCTTGGTATCTTTGCTTTTATCACCATGGTCTCTCAGGGAGCCCTTGTAAAGGAGGACTCATCTCAAAGAGAGATGTGGTTGTAGGCTTTTGTCTAATGGAATGGCCTCAGTATGGTTTACACAAAATCCCCAAAATTTCTAAGAGAATTATTCTAGGAGAATCACCACCAGCTTGGCCTAAGAGAGTAGTAATACATTACAAAACCAAATCCAAAAAAGCTTGATGCTGTAATGAGGATCTTGGGAAAGTGAGTGTGTTTTGTGTGTGGGCAAAATGTAAATAATTTGTGGTCAGAGGGCAGATCCGTGCAGTTGTAAAACATGACTTCACAGCTCTTTGATACATTCCCCATTGAGAGCTATGCAGTAGCCCTATGTCCTCTCTTTTTGCATCTGTGCATTATGGCTACTAGATCAATAGAATATGGTACATGTCAGTCTATTAGTACAAGACTTAAGAAGCTGCAGCCTCTCCTTTCTGTCCCTACGGGGTGTTTGATCTTGGAATCCAGCCACCATGGTTTGAGGAAGCCCCAGAAACCTATGGAAAGTCACACAATGAGGAATCAAATTCTAGGCCCATAGTCCTGGCCCAGCCCCCAGATGACAGTCGCTGCTAACTTGCCACCCCACATTGGGCCACCCTGGCTCATGCTATGTGGAGCCTATCCCAACTGTTGCTGTCATGTCCTGCTCAAATAGTAGGTTTGAAAGCGAAACATGATTGCTGTCTTAAGCCACTATACTTTGCAGTGATTTGTCACATAGGAATAAATAACTAGAATGTCCCATTTTATAGATGAGAAAATTGAGAAACAGAGAGATTCAATCACAAGCCCCAGACCTTCTAACCAGCAACTGATAAACCCATGTGCCCTGTAGCCTAGGCTTTTCATGCCCACGTCCTATTCATCAAGTGACCTTCCAAGAGTTATTTGCTTTTCTCTGGAGACTGCCTGTAGGGAAGCATGCACTTATGCGTGTCTACATTGATGTTCTGGTTTCTGTATCTCTGGGAGCCTGGGTTCTGGACCCAGTCCCAGTGCTGATAAAATCCAGCTCTGGAGCCTACAAGGCTGAAGGCCAGGTCTGGGGCTGGTGGGTCCGCACGTCAGCACATGCAGAGGCTACACAGGGAGGCTGGCAGCCAGAGTCCTTTGCTCTCTGCAGGCTGGCACCGTCCACAAATAACAAATCTTCACTTCCACCACATGCATTCATGGGCCTCCTTTTGTTTCCTGAGCTATGTAAATCCTGCTAGATTTTTTTTTTCTTGTACTTACTGATTTCTTTTTAGTCTATTTGTTTCACTCTCTGACCCCTCCATTCTCATTCCTAAGTCCTAAATTCTCCTTTATTTTTCTCATTTTCTTCTGGAAGCATCTTCTCCTCTAGCTTCTCCTTTTACAACCCCTAGAGCCTTCTCTAAATTCATCTTGGCAGATGTTACTGGCTCAGCTGTTCATTCACATTAGCTGGCCCAGCTGGGGCCGCCTCTTCTCATTTTGATGTGAATTGGAGCATTTGCACAAATATGTTTTGGTCTTGTCATTATGAAGGTTAGTATAAAACTCTACTTTTAAAAAGATGTAAAACTAGGAACTTATACTCTTAAAATACCTAAATAATTTTTTCTACATTTTCACAGTGTTTTTGATTTATATATGAATCACTTGATCTACTTACTTATGTATCTATCCATCCATTCATCCATCCATCCATCCATCCATCCATCCATCCATCCATCCATCTTCATTCATCCTTCTGAACTGAAGAATATCTTTCTCGTCTCTAATTGAAAAGTATATAATGGGACCTGGCCAATGTGGCTTGGTGGCTGATCATCGATCTATGAACCAGGAGGTCATGGTTCAATTCCCAGTTGAGGCACATGTTTGAGTTGTGGGTGTGCCGGAGGCAGCTGGTCAGTAATTTCTCAGCATTGATATCTCTCTCTCTCTCTCTCTCTCTCTCTCTCTCTCTCTCTCTCTCTTTTTCTTCTTCCTCCTCCTCCTCCTCCTCCTCCTCCTCCTCCTCCTCCTCCTCCTCTTCTTCCCTCCCTCCCTTCCTCCCTCTCTCCCTCCCTCTCTCCCTCTCTCCCTTCCTCTCTCCCTCCCTCCCTCTCTAAAATAAATAAAAATATATTTTTAAAAAGAAAAGTGTTTCGTGGGGATTTAACTCCATCCATCTTACTGGAATTCTTTCTCATATATATTCTCCATGTGTACATTTCAAATGTTGCTACTTTTCCTTCATCTGATAAAGTATCACAAAGTCTTTTTACCTGAGCACAAATTGCTTGCTTTCATTGTCATTTTTGAAGAACTGAAACTTTAGTTTTGGCCTGCACCACAGAAAAGCCACAAAATTACTTCTGTGGAGTAATCTTTTTTTTGCAGAAATAGGCTTTACATAATCTAGTGATGTGGATGACTTAAAGCTCCTCTTTCCTGGAATTTAATCCTGATTGCATTCATAACTAGAGTTTCTGCCTCATGATCTCTTTCTGAGGAGCTGCTCTCATTGCTGTTGAATGAATCCACACCACAGTTCTCCCCGAAAGGCCTTCTTTGTCCTCCCTTCTTTGGCTTGGTTTCTTTATTGTCCTCTAAAGCCTTAATGGAAGACAAAATCCACATACTAACCTGGTCTGTTTGGCCTCTCTTGCTGGGCCACCAGCCATTCTTTCCTCCAACAACAACTCCCTCCTCCTCCTGCTCCTCCTTCTCCTCCTGCTCTTCCTCCTCCTCCTCCTCCAAAAGAGACGGAGAAAGAAAAACATCAATGATGAGAGAGAAGCCTTGATTGGTTGCCTCCTGCACACCCCACACTGGGAATCAAGCCCATAATGCAGACATGTGCCCTGACTGGGAATCGAACCTCCACCTCCACAGTCATTTCTACTGATTTGCCCCTCAAGTTCTGCTTTCCCACTCAGTGTTCACATCTTTTGTTCAGAGCACAGTTAGCTATCAATTTCTCTCTCCCTCGGCTGGTGCTGCTTTGGGTCTTATATTAGCATTAGTGGCCTGGTGCACGAAATTTGTGCCCAGGTGGGTGGTGTCTCTTAGCTCGGCCTGCATCCTCTCCAATCTGGGACCCCTGGCTCCTAACAGTTCACCTGCCTGTCGGCCTGCTTGCCCTCAACTGCCTGCCGGTCCCCCCTCCGAGCCAGCCTGATGACCCTCAACTCCCCCCCCCCTTCCCACTGGCCTGGTCACCTCTAACCAGCTCTGCCTTGGTCCCACCACCATGGCTTTGTCCAGAAGGACATTCAGAAAATCTTCCAGTCTAATTAGCATATTACACTTTTATTAGTATAGATAGCTCCATTATCTATTATCTAAATTATTTTCAACTCCCTGACATTACCAAAATAGGAGGCTGTTCATGCTTCCTTGTATATGTGACAATCCATATAAGAAACTTATCCCATATGCAAATGTCCATGTCTAATTCATTCCAATTCAGTGGCTATTTAGGACCATTCAAAACTAGTAGGGCTCTATTCTCTTTGCCTTGAGATTAAGGCAATCACTTATTTATTAAGTACAACTAATGTTTATCACTTTCTCTGTCTTTCAGTCATTAAAGTATTTTTCATTTAAATTTTATTTTTCAATTGCATTTTACCTTCGGTACTATTTTGAATTAGTTTCAGGTGTACAGCATAGTGGTTAGACAATCATATACTTTAGAAAGTGTCCCCCCACCCCGATATTTCCAGTACCCATCTGACACCACAGTTATCACAATATTGCTGATTATATTCCCTAAGCTGTGCTTTATATCCCCATGACTGTTTTGTAACTTCCAATCTGTGCTTCAGTCCCTTCACTGTTTTCACCCAGTCTCCCTCTGCCCCTCCCCTCTGTCTATCATGAAAGTATTTTTTAAAGTTCATTAAGGTATTTTTTAAAAAATAGAAATAGAATTCTTTGAAATTATCATATGAGACTAATTCTATGTCAAACATATCTGCACAAAAATTCCATTTGAATAAACACATTTTGATTCTGTATGATGATTGGAGTGAGGAGAGTGAATGACTTTTGTGAATATTAACTTGTGGAAGATAGTATTTTACTTTTTAAATCATGGGAAACATTGAAGAGTAAATAGAGACTCTTTTCCTTTCCTCTTCCCCTCCCCCCGCCTCCTCCCCTGCTCCAGTGGAAGCTATGTAAATCTTTTTATGCATAATGTAATGTAATTTTATATCAACTAACCCCCTGGCCAGTCTCTGGGAAGGATGTGTAAAATCCTTTCACAAAAGCAGGGGATCTTTGCTCGAAGTGCTACAGGTGACCAGTTCGGTACAGTCCTGAGAAAGAGCCTGCAGAGAGGAATTCCTCCTGCCTGGTCCCAGGAGGCTGGGCATATGCCCAGGTGTGAGACTGGGAGACCAGGAAGCACTCACTTCCTGGAAGTGAGAGGGGGTTTCAGTCGGCTGTGCTGACAACAAAGCTGGAATCAATAGACGGTTTTATTAATTTATTGTAGGGTGAGTTGCTTTTGCCTCCGGGCATTCCTGTGTTCAACTGGGCTGGAGCCAAGAGAGCCAGAACTCCCTTAATCTCTTCTTTCCTCATTAAACTCACAGCTTTGGTTAGTCACAGAGCTTGCAGACCTGGGCTGTGCTCTCTGCTCCTCGGTTTCGTCTCAGCACCATATGGCTTTTGACAAAGTCAGGCCACAGCTCCAACCTAAACAGTTTAACGTTATCGAAAAGCCCCTCCCACTGAGGAAATCACCCTTGTGTGTTCTTGTAGGTCATACAGCTGGGCGTGGGGTGGGGGGAAGGCAGTCAGTGCCCTGAGGGATGAGGAACCTGCAAAAGAGGGAAAGACAGGAGGTGGTGTGGGGGAAGGAAGGATTCAAATGGGACAAGCTGTGGCTGATTTCTGAGCAATGTTTTCCAAGTCCAAGGAAAACACTTTGCTCGCATTCATTTCTTGCGAAGGGTAGGGAACTTTCACCTGGATTTAACAGAAGTGGGGATCCGAAGTCTGGTTTCAATTAGCATGCTTTAGAATATACCAGGAGTGTTTTCCATATTGCTTCCATAGCTTACATTTGATGTTTAAGACATAACTGTATTATATATGTGGGGATGTGGGGATGTGAGTGTCAGAATCCTCAGAACTGGGATGGGGGCGGTGGCTCTTGCCTGCACTGGGGTTCTGTGTTCCAGACCTCACCCAACTAATTGCTATTTTTGGCTTGCAACCTCCTTCTAGGCAAGCTTGATGAACATCTAACATTAGGGGAAAGGGAGAAAGGAGCCAAATATCTCCCCCCCTCAACCCCCCTCCACACACACATCATTAACTCTATAACACCCAGAGAACCAGCTGCAAGCTTCAAACTGTCCCACTAAGCTCCACAACAAATTGTGAATCCTGGATTGAGATTACTCTAATGACAGCTAGAAACCAAGAAGGCCAGATGCGTCTTTTTCTGGTCTTGCCATGAAGCGACAGCTGACAAGTCCATCCAACCAGGGCATGATTTCATGAGTTAGTGGGACACATGGCCTGAAGTAAATAGGAAGCTCACAAAAGGCAGAAACAGAGAAACCTGCAGAGAAAAGTGATTTTATTTTTTACATTCACTGATGAATTTGAAGTTGAGGGGAAAAAAAAGCTGCCCTAAGAATTATTTTCATTAAAGTTATGATAATTAACTCAGCCATTTCCCTGACAAGCTGAGGACTAGGACTGAATTTAACGCTGCTCTTTGAAAAGGTGTGGAAACGCATAAACAAAGGACTAGGCTTCCCCAAAGTTAGCTAAAGCTTTAGCCTCAAACAATGCACATGTCATTCAGCCCAGGCCCTGCCCTCTGCCTGCAGAGAAACCTGCAGTGGCTCACTTTTCTCCTGCACTGAAATGGGCTGACATCTGGCTGTAACCCACTTTTCTAATTGGATTTCTCACTTTTAACTCTTTCTTTTCTCTCAAAGTTCGACATATCTAAGCCATTTTTGGTTTACTCATTCTTCTCCCAGGGTACTAGGACTTCTTCTGATATTGGATAAGCTTATCTTTTCCCTCTACCATTAGAATGTCCCACCTTCTATCTCAAATGTATGAAAGTTTACCTTCCCTTCAGGAAAGGGGCATGACTTCCACAAAGCTTTCTCTGAAATCTAGCTCAGTGAGTAAGAGAATATGCTTGGGCCAGCTAGGCTCAGGGTCAAGTCCTTTCTCCCTAACCATGTGACCCTGGCAAGACTTAACCTCTCTCTGACCTTCTCATCCTTGAACTGTTAAAAGGACAATAAATTTAGAACCAACAAATGGGGTTCATAAAACTGGGATAGTCCTAGCCGGTTTGGCTCAGTGGAAAGAGTGTCGGCCTGCGGACTGAAGGGCCCCAGGTTCTATTCTGGTCAAGGGCATGTACCTTGGTTGTGGGCACATCCCCAGTAGGAGGTGTACAGGAGGCAGCTTATTGATGTTTTTCTCTCGTCGATGTTTCTAACTCTTATCCCTCTCTCTTCCTCTCTGTAAAAAACCAATAAAATATACTTTAAAAACAACAACAAACAACTGGGATAAACTAAACAGTATCATTTCATGAATTTAAAATCCAGAAATAAAAAGGAACTTCAAATCATCAAAGTTGCTAGACATCTCTCTTTTAAGCCTATTCTAGAGAAAAAATGATTAGGCCTATTAAGATAATTCTATAGCATTTAATTCTATTTGTTTGGACATTGACCTAACAACAATTGATTGAGTAGCTAATGTATACCAAGTATAGGACTAGGCACCAGGGACGTAGCAATGGATAACATATACAGTTTATTCTTTTATGGGGTTTATAGTTCCGTGTGGAGTCCATACATTGACTAAATGCCAAATGTTATATAAGAGAAGTGCAGGGTATTTGAGAATAACAAAAGGGGGTGCTGAGTATCTTGGGTTCAGGTTATGGAAATAGCATCATCCTTGACCTCTAGTTTCTTCTCTTTTTTCTCCTCCTCCTCCTCCTCCTCCTCCTCCTCCTCCTCCTCCTCCTCCTCCTCCTCCTTCTCCTCCTCCTCCTTTTCCTTCTTATTTAATACTACTTATTTAATACTACTATTGTTTTAAAGCTACTCTGAAGCCAGAGTGATCCTTTGCAGGATAATTCTACTTAAAAACTTTCCTCCTTCAAATCTTCCATGGTTCCCTAATACTTCTATATAGCTGACTTTGCACAAGACATAACAAGAAGTTTTCTCAGCTTTTCTTCCCAAGCCATCCCTCTCTCCCCCGCTCCCCACCCCTCTCCCCTCCTTTCTGTCCCTCTTTCCCCTCTCTCTCCCCTCTTCCGCCATGGACCTGACTGGCTTGGGAGAATCGCCTGTCCTTGGGGGCCTGAAGGTGTAGCTATGCTGACTCCACTGTAAGTTCTAAATTTCAGTGAAGACTCTTCAGAAGTCATGCCTCTTTTGCAGCCCACCTCACAACATCCGAGCTTAGTAAAATGGGAGTATTGTGGTGTGATTATCCTGCCTGTTGTGGAGTAAACGTGCTTCTGAGGCTGGCAGGGCCCTTGGCATAGCCTCCCGGGGTCTGGTTGTGAGAGGGAGGCTTTACAAGACAAAGTGCGCACTGTAAGCAGGAAATACGAGCTATTTCCCGAGTCAGTCTCTGCCCATGTTCCCTGCCTCTTCTCCCCTTGCCCTCTTACCAACCCTCTGCCTTACTCCCCTGCAGGAACTCAGGTATTGTATGCTCGCCCTCTCCTTTTCTGCTGGACAAATTCCAGCTTACCCTGAAGACTCCCAGGATAATTAAGCTTTCTCCAGCATCTTCAGGCAGAGTTAACTGCTCCCTTCTCCAGGATCCCATTGCCTCTTCCTGTTTACAGCATCCCCGTAGCGTGCTGCTTTCAGGACTTGTTTACATAGTCTTCTTCTCTCTGTTCCACGGGAAACCTTTGGGGGCTGGGAGGGTGGCTCCGTGTCTCCAGTTTGCAGCCAGTGCCACAGGAAGAATGATAATACCTGGCATGCACCGAGGCCTTAGTTTCCAGACATTGTTTTATGCAAGTTTCTAAGTAAATTAGATAAATATATCATTTACTCATCCCAGAAATCCTCTAATGTATCATCTCCATTTTAAACACAAGAAACCCAAGTCACAGAAGGAAATGTGACTTGTGTAAGATCACATAATGAGAACTAAAGCTGGGGTTCGAAGCCAGGCAGTCTGATTTCAGGGGCCACACTCTTAACTATGTATATTCATGTACTTTCTTGCATGCAATAATGATTTTATGCCCAGCCGGTGTGGCTCAGTGTTTGGGTGTCTGACCCATGAACCAGGAGGTCACAGTTCTATTCCTAGTCAGGGCACATGCCCAGATTTCGGGCTTGATCCCCAATGTGGGGCATACAGGAGGTAGCCGATCAATGATTCTCTCTCAGCATTGATGTTTCTCTTCCTTTCCCTTCCTCTCTGAAGTCAATAAAAATATATTTTAAAAAATAATTATCCTATGAATCAATGAGGATGTTACATAACTTGTAATTCACTCTAGAAATATTAGGTAGGGTTTTTAAACCCTAAAATAGAGTTTGAAGTTAATTATTAAAAGAATGTATGCTTCCTTGTCCTGGCCAGTCGTTCAGTGGTTAGAGCATTGGCCTGTACACCAAAGGGTCTATTTCCAGTCAAGGGCACATATCTGGGTTGCAGATTTGATTTTGCCCTGGAATCTCTCTCACATAGTGTTTCTTCTCTCTCTCTCTCTCTCTCTCTCTCTCTCCCAACCCTCTTCCCTCTACTCTCTCTCAAAATCAGTGGGAAAAATATTCTTGGGTGAGAGTTAACAAGAGAGAGGGGGCAAGGGGAGGGAGGGAGGAAGAAAGAAGAAAGAGAGGGAGAGAGAGAGAGAAAGGGAGGAAGGAAGGAAGGAAGGAAGGAAGGAAGGAAGGAAGGAAGGAAGGAAGGAAGGAAGGATAAAGGAAGGAAGGAAGGAAGGAGGTACATTTGCATGTGGAATCCTCCCCAGTCAGCTCTACTTCATACACCTTTGGGGATTCTGCTCCATCCAGTGTAAAGCCAGGGATGTAACAGGAAAAAGGGGCTGGGCTGCTCTGGGGGCACCAGCTTGAGCTACTTTCCCTGACCTCAGAGGACCTCTGGGCTAAGGGAAGGCATTTTCTCCAATGGATCTGAAACAGCCTCTGAAGGAATCTGCTAACCTGAACCTGGGCTGGCCCTTGCTTTAAACTTGGCTCACAGAACCTTTGAAAATAGAACTCTTCCTTCTACTGTAACCCACCTTGACCCACAAACGTCCACTATCCCAATACGAATGACCACAGACAGGCTGGTTCTGCCTGGAGTCCTTCATTACTGTTCTGGGACTGGGCAGCCCTGTGGGGACTGTGTGATGGGACAGTGTCTGCTGGATCAAACATCCACCCACTTTGAAAACCAGCAAATGTGACATCAGTTTAGCAATTAGAAGAGCTTGCTTTACTATCTGTAACTGTGGCTACTGATGTTAGAGAAAAAAGAAATGATGTAGGCTACCAAAGAGCATTTATATTTGTCTCAGGGAAGATTTTGATTTTTTAAAAAGAGGATACTCCAAACCATTGTTGCTAAAAAGGGTAAATTGATTCGTGTTCTGGAAAGCATTTTGAAAATATGTATCACTAATGTATTCTCAGATCCAGCTTTACTTCTATTATTTTAAGTAAATAACAAGTATGTGAATGTTTATATTCAAGGATGATCAATAAAGTACTACTTATACAAACAACTCAAGGTTCAACAACAGAGAATTTGGTTAAATTAATTATGATTTAATCATATAAGATGGACTATGCAACTACTAAAGAACCTGCAAAGGTGAATATTATTGACATACAAAGGTATTCACAATATATTAGATTTACAAAAACAGTAGGTGTAGTATAATCTATTTTTATTGAAAAAATATAAGAATTCTGGGCAAGCATACACAAATGGAATTATGGTTTTAAATAGTCTTTCAGTTTACCTGTATTTTCCAATTTCCTACAGTAACTAAGTATAATTTTTTGGTTAGAATATCTTAAATTTCAAAACGAAACCAACAAACACAGAGTATCATCAGCAGGCTCCATCCAGGTCCCTCGGCGATCAGTGGCCTCCAAGTTGCTTGCGGCTGTTGCTGGTAAGTGGAGTGCCTGCCATTCGCAGGGAGAGAATAGTATGGCTGGGAGGCCCTCGTGGGGCCCTGAACAGGCACTTGTTCTGCTCTCTAGGATGTGAAATGAGCCGTTGCAAGCCTGCAGAAATTCCTCAAAGCCTTCCTTACAGAGGCTTGGAACCTTGCCACATACATCTGCATCAGGCAGTTTTTCTTTTTGAATATTTATGATTTTATTTAATCTTGAAAAACAAATCATTACTTTTCTAAAATTGCCCAGCACAGGCCCATATTGGTTTAAAGAAGCCATTTTCAACCTTTTCAGCTCAGGACACACATGAACTAATTACTATAATTTTTATTCCAAAAAACATATTTTCTTTTTGGCTGATCTGACAAAAAAGAAATTGATTCATTCATACTGAACAGCTATTGTTTGATTGTTTTCATTTTTTAAATTTGACAATCTAAGGGAAAAGAGGTCAGTGCCCCTGACTAAATGGTCAAATACTGCCTGTTTTTAAAATTCTTGTGTTGAAAATTGCTGGTTTAAAGAATCAGACAACATGCGTATTGGTTCTTCAGTATCATCAGTTACAAAAGGAATTCTAAAACCTACATTGTGAATCCAGTAGAGTGAAATATTGTGACGAGTATGTGGCAAGTCAGGAAAAGGTTTATTTCCAATCAGCAAAGATTTCCCGAGCACTGGTCTTGTGCCAGACTCGGTGCAGGGTCTTATAAAGTAAACCAGAGGCCCATTGCAGGAAGATTCCTAAAAGAATAGGGCTTCCTGCTGTGGTCTCCACAGCCCCTCCTACTTCCCGCCCCCCTGCTCCCTTCTCTGCAGCTTCACTCCCTTCTGCAGCAGGTGGCTTCCTTCTACACTGTCTTCAGTTTTCACTTTGCACTGGGATATGCAAATTAGTCACCGTCTTGGTTGGGTTAATTTCCATACTTGCTCCTGATTGGCTGGTGGGTGTGGCTTGGGAGTGTAATTGAATGGTGGTTAATTTGCATATTATTCTTTTTATTAGGTATGCATATTACTCTTTTATTAGATAGGATAGTTTATGATTGTGACCTTAATCCGGAGAAGAGGAAGGGTGAATTTACTATTGTGTTTAAGGCAAGTGTGGGGAACGTTTTTTTTTTTTGCCAAGAGCCATTTGGATATTTATAGCATCATTTGAGGGCCATACAAAATCATCGGATTAAAAGTAAGCCTGCTGTATTCAGTCTACATTTATTTAACTCACCCCTAATGCCTTGGTGGGGCCAGACCAAATGATTTCATAGGCCTTGTACAGCCCGAGGGCCAAAGTTCCCTATTCCTGGTAAAGACTTCTGAAAAATAACAAATGCATTGGGATTAGGTAAAGGTGACATTAGGGCTGGCTGGCATGGCTCAATGGTTGAGTGTCAATCTATGAATGAGGATGTCACAGTTTGATTTCTAGTCAGGACACATGCCTGGGGTGCGGGCTCAATCCCCAGGGGGGATGTGCAGGAGGCAGCTGATCAATGATTATCATCATTGATGTTTCTATCTCTCTCTCCCTCTCCCTTCCTCTCTGAAATCAATAAAATATATTTTTTAAAAAGTTAAGAAAATAAATAAACATTTATTTATTAGGCTTTGGCCATGGTGAAACCAGGGTATTCTTCTCTAGGTCATATCATTTCTGGTAAGGTCACTGAACTTCTCTAAATCTCAGGACCATGACAATACTGTCATCTACTTAGTTGTGGAGTTCCTGAGAAGACCAAATAGGACTATACTTTAAATGGCATTTGGTATCTGCTCAACAAATATTAGCTATAATTAACATGATATTACTATGTTTTTGTGTGTGGGCCATAATTTGCCTGTGAGAGTTCTGCATCAGTGAAACAACAAATCACACATGAGAGACTTCCTAGTGGGTAGCTTTAAGCACAAAACACGTATTTCTGCTGCTGTTTGCTCTCTCTTCTGCCACCAAGTTTCCACAGTAGCCCATGAGAGCATCCCTCACAAATGGGCAAAAGCAAGAGCATGGTTTTATTGAAATCCAAGAAAAATTACTTAGATTTACCACATCATGTTTGAGGAGGGTGTGAATAGACATGACCTGCTGGAGTGGTACATAAAGAGCAACCCCCAAGCACTCGAGGACCATATAATTTTGAAAATGTACTTCCTTTTCATTCTTCTTTGTAAGCCTACCACAGCACGAGTCATGAATGGAAATTGCTGATGAATGAGAATATTCCCTGAAGAACATTTGGTTTCCAGCTCACTTGAAACTTTTAAGAGCTATGCATTTATTATTTAAGAAGGATGGTGCATGGAAGCCTTTGTATTTATAACAGGTGTAATGAAGAATGTGGTGACATTGAGGTGCTCCAAAATCATCCCAGGTGATCACCCAAAATGAGCCCATTCCTTTGAGTTTTGTCCAGGAAATAGGATTAAATGATTTTTGGCTGCACTCTATTGTTTTCACCTGAGAAGCATTTGTGTGTTCATTCAGGTAACCCTTTAACAAGCTAGCCACTATAAAGTGTATAGGTACCCTCATGTGTAAGGTAAAGAAAGCCGAGGCTTGTTGAGAATCCAGATGGGTTTTGAAAGAAGGGGGAAAGCTACAAAAATAGCCCCATGGTCAGTATTTTAGTCTCAGCCTGAAGACTGACTGCCATGGCGTGAGAGGACATCTGTGGTCACACTCTCCTCATAAACCCAATTGAAACAGAATGTCTCTGCCCAGAGCATTCTGTGCCTCATAGGGACACATCTGTCTCACTGGCATACTTCATATAGCAGTGTCCAGAGGAAAGAATGGGAAAAATGTTGTCCCTAAGACATATCATAGTTTGTAAAGTTGAACATTACCTACTTCATATGTTTTAAATGGCATTTGGTATCTGCTCAGCAAATGTTAGCTATAATTAACATTATATTATTACTGAAGGCCCAGTGCATGAAAATTCATGCACTGGAGGGGGGTCCGTCAGCCCGGCCTTCCCCCTCTCACAGTTTGGGAACCCTCAGGGGTGGGAGGCAACCTGGTGATCAGGGGAAGGTGATGCCCCATCACACCTCTGCTGTTGCCACTGCCAGCAGCGCAAACCTCCCCCGGCCCTGGTTACCTGTGCCTCGGGCAGCCCTGGGTGGCGAGGCAGCCACCATCAGAGGCTTGCTTGCACCTCAGGCCGGCCCTGAGTGGCTGGGGGCTGAGGGGACTGGGTGCCACCATCCTGTGGCCGTGGATGCTGCCATCTTTGAAAGCATGGCAGTCAATTACCATATTCCCTCCTTATTGGCTGTGGGCATTGCCATCTTTGCGATGGTGTGAGGGTCAATTAGCATATTCTCTCTTTATTAGACAGGATGTTTTTGTTGTAGGAGGGGGGCCACGATTTGCCTGTGAGAGCACATTTTAGCCAAAGAACCAAGTTAGGGGAACTTAGTCCATCTGTATTTCACCACAGTGCCAAGTGCTGGCTTTGTGTAAGGAATCTCCTTCACAGATCTTATTGGCTGTCACTTAAAAGGGATACTGTGAATGATATTCCCTAAGCCTGACCAGCTTCCTTGTCATCTCAGCAATTGGATATGGGATGAATGCAGGGACTAGTTGCCACAGCAACAGCACCTTCCAGCAAAGGTGATGAGAGAAATCATTTCTCTCTGAATGCTAATAGGTTGTCACTTTCATCTTAAACTGGCTGTTTCCCACTGTTTTCCTGATTGCCATGAAGCCAGAGATTATTTACAGATTCAGGGCTGCTACTTGTTCTGATCATCTATGTCCTAATTTATGCTATATCTTTCAAGAGAAGAAAATAATAAATTGAAGCAAATTCTAAGGGTGATGTTTTCAGAAATTTAGGGTTTAACTTTTACTCCAGAGAAGCATGACTTTTGCTTTGAAGGTCATTGAAAGCGATCCAGCCTTAGCCAGTTTTGCTCAGTGGTTAGAGTGTTGGCCTTCAGACTGGAGGGTTTCGAGTTTGATTCCAATCAAGCGCATATACCCACACAGCAGGCTCAATCCCCATTCCCAGTAGGATGCTAGTTGGAGGTAACCAATCAATGTGTCTCTCTCACATCAATGTTTCTGTCTCTCTGTCTCTATCCCTCCCTTCCACTCGCTCTAAAAATCAAGGGAAAAATAATCTTGGGTGAGGATTAACAGACAAAGAAACAAACAAAAAGTAAAGGAAAAAAAGCAAGCAAGCAATCTAGCCATTGCCTGTAGATTACCTGCTCTGCAGAGACTGACCCTGTCAGAATGGGCCCTCTTACTAAAATGTAGTGTGAGGTTGTGATGATTTTCCAAAGACAAAATCTACACATGAGGCTGTGGTTTTGAATCCTGGAAGTCACTTAGAAGAAGAGTTCAGTTTATCTTACCATTTGCTCCAAAACACAGGGTTAAAGACCTAATTCTCTAACAGGATTATGCAAGTTTCTCCCACCTCATGAGTTGTTGGGTAAATAGTTATTGTGTGCTGCAAATAAGGAATTCATTCCTTAGAGTAGAAATTATTGTTGGAAGAGCATGAGATCAATTACACACAATGTCCAATATTTTTGATTAACGAGGGTTGAGCTGTCACAGTTTCAGTTTCCATATGGGGAAAATCAGGAAAACAACAGTCTTATATTAAAGGGTGTTGACGAATTTATATGAGATAATATATGGGAAGTGCTTAGCACAGTACCTATCATGTGATGCCTGTAAAAAAGGAAATTTTACATTATCATTATGTTTTCTTGACATGAAATATCTCTGATGGCCTTCAGCTTTGAGTAAAAAGATTAAGTGCAGAATTATGAAGAGGTTTTTTAGCAATGTCTAGCCCAAATATTAGGTTCTACCTGACCAGCCCCCTTATTCTGTCCTGTGAATGGTTTACAAACTGTATGACAGCTTAGATTGATGGAAATGTAAATTTAAAAGTAAATTTATCCACTAAAAATAATGTTGGGGAACTTTCAATAATGTGGAAAAATGTCTATAATACACTGTTAAGTAAAACACCTGAGTTAATGACAGCAAGTACAGTATGATCCCATTTTAGCATGGTGGAGAAGAAAAGAATATATGGGAAACACAAACATAAATATACACAAACACATATATGCACACATACATACTCTGTAAAAGAATGTTCTCAGAATTATTAATAGTAAATATCACTGGGTCTGGGGATCATGAGTGATTGTTTAAATTTTTTGTTTATTGTACTTTCTACAATGAACATGTACTATTTTTATATTTAAAAAAACAACAACAGTCGCTTTAAAAACAAAACTGGTGCCCTAACTGGTTTGGTTCAGTGGATAGAGTGTCAGCCTGGGGACTGAAAGGTCCCAGGTTCAGTTCTGGTCAAGGGCATGTGCCTTGGTTGCAGGCACATCCCCAGTAGGGGGCGTGCAGGAGGCAGCTGATGGAAGTTTCTCTATCATCAATGTTTCTGACGCTTTGTCCCTCTCCCTTCCTCTCTGTAAAATGTCAATAAAATATATTTAAAAAACAGCAACAAAAAAATGAAACTGGAATTGACCCTAGAAGGTGAGTTAACCGGAATCTTCTTGTCTTTCCTATTCTTAAGTCATCCCTGTGGCCTGGTGCAGAAGCAGAAGTACCCATGGGGCATGCACACTCGTTTGGTGCCTCATTAGAGTTGTCTCTTGCTTCCCGGAACTGCTCCTGATCTTGGGCTCAGGACCCAGGGAGACTGAGTCACAGGTGTTGCCTTGTCATCCTGAGGTCTTTCTTGAATGTGTCCTTTTTGGATAGGGTCTCACTTGTGCTGATGGCTATATGGTAGCTGTTGGGTTATGGCTCCTCCTGACTACTCACCACGGCTTTGATTGACCACTTCTGAGCCCAGGGGACTCTCTTGCCCCTGCGTCTGCAGCCAGCGAGAACAGAGCTGCTCAGGCAGCTGGAGAGGGGTCTCCTGTCCTCTCCTTCCTGGGTCTGTGTGGTTTTATATAGAGCCTGGAAGAGCTCCCTTGGGGGGGAGTAAAGCCATTAGACTCAGAGGCACACTTGGACATAACAGGAGCCTACCTTTCCAAAGTGGCACTTTGGGCTCCCTATGTTGAAATCCAATTACTTTCCACTGGCGACCTACATCTCACTCACCTCCGAGTGCTGTGAAACTATGTCTGTGTGCCTCTGTGAAGGTGAGGGAGTCAGTTATGAACTCAGAAGTCTGCTAATGAGACTGAGCAACTGGCACATTGTGTTAGAGAACCTGACCCACTGCCTGCAGTTTACAAATCTTTTCCCACAACCACCCATTACTGCAGTTTTTATAATCTCTCCTGTGGGGAAAAGACAACCTCAGCCATGGACTTTACTATGTAAACCCCAGTGGGATATTGCTGTTGAACCATTTTAATATTTAAGACAGAAATCTATTCGAGTAGAAAATTGTGTTTCAGCAGTCGACATTTCAGAGGGTCATGTTTGAATCAGTTTATTTTTCTCCTAAAGTTAGAAAGTGCATCATCCTGCAGTCTTGGGCACGCTTCAGGTGTGAGACAGCAGCAAATTAGTGAAGAGTAGCTCTTGCCCAAGAGAGCTGCCACGGATGCTCTGTGAACCGCAACTTTCGTGCTGCTTAGGCAGCGCTTTGAGATGATAAAATGGGAACGTTGTCAGGATCGACTGGAAACTGTAGCCCTGGGAAGTGGCAGAGTTAACACTGGGCTTTAAGGAACGACTGAAGCATGTGTCAGTAAGCCTGTGTGGCTAGGAGTCCTGGAGGTGAGATGAAGTTAGGGGTTTATTCAGTATAGAGCTTGCTGGAGGCATGGAAAGAAGGGAGTAGAGGTGAACAATGACGAGGAGTTAATGGGGTGTCCTCGATCATTAAGAGGTTTGTGACTGTGTGAAAGGTATTAATCACAGGAAAGAGAAGCCTGGAGGCAAAACTGGTTCGATTGAGAGGTAAGGAATGGATAATTTCACCTCAGACCGATAATTTGTGAACATAGCAAGATAATCAGCCAAAGGTCTCCAGGAGTCAGATTGAAAAAGTCTGGGATGTGTGAGACACTGGCTGCATAGAAATATCTGGGCATCATCCATATGGCAGTTGAACAATTGGAGGATGTGAAAATGTTCCTGCGAAAGAGTTTTGAAAATTGAAAAAGGACTGAGTTAAAAACTTCTGAAGTACAGATGGGAGGACAGCCAGAAAAAGACCTCTGATTTTGGCTACTAATGTAATTATTTAGCTAGTAATTTAGATTTAGAACCTTAAATCAGTTTCCACTCATTCTTCTCTCCAAATGTTCATATTTAATTGGTCAGCAAATCCCACTGATTATACCATTCGATGACTCTTGTATTATTTGTTTCCTCTCCATTATCAGGGTAATCGCCTCAGTTATCATTTAGGGAGTCTGGTTTATAAGTCCTAGAACATGGCACCAACTGGGATGTATTTTTGCATTCTTTTTTAAAAAAATATTTTTTTTAATTGAATTCAGAGAGGGAGAGGAAGAGAGTTAGAAACATCAATGATGAGAGAGAATCATTGACCTCTGCCTCTTGCATACCCTGCTCCCTACACACACACACACTGAGGATGGGGCCCATAACCCAGGAATGTGCCCTGATGGGAATTGAAGAACCTTGACCTCCTGGTTCATAGGTTGACACTCAATCACTGAGCCATGCTGGCCAGGCTGCATTCTTCTTCTTCTTCTTCTTTTTTTCTATTCAGGTTCCACACCATTTCCAGAATTGTCCATCTAAAACATAGCTCTTATAGTGTTAACATCTTTCAGTAATTCTCCTCGGCCTATAAGGTAGAATCCAAACTATTGACATACCCCTTAAGAGCCTACACAATGTGGTATTTTTTACCACTCTCCCACCAGTTTGGCTGTAGCAACTTACCATAGCCGCACAGACTCCACTTTTGTGCCTTTCACAGAGGTAGTATTTCCCCTTCTGTGTTCCCTTTTCATTCATTTCACCTTGGGAATGATGAGTCAAATCTGTAACAGCCTACCTTCCCCCTCTCCCCTACCCTAGACTGTGAAAAACTTGAGGGAAAGAACCATGTCTTTGGTGTTCTCAGAGCCCATACTTGGGAGTCAAGAAATGTTTTGTGTATTGAAAGAGAACGAGCTATCGGAGATGTAGAAGGAGGACCAGGTCAGTGTCAGTGTAGCCAAAGAATAGGGATTTACAAAGAGGGGCTGGGTCACAAGAATAAATGAATTCCACATAAGGAAGTTTCTTGAGTGATGGTGGCATCTACTTTCTCACCACCCACTCATTTCTTAACCTCCCATAGCCTAGGTTTTATTTCCACATCTTTACTGTGGCTGCTCTCTGGAAGGTCTCTGTTAAAACCACCAGATTCTAGGGATTCCCTCTCTCCCTTTCCCTGTCTTCAGGAAAGTACATGCATCTGGTCATGGCTAAGGCTGAGCAAAGTGAAGTGGTAACGAATGTCCTTGGAACTGAAGGGGTTATTTTTTTTCAAGTTGATTTTTCTCTCTATTATCTTTTTCTTTCTTTTCTTTTCTTATCTCTTCTCTTCTCTTCTCTTCTTTCCTTTCCTTTCCTTTTCTCTTCTTCTTCTTCTTTTTTTTGATGGGTTTATTTAATGGCTGGATAGTATAGCAGTCATTGTTGTCCTGGATGATGATGATGGTGGCAGATGCTGGGGTTGGGGAGGTACATGAAGTAATTGAGGAAGTGAGAAAGGCACCAGATGTAAGCGTGTGAGGGCAATGAGCATTGATGAAGAAGATGGTAAAGGTAAGGAGGGGTCAGCTGTCAAATGATGACCAGACAATCACTTGAGAAACTCTTGGGAGCATGAAGGGAGTCAGGTTCCCACCATGATCAGATGTGGAGGGGAACATAGGTTATGATCAGGTTATAGCAGGCCTTTCCCAGGGTAGCAGGGAAAAGGTGGGGAGGAAAAGGTCTTGGCATGGAGGCTGGATGGAGATGAGGTTGTGGGAGGACAAATCAAGGAGTAGGTTTACTCTTAAACAGGAGGGAGAGTTCAGTGGATTTAGAATTTTATGGGCCTGTTGTTTCTTTTTTAAAGGTGATTGTGTAGCTTCTTTTGACTCTCATGTCATAATAAGTTATATATTTGAGTATAATCTCAGCATACAGGATAGTTCTTTAAATAGTACACATTTTCATATATAATTGCATTTTGATATATAATTCATATTTTAAAAATTATATATACAGTATTCATCTGAAAGCCACTACATTACCCTTATTTTTTTGACAAAATAATAGTAAAATTTTTTTCTATTACTACCATTTACTCACAGGGTGACCTGGGACACTTATTTAACCCTTTTGTGACTTGGTTTCCTCTTGTACAAAATAGGTATAATAATAGTACCCATCACACAATATTGTTGTGAGGGTTAAATGAGTTAATATTGCCTGACAGACGTGGCTCAGTGGTTGAGTGTCAACCTATGAACAAGGAGGTCATGGTTCAATTCCCTGTCAGGGCACATGCCTGGGTTGTGGGTTAGGGTTAGGGTTAGTATTAGGGTTAAGGGTCGTGAAGGAGGCAGCTAATGGATGATTCTCTCTCATCCTTGATGTTTCTATCTCTCCTTCTCCCTTCCTCTCTGAAGTCAAAAAAATATATTAAAAAATAAATGAGTTAATATTATGTAGATTTCTTAGAACAGTGCTTGGCACAGAGTGAGTAATCTAAGTCTGCAGAAGGGAGGGAAGCTGCAAGAAGCAAGCAAATGCAGTGGGCAGAGAAGGGAGGGAAGCAGGTGGGGCAGGAGAAAAGGGAGGGAAGCAGGCAGGGCAGCAGAGAAAGGAGGGAAGCTGGTGGGGCAGCGGAGACCTCTAGTATATATCTATAATCTTTACTAACTGTACATGTGTCCTTGTTGGCAAAGAGAATCTACCTGATATTCTAATAACTCATGATCGTTCTTTTCAATATCGGAGATTTCCCTTGAAGGCTTTTTTGAGGTATGTGAAATTGCTCCTATGCTACATGAGTTCCTCTGCATGACTTACATAATGAGGGGTGAAAACTAATGCTGTTGAGGTCAGAAGATGCCATTGTTAGTGTCTGCTACAACACTCATGCCTCCTCTAGCAGCCTCTTGTCTGTCCAGTGTGCCAGGTCCACCTGCAAGGCGAATCTGAGAATTGTAGCCTTTATTCTGAGTGCCATATGTTCTAATGAAATTGGGGGCTTTCTTAATAATTTGATTATTCAAATATTTTTATTTAGGTCCTAACAATGCCATACATTCTCCTAGGTGTGTGGGATACACCCGAGAGAAATCTGGGAGTTGTTAGCATATAGATAGCATTTCTGGCCATGAGACGGGTTGAAAGATCTCCAAGGGCTT
The DNA here is from genome assembly GCA_011751065.1 of Lasiurus cinereus. Lineage (NCBI taxonomy): Eukaryota > Metazoa > Chordata > Mammalia > Chiroptera > Vespertilionidae > Lasiurus > Lasiurus cinereus. Next base: position 25,275,868 of record JAAGEH010000076.1, on the reverse strand, counting down.
AGTGGATTCAGAGATGAAGTGAAGAGAACCAAGATCTGCCCCTATATTAGAGGTGAGGGAGAAGTGAAAGAACCTGCCAAGGATTCAGAAAGGGTGAGTCATGAGGTAAACCAAGAGGAGAAAATGGACATTAGTGGACAACTATCAGGGCTGACCAGTGGACCCCAAACAACAGATGAATGGACTATTCTGACACAACATTTGCTGTGAAAGAGAGGGCTAAGGGACTGCCTAGCTAAAGGAATCAGACAACCTCGATTTCCTGCCTCATTGGCCTTTTATTGTAACAGCAGTTTGAGATAAAGTTTATCTTTTAGATACAATCAGCAGGGAAAGTAATATTGTGAGGACACATGTGTTTATAGTGTCTAAAGATTAAGCATAAGGATTCTAGTAAACACCCAGGGGTCTTCACGTGCAGAGACTTGTCTGAAAAGGTCAAGGAATAATTAGGGGCATTCGCCTTTGGCACTCCCCTAAGTCGGAATTCTGATAAACAGAGCAGGCAGCTTTCCACACCCGTCCCTTTTCTTGGAATGTCCCCCTTACAAACTTTCCAACCAAGTCTTGTGTGCTCCCCAACAGACAACTACGTAGTAGTTTTTGCCACAACTGAGAAACTAGCGATTGCTACACTTGTTGGAAATGAGTGGAGAAGTTCACTGTAGCCCACGAGGCTTTCCTATGCCTAATTTTGTAGGAATAATAGTTATAGTAGGAGTAACAATAGTAATAGAAATGATAACAATAAACTTAACAACAAAACACTTACTGAGCATTTTTCCTATGTGCTTTATATTTATGCCTTCATTAATAGCGGAGGAAACTGAAGCATAGAGAGGTCATGAACCTGACCAAGATACAGATGTTTGGGGGTGGTGGGGATGCTGCCTTTTTAGGTTTAAGTCCCTCAATTATATTCTGAACTAGAGGCCCGATGCACGAAATTCATGCAAGAGTAGTAGGCCTTCATTCCCCTGGCTGCTGGCACCAGCTTCCCTCTGGCACCTGGGACCCAGGATTTCCTCACAGCCCCAGCTTTGTCCGGGAGATCATCCTATTTAATTAGCATATTATGCTTTTATTATTATAGATAAGTAAGATTATTGGGTGGGACTCTCAATTAGATGATGTACATCTAGGCAATGTTTTTTTTTTACTTGTTAACTCAATTGGTAGACCCACATGCTGAGTGATTAATTTTTATATTCAAGTGACTATTGGAAATTTGTGTTGCTTTTTTTTACTGGACAGATAATTACTTTGAAAATTCCCCCTAAGATAGTCCTCATTTAGGACATATTCAACTCATTTATATCATGATCTCTTATTAGATTGATCTTGGTACCTTTGATATAGCTGGTAAGTGTTCTTTTATCTGGTGGCAGTTACTGTTCCCTTTTCTATGTACTCCTTTCCTGCTGTCCTTTGGTATTGCCTATGACAATGTCATTGAAGTGTGATTATCATTTCTATTATCACCTCTAACTCCAAGGGTAACAGTTCCTGAGAAGTGGAATGTAGAAGTTCTTGAAGTGTCTGATGCATTTCTCATATTTCTTTTTCTTAGTCATTCCAATTTATAAGGTAGTGAGGCCATCCCAATATTTGGGGGCTTTAGAGGTATGTTGATGAGCAAAATATTGGGCACAGTTGAAAAGATTTTTAGGGTAGAAAGGATGAATATTAATTTGGAATGGTATAATGATAGAGTGGAGGTTGTTCTTTAAATTGTTCTACAGAAATAAGCGTCTCCTGTATGCTGAGATAGGTAAGACTCTGATTAAGGGCCTTAAGAAAAAATGTGTCATGTACTTTATTAACAAAGGCAGACTCTGCTCACATCTGCCAACAGCTGAGAGGCAGATTCTTGTGGTAACATCTCTGAATTATAAACAATACCATAACAACGTTTGCAATTTGCAATGTCATCAGCTGAAATAAGAGCCAATTATTGTTCTCTAAATCGTTTTGCTAATATTTTGAGAAACTGACATCTAATGTTGCTAAATCAAATCCCCATGGATTCCACAGGGCACTGAGCACATTATAAGATTTCACTGTGTTCTGAGTATGTCCCTATTAAGACTGCTGGCTACTGCATTTTTATTGCTCCCCTGGGAGTTTTATTGAGTTAATGCTACCAGTATGCAGTAGTGTTTTCCTAGCCTCCCTGGTATACCTGCCTCTCAACTAGGTCTGCAGCCAATGGACCAGGGAAGTTAGGTTATGGCCATACATCTTTGGCACCTTCATGAAAAGGGAAAGCAATTAGAAATCAATGTGAAGTTTGGCATGGCTATAAAATAAAAAAGTATAAATACCTAAACAATCTTACCACAATGAGGAATGCTAGAACAGCATTGCATCCCAGGATGAAAGTACTGAAGGGCAGGAAAGTCAATGGCATTAATGCTTTAGGTTGATGTTCCATTTGTTTGTGCTTTCATCATTACCATGGCAATTATTTACCCTAATTATTATTATTAGTGAATGGCTGTTGAGCACTACTTGTAAGGTAAGCACTGGGCACAATGCTCTACTTGCATTAATTTATTTTATTCTTATAAGCAAGGTACTATTATTGGTCCCATTTTCCATATAAGAGAATGAAAGTTTCCAGTGGTATGCTGACTGTGCTTATTGTCAGGTCATCCCCAACTGCCTCCCCTGCCTGCCTGCTCACTCCCACCTTTCCTCTCCACTGGCCTGCTCACCCCCAACTGTCCCCCTGCTGGCCTGCTTACTCCAAATGGGCCCCCACACTGTCCTGATCACCTCCAACTGACCTCCACTGATAGCCTGCTCGCATCCAACTGGCCCCCCTGCTGGTCTGTTTACCCACAACTGCCCTCCCCTCTTGGCCTCTTACTGCCTCTACCTTGGCCCTGCCACCATGGCTTTGTCTAGAAGAAAATGTCCGGAAGGTCTCCCAGTCTAATTAGCATATTACCCTTTTATTAATATAGATAGAGGCCTGGTGCATGGGTAGAGGCTGGCTGGTTTGCTCTGAAGGGTGTCCTTGATCAGGGTGGGGATCCCACTGAGGGGCCTGGCCAGCCTGGGTGAGGAGCTGATGGCTGTTTGCAGGCTGATCACAGTCTCTTCAGGGTAGGGGTCCCCACTGGGGTGTCTGGCCAGCCTGGGTGAGATGCTGATGGCTGTTTGCAGGCTGATCACAGTCTCTTCAAGGTGGGGATCCCCACTGGGTGCCTGGCCAGCCTGGGTGAAGGGCTGATAGCTGTTTGCAGTCTGGCCAAGCCCCCCAGTGGGGATCCTCACCCCATGGGGGTGTGGCCAGCCAGGCTGTCCACACCCCCTTCAGGGTGGGGGTCTCTGCTGGGGTGCCTGGCCAGCCTGGGTGAGGGCCTGATGGCTGTTTGCAAGTTGGCCATGGCCCCCAGTCACCCAACCTCCTTTTTTTTTTTTTTTTTTTTTTTTTTTTTTTTTTTTCAGCACCTCCTTGAGCAGAGGCCAGGGCTGGCTGGAAGCAGGTATCTGGGATTTATCTATCTTCTATAATTGAAATTTTGTAGCCTTGAGCGGAGGCCAGGGCCAGCCAGGGCAGGCGGAAAGCTTAGCTTCCTCCATTACCAGGGGCAACCCAAGCCTCCTGCTTGCTCCAGCTCCAAGGCCACTGCCATTTTGGTTGGACTAATTTGCATACTTGCTCCTAATTGGCTGGTGGGTGTGGCTAGTGGGCATAGTGGACGTGCAGTCAATTTGCATGTTTCTCTTTTATTATATAGTGTGTGTACATATGTATATTTGTGTGTGTGTGTGTGTGTGTGTGTGTGTGTGTGTGTGTGTGTGTGTATAGAGGCCCAGTGCATGAATTCATGCAGGGGTGGTGTCCGGCCAACTTGCCCAAGAGTAGGGAACATGGGCAGTTGGCCGGTGTGCGTGCTGGTTGGACTCCTGGTCGAGTCAACAATTTGCATATTAGCCTTTTATTATATAGGATATACACTGAGTGGCCGGGTTATTATGCGTTCAGAGATCATAATAATCTGGCCACTCAGTGTGTGTGTGTGTGTGTGTGTGATTATATATTAGGTATAATAATAGATAAACATGCAAATTGACTGTACCTCTGCTACACCCACAGCCAATCAGAATGAGTATGCAAATCAACCCAACAAAGATGGAGGTTAATTTGAATATGTTGGCGCCCAGCAGCCTGGGTCCTGGGAACTTTCTCAGCATCCAGATCACTCCGAGGTAGACCCAGAGTGGGTCCTGAGCAACCAAGAAGGGCCTGAGCCAGGGGCCTCCTGGGCAGGGGTAGAGCCAGGCGATCGGACAGAGCTGTGAGGGCCCTGCCCAGGACCCAAGCCTCTGCCAGAGTCTTGGGGCCTTGGTAGGGGTGGAACCAGTGATCAGAGGGAGCTGGGGGGCTCCTGCCCAGGCCCCAAGGCTTTAGGCCTTGGCAGGGATGGAGCCAGAGATCAGAGGTGATAGGTATGAACTACAGAGGAAACACTTTCTCACCACTTATTGGCTAAGTTCCCTGTATGCCACTGGTAATATTCTTAGTAACTTGGGTATAAGAATCCAAAAAGGTGATCTAGGGCTTTTTCATCACACTCCTGGAGAAAAAAATGAAGGTCCACTGCTGGAGGGCTAAGAAATGTCATATCCTGCCCTAGCTGGTTTGGCTCAGTGGATAGAGCCTTGGCCTGCTGACCACGGGGTCTGGATTCTATTCTGATCAAGGGCATGTACCTAGGTTACAGACTCTTCCCTGGCTAGGGTCTAGGTCAGGGCTCATGCAGGAGGCAACCAATCAAAGTGTCCCTCTCACATAGATGTTTCTCTTTGTCTCTCCCTCTCTCTTCCACACTCTCTAAAAATCAATAGAAACATACCTTCAGGTGAAGATAAAAAAGAAAAATAAAGAAATGTCATATCCTATGAAAGACACATCTTGAAAATGTCTAAAGGAAGTTGTCGTTTTTTCATGGTGAAGGGATTGGAGTCCGTGTTGATGAAAATACTTTGGTGGCTGTGGTGACTGGCAGCAGCAGGGTGATGAGGCTGGTGCCTTTCCCTAATCAGCTCAGTCACCTCCCACAAAGGGAGGCCAGACTGTGGCTTAGGCCCGCTCCCTGGGAAGAACAGGCCTAAGCTGTCAGTAGAATATCCCCTGAGGGCTCCCAGTATGTGAGAAGGGGCAGGCTGAGCTGAGGCACACCCCCTGCTGTGCATGAATTTTTGTGCACCCGGACCCTAGTATTATATACATACATACATACATATACCTATATTCAATATATAGATGGTCAAATTTCAATACCTTTTAGACAGCAACCACATTCATTTTTGCCTATTTATTAAGGTTCACTAGCAAGTTAGTTTGTCCTCTACTATTTTGTAGGTGCTCATTTTCACCTTATTACATGCTCCTCCCAAAGTCCTCATTGCTTTGCACTGAAACTATATTTGTCTTACTTGTCTCATTCCTTGGGTTATGAGAGCCTCGAGGCTTGGTCACAATTGTGTTACCATTGCCCAGTTCAAGGTCAAAGTTATGGTGAGCACACTACTTGAACAAAGCAGAGCACATCTGGTACGTACTGCATGAGAAAGCAGGCTTTTCTGTAGGGTAGGTAACTGGCTTTGGGATGCATAATTTTCCGTGTAAAATCTTGAGTCTGCTACTGGTTACTGGGAAACCGACTCAGTGACTGGCATCTTGGCACGTTTTGTAATCCTCTGGAAATTACATTTTGAGAACACAAGCTCCTCTTTGTGACAGGCAATTACACAACTAACTGAATATAAATTATACAGCTATTTTGATTTTTAAAATGTTAGGAGTACATTCAATTTAAAAATATTTTTGATGTTCATGATATATTTATGTTAGTCCACAAAGGATTAAATTTCTTTCTACTTAGTTCTCTTCATGAATAAGGACTTGATAGTAGGCATGAAGGATCTGGTCTCTGTTTTTCTGCTAATGCAGGGCTGGGAGGGATAGGGTAAAACCGTGGCATTGTTATAAAAAAAAGAGACAGTGGCCTTTACTTGAAGTTGAAGAGAAACCCCTGGCCCAAGAATTTGGGTCAAATTTGAGTCTTCTACTTGGAGAAAATATATACTTCTTCAGAATTCTTTAATGGCATGTGAGCTAATAGTGTGAATGGATTTAGGGGTTTTGTTGATATAACCAGGATCTTATGTGGTCCCAATCATACATTGTCCCCCTACCTGCTTCAACACCACAGTGTACTGAATCTACCACATTTCTTAAGATTTCATTTTTCTCAGTCAATATTTGAGGGAATTAAAGTTGGTGCTTTTATCCAATAAAGCTCTGCAGCTTTCATTCTCTCTAAAATAATACTGGTTTTCCAAGATGCTTTGGGGAAAGCTGAAAAAGTTTTCGCCTTAGCAAAAGATAGAGTCATTAAGGATTTTCCAGACCTATGTGAGCAATGTGATACTCTATGAATGGTACTTATTAGAGAAGTGTATTTATTTATTTATTTACTTATTTTTAAGTCTTTATTGTTTAAAGTATTACATAAGTCTCCTTTTCCCCTCATTGACCTCTCCCCGGCCTCCCCTACCCATCAAATGTGAGTGCCACTTTTACTGGCACCATCAAATGTGAGTGCCACTTTTACTGGCACCTTTTTACTTGCCATTTATGATGAAGTAAGACCATAGCCATGACTTTCTGACATATAAGTACCCCCCAACCCCTCAGCATATGCCCCAATTTATTTATTTTTGCCACTAGGTTATCTGAGCTAACTAGATAAAAGTTAAGGAATCTTTGTCTTTTCTCTTAGTTTTCCTATAAATTTTTTCCAGCCTGTGTGGTTTTCTGACATTTGTTTTCATTGTCTCCTACTAGACATAACCATAAAGGAAAACTCCCATTCAAATTCTTCATTCTTGGTTTAGCAGTTTGATGAAATGCTTGTCTCAATATATATGGTCAACTACCATATGTGTCATATGTTGCTGAACTGTACTGTGAGTTCCAGAATAACCAATCTTTGGATCTTTTCTTCATTAATATGTGTGAGAGTTCCAGTTGTGCCATTATATCCAAATACATTTTAGAAATTTTGAATATGTTTGATTGGACCAATCAAAGCTAGAAATTGTGATCAAGAAAAAGTGCTCATCTTTTATAAGGCAGTGGAATCTGATGGCAGTAGAACTATTGATTATGTTAAAAGTCCAAAGGCAAGTATTCAACATTTTGTAATTCAACAAATTACTTTGATTTATGTGTTCGGAGTATAGACCTGGAGTCTAATTGCATGGGGAGACATATAAGTAAACAGAGCAAAACACATTAGTGTGATAGAGATCAAGCCTATGAATATGTAAAACAAGGACACTTAACCCACTTGTTGGTTTTAACAATAAACTTCTTGTTGAGGGTCTATTATGGGCCAAACACTAATTTACTTCATATATATATTATATTTAATCTCCCCTACAGCTGAATGTTCTCATTTATTTCGTGGCCAATAAACTTAGTGGGGGCAGTGACATTACCATCAAATGTGAGTGCCACTTTTACTGGCACCTTTTTACTTGCCATTTATCATGAAGTAAGACCATAGCCATTATTTTCTGACCTACAAGTTGGCTGGAATTAGAACCATACTTGATATAATTCATTTCCCTTGATCCAGACAAACAAGGAAGACAGATTATAATAGGACTTCTGAACTAACTATTTAGTGGCAAGCTGTGATTCCTAAACCACAAAAGAAGACCAGCAGGAGAAATTTTCAAAAAAATATGCTTCGGCATTGCTTTGGGTCATATGGTATAAATCTTGGCAGGGACTTTTGTTTTGTTTTGCAGCCTAAGTTCCATGCTTCTTCAGAGATATGTGGCACACATTGAACAATGGGAGTATATACCCAACAAAGCATGGAGACTGCGCTGCCCACCCAGACAAACCTTAGAAACTTAATGGGCAGAGCACAACTCCATGTGTCCCCAGTGTGGAAGCCATTCTGGGTGTGTGTGCAACCACATTTCCACATGAGGTTGGTTTCACTGTCAGTGTAGTATTCAAAATTCCAGACAATCATACGTAAATTATAGCCTTTCAATAAAGGAATGCATTGTCTTAATTTTTGTTGTAGTCATTGGAAGTGAACAAAACCTAAAACCCTAAAAGAATCCTTGTATTTCAAAGGTTTAATTTTGACAAGTATCCAAAGGCCAGATCCCAGGGATTTTTGAAAGCCTTCTATTTCTTTCCAAATCTCCAGTGGCCACCCACCTCTTTTAAGATTCCATTTCTTCCAGCAGCCTGCATTTTGGGGGCCAATATTCCATTCATTATTGACATGGAGTAAAATGTACCTATATTTCACACCACAAGTAAAAACATATCTACAACCTAATCGCCAGGTCGACAGTTTGTCAGACAGAAATGCAGTTCCTGAGAAGGAGAAAGCAACACTGAATTCTTCCTTTCTCAGATGAATGCCACAACACAAAACTCTGAGCAAATCAGTTATAGGTAGGATTAAAGAAAGGGATCTTTTCAGTTTTGCTTTCCTTGTCTCCCTCATGTTTTCCCATTGCAGATAACCTGCCTCCTTTTCCTTACCTCCCAGCTATCGTTGCTGGTGCTCATTTCATGGAATCCTAGAGGTATAGAATTAAAAATAAAGGAGAGAGTTCTTTGATCCCCTACTCAATTTACACATTTGCCGGCCCTTCCATGTCATTCCTGGCAGGTGTTCAGGAAACCTCTGGCTGAAGGCTCCAGGTGAGAAGGGAACATGCAACTCCGATTCCCACTGTGAACAACTTTGTTGGCAGGGTCTTCCTTCGGCTCAATAGAATTTACCTCCTCTTTAAAATCCTTTGAAAATATATTTGTTGGTCCTAAGTCACCTCCCTGGGATTAATGCCACTTGAACACTGTAGCTGATCTTCCAAATATTTAACACTAGCTCTTGTGACTTCTCTGGTTTTTACTTTCTTGATTACACCCTCTCAATTAAGTCTCCGTTTCCCTGGACTTGTCTCAGAAGATACGAACTCTAGCCTCTATGTGCCCAGAGGTTTGAGGAATGCACTACTGCCTTGCTGAGCTATCAGATCTCTGGTTTTGCCCCAAAGCTTCGGACTGTACTCCTGCCCATCCTTCCCCCCCTGTGACCACACCTCGTCTTTGTCTCGGGTTGACTTTATAGTTTAGTAGGCGCTTAGGTTTCATGAGCTACTTAGAGCTACGTGCACGGCTTGACATCACCGCCATTCTCTTCTTTCTATGCATCACTCCAGCTGTCAAGGTTAATTTTGGTTTCCTTTTGAATCTTGAAGCAGTCAATCACTGTACTTTTTACATCTTTATCCATATCCCTGAAATTATAGAACAGGACTGAGTCAAGTACAGGCTCAGACAGACCTGGGGTGGAATTGGCTCCGCCCTTTGTGTGGCCATGGCCACATTACTTAACCTCTTTAAGCTTCAGTTTTCTCATCTGTAAAATGGTTGCATTAATAGTTTCTCTTTTGTGAAGTGGCTGTGTGAATTAAATGAGATAAAGTTCCTGGCACGCACAGCATTTTATGAGGGCTCATAGAATGTTAGCTGCTACTGGTATTTCAGTACCATGAAATACCTTCGTATAATTCAATGTGGATGCAGTTTTTCTAACATCTATCTTTTCTCTGGCCCCTATTGCATTGATGGGAGGCAAGGAGCAAGACCTCCTGGTGCCATGGGGCTCTGCAGAGGTGAGCTGAGGTGGAGAGCAGGGTTCCAAAGCAGAGCACTGCTGTTCTCTGGACGACCTGGGCAAAGCACTTAACTCCTCAGTGTCTCTGTGGGCTCCTTTGTACAATGGGAGTGGCTATGGCACTGACCCCATGGATGGTTATGAGAATTTAATGAGTTAATAAATGTCCCCAAAATAAGCAGTTGAAAGAAATCTTGAAATGTGACCACATAGAGGCCTTTACAAAAACAGTAATAAATATTTACTGAGTATTTATTTCTAATGTGCCAGGTACTGACTTACATAAGGTACTGACCTAGCAGTCCATGCTAGGGTGTTGAAGATCAACACCCTAGATCTTCAAGTGGCCCACAGATTGGGATAGATCAGGAGAGGATTGGGTGAAGATCACATGTGATATCTGGGGAAGTTACTAGAGTGCTGATATTACAATAGCAATTGCTGTCAATTTCTACCTAGTAAACCTCAATTTCTAATTTTTATTACCCTCTTCATCTGGAGCACCCACTAGAATACTATTGGTTATCCTAATTGGTTGCCTTCTTTTCTTCCTTTTTACTTAATATATATTTTTTAATTTCCATGTTTCTTCTAATTTGGTTTAATCTCCTTGCCCAGAAGTCTTCTAGAGTCATTTTCTCTGACCCATGCCCATCTCCACTGTGAATTATCCATCAGTTTGTTTCTAACTACATATATATTTTATATGTTTTTATTGACTTTACAGGAAGAGAAAAGGAAAGGAATAGAGAGATGGAAACATCAATGAGAGAGAAATACCAATAGGCTGCCTTCTGTATGCCCTCTACGGGGGATTGATCCCATAACGCATGCCTGTGCCTTGATTGGGGATCAAAGTGGTGACCTCTTGGTTCATGGGTCAAAGCTCAACCACTGAGCAGCACTGGCTGGGCTCCAATTTTATTTTATTTTCCAAAAATTCATCTAGATCATTTCTTGCTTCATATCTCTATTTATTTTATGGGCTGAATCATGTCCTCCCAAAATTCATATGTTGCAGTCCTAGCCCCTAGCACCACTGGGGGATAGGGTCTTCAAAGAGGGAATTAAGGTTAAATGAGGTCACTAGGTGGACCTAATCTGATAGAACTGCTGTCTTTACAAGAATAGGAAATTTAGACAATGAAACACACAGAAGAAAGACCATGCTTGTGAAGACCCCGGATTAAGACAGTTGTCTATGAGTCAAGGAGGGAGGCGCTCAGAAGAAATCGACCTTGCTGACACCATAATCTTGGACTTCTAGCTCCCAGAACTGTGAGGAAGTAAATTTCTGTTGTTTAAGTCTCCCAATCTGCATACATTTTTGTTATGGCAGCCCTAGCAAACTAATACCGTTCTCATTTGGGGCCTTTTATAAGAGAATTTCTACTTATACTTCTTTACTGTGATTCAGTAAGCTTTAGGAGGGGAAGTTAATGCATGTTTTTTGTCTTCCAACTTGAACTGGAGGCCAGAGTTACTTTTGAGTGTTTTTTCCTGTGGATGATGACTCAGTATAGGGAGGTGGGCTAGGAGGTCTGGTGTTTGTTTAATTCTCATGGTTAAATCTAGCTATAGCTCTCATTTCTTAAGTTTTTACAATGTGCCAAGCCCTATGTCTTTATAAATATGGTCTTATTTAATCATCCAACCATCCTAGAGAGTGGATGCACTTTGAGTCACAGAGAAGATGATCACACTGTGCCAATTGGGCTGGCACTTTGATACATGAGAAAATTCACTCAGGGGTGTCTTCTTGATTAGATTTTGCCAACTTTCAAAGTTGAATCTATCTTGTTTAACAAAAAGTCGTTTAAAGGGAGAAATTATTGCCCTAGCTGGTTTGGTTCAGTGGATAGAGCATTGGCCTGTGGACTGAAGGGTCCTGGGTTAGATTCCAGTCAAGGGCACAAACCTGGGTTGTGGGCTCAATCCACAGTGAGGGGTGTGCAGGAGGCAGCCGATTGATGATTCTCACTATTGATGTTTCTATCTCTCTCTCCCTTTCCTTTCCTCTCTGAATCAATAAAAAATATTTTAAAAAGTAAAGGGAGAAATTACCTAATTGATATTTGAAGCAATCTGTCAGTGACATCATCTTTACTGCTAGATTAATGCTAATCTCCTATTGCTTTAACATTTGGTTAGCCTCACTTGGAACATGAATTGGACACATTTTTATTGAGTTTCTTTTGATTGACAGTACTACTGTAATGGTGTGTATGAGTGAAAGGAAGTAGGCAATTCCTATCTTCTATTCATGTCAACAAAGTTCCACTATGTGTAAACCATTGTGCTAAAGTGAGTGTGGCACAGTCTCTATACTCCAGGAAGATAGGAAGTGCACACATGACCCCAGGAAGAGAGATATCCAGTATCATTTCCTTTTCGTCTGTTGCAATGGCCCTAAAGCTAGAAAAATAACTAAAACTTTACTCTGACCTCACAGTTCCTTGACCTTCAGTTCTATTGACTTTTGTATCAATTCCTTTTTCATTTTTCAATCACTTGGATACATTTTATACTCATCATCTCCAGTAATACCTCCACCTTTATGTTTTAAAAGCCAATCAGATCTCTTACCCATTGAATATTTTTTTGACTCACAAACTTCTCTGGCTTTGCATATTTCCATTCTGTCTGTCTCAGCTTAGCAGTTATCATTCCCAGTCTCAGGTCTCATTCACTTATGCAATTCCCATAATTCTCTTATTTGTTCCTTCAATTCCTTCCCATCTTAAATTCTTCCATTCTACACATCCACACAACTCACGTGCTTTTATGATTTTTATTTTGTATTTCTATTCCATGAATTTATTTGTTCTTTTACCAGCTATTTATTGAGTACATACTGTGCACCAATAGCTAGATGTAGTGGTAAACAAGATCACCGGAGATCCCATTCTCAGGGAGCTTATGTTTTTATGATGGGAGGTGGACAGTTTATGGTTCATCTCAAGCCAATGAGAGCAAAGCACACAGCCAGGCAGGTGGAGGCCATTGCACACCTATAGTTTCCAGTTTCACTAAGGCTCTCAGCAGTGCTCATCTGATTAAATTGTCTTTGGTCCACTCTGAGTCCTGTTCCTTTTGGCAACTATTCTATACCATCCACCTCCCTTTTCTTGACCCAGCACATTTATTATCAGAAAATAATTTCTCCTCATACTTCTCTGATAAAACAAGGTTTTCAGTCATGGATTCTGTCAATTTCACAGCTCCTTTCCCTCTGAAGTCAGCCTTCTACATCAACACTTGTCCCTTCCCGCTTCTTTCTGGTCTGGGACCATGAACTTTCCTTCTTTTTGGTCAAGGCCAACTTTTCCATCTTGATACTTGAACTTGTTTAGTCTGATCACAGAACATTTTTTATCATTTTTCTCATATCCATTATCTTTACTCCCTTTTGTTTCTTTCTGCCAGTTGAGAAATATGTGCATGTTCAGTTTTTAATAATAATGACCATCATTTACAGACCATGTGTCACATGCCTATACCTTCTACCCTTCATCTAATTTAGTCCTCACAACAACTCTGCAAGGTACTATTTCTGTTTCAGTAAATGGGAAAAGGGTGCAGAGAGAATTAGAGTTGCTGATGAGAGAATTAGAAGTCACTCTTCTCTTTTATTCATAAGCTTCTTAAAAGAGGGTTTCCATTCCCACTCTCTTTAATTAGGCTTTTGCTCCACTATTTTTTTGGTGCTTAGGCCACCATAAATCTTCCAATTGTTAAATTCAATGGACACTTTCAGTCAGACATTGAACACCACATGAAATATATGGCATTATTGTCCACCTGGAATTCTTGTCTCTCTTGATTTTCATACTGTTGATCTCTATTGATCCTTTTCTTATCTCATAACTGTGCCTTATCAGTCTTCTTTACACTTCTTTCTCTTAATCCCCTTATGTCTTAGTATTCTCTGAGGTTCTTTTCTCGGTATTCTCTCTCTCTCTCTTTTAAAATTTTTTTTATTAATGTATTACCTGTATGCATATATTCCCATTGCCTCCGCCCCCACTCCCATGCATACTCTAACCCCCCAGTGTCTTGTGTTCATTGGTTATGCTTATATGTATGCATTCAAGTCCTTCGGTTGATATTTTATCTACCCCACCTCTCCCTAACCTTCCCACTGTAATTTGACAGTCTGTTTGATGCTTTACTGTCTCTGTATCTATCTTTTTGTTCATCAGTTCTAATGTTCTTTATTACCCATAAATGAGTGAGATCATGTGGTATTTTTTCTTTCATTGACTAGCTTATTTCACTTAGCATAATGGTCTCCATTTCCATCCAGTTTGCTGCAAATGGTAAGAATTCCTTCTTTTTCATGACAGCATAGTATTCCATTGTGTAGATGTATCATAGTTTTCTGATCCAGTCATCTGCTAATGGTCACCTAGGCTGTTTCCAAATCTTAGCTTTTGTAAATTGTGCTGCTATGAACATAGGGGTGAATATATCCTTTCTGATTGGTGTTTCTAGTTTCTTAGGGTATATTCTTCAGAGTGGGATTACTGGGTCAAATGGGAGTTCCATTTTTTCTTATCCAATCTGTTACCCTATGTCTTTTGATTGGAGCATTTAATTCATTTACATTTAAAGTTATTGATAAGTACTTATCTGTCGCCATTTTTATTCTTTATCTCTGTGTTTCTTCTTCGCTTCTTATTTCTTTTTTTTTTCAGCAGACCCTTTAGCATGTCTTGCATTGCTGGTTTGGTGGTTATAAATTCCCTTAGTCCTTTTTTGTCTGTGAAGCTCCTGATTTCACCTTCAGTTTGATTGATAGCCTTTCTGGGTACAGTATTCTTGGATTCAGACCCTTCCTTTGCATGACTTTGTGTATTTCCTTCCATTCCCTTTTGGCCTGATAAGTTTCTGTTGAGAAATAGTTGCTAATCTGATGGGGTTTCCTTTGTAGGCAACTTTCTGTCTCTCTCTCAAGATTCTTGCTTTATCATTGGTGTTTGCCATTTTAATTATAATGTGCCTTAGTGTTGGTCTTTTAGTGTTCATTTTGCTTGGGACTCTGTGAGCTTCTTGGATTTGTGTAGGTTTTTTCTTTCCTATATCAGGGAAGTTTTCTGTCATTATTTCTTCAAACAGGTTTTCTATTCATTGCTGTTTCCTCTCCTTATGCGGATGTTTTGTTTTTTGAACTTTTGTCCTAAAGTTCCCCTAGGCTCTCCTCCTGCTTTTTAATTTTCTTTTCTAGAAGCTGCTCTACTTGAGTATTTTATCCTACCTTGTCTTCTAGCTCACTGATGTGGTCCTCTGCCTCTTCTAGTCTATTTTTAATGCTTTCTATTGAGTTCTTTACAGCAGCAATATCATTTTTCATTTCTTCTTGGTTCTTCATTTTCTCTTGGTTCTTACTCATATTGTCGAATTTGTCTTCCATTCTTTTCATCCACCTTATGACCATTTCTCTGAATTATTTCTCTGGCAGGTTGCTTGCCTCCATTTCATTTACTTCCTTTTCTGGTGTTGCCTGCTTTTCTTTTATATGTGGACTGTTTCTTTGTCTGCCCATGGTCTCTCTTCTTTGGGTGTCTGGTTATGGAATTCTCTCTCTCCTTATCCCAGGCGAAATCTGACCATTCCATGTGGCATGTAGAGTTCCTCTGAATGTGAGTGTTTGTGCCAATTGGGGACCGGTGTTCTCTTTCTCATTCATGATATTCAGTATTCTTCTTGAATGACCCTTAGTCTCATTTTTTTTAAACTTATAAAACTCTATCTCTAGCTCTGGCACTATTTATAACAAAGACTAAAGCCCACCTGCTAAAATGATTACTATGTAGGTTTGTGTTCACCTCTCGACATACTATTTTGGTGCAGTGGCAGGACAGAAACCAGATGGAACAGGCTGAAAAGTGGGAAGGAAGAAAAGAAATGGAAAAGGCAAGGGCAAACTACTGTTGATAAACATGACTATGATGGGAGGCTAGCTACAAGACAGGGCAATCAAATAACTTTTTTTTAATTGAAAAAAATATAACAATGTTTAAATACCAGTATTTCAAAAGATCCTTTAGAGGGGAAAGCCAAAATGCAGATATGAGGAGAGAATTTATATAAGAATATACTTTAGCATAGGAGAAGGGTTGTCCTTAGAAAGAGGAATGCCTCCTTCACCAGAAAGAAAGAAGATGATACAGATGCAAGTACATTTGCTGAAGATGATGGGGTGACTGTCTGTGAGCAAGGTCGCATTGCAGGAGTGGGAAGAATTGTATTTTGAAAATGCAGTATGCCACAGGGGTTTAAGGTGAAACATGGCATTAGGGAACCAAAAGCATAGCACCAACCTAAATGCTTAATGTCTAAGAGAATAAAGAACTCATCTGAGGGAACTATGTGGAAGTGGGTCTCCCTAAGGAAAGCCAGCTTTTAGTTAATGGAAATGGAGGAAACCCTGGAGAGGGTGGGAAGCAGTCTAATAGTAGAGTGGAGACTCAGGGAGCGCAAGGGAGGAAGAAGTTAGGTTATCAATTTGAAGATAAGAGAGGACAGAGTATTTTGGTGATGGTATGTTCTGGAGACTAGATTAAATAAGCAGGAAGCTTAGCCTTTTGGAGTTGACTGTTAAGAGCAGGGATGAAAAACATGAAAGGGTTTAGTTCTGACAGTCCCCACTTGGAAGGTGGGCACTGTACCTAAAGGATAGGTATCTTGGCTCCGTGAAGTTGAGGTAGTTTCAACTTGATCTCAGAGATTTCAGGATAAAAGATTTGGAAGGAAGGCATAGGGTCCTATGGATCTGGGTGTCTTGGAGCATCAGCCAGGTCTTACTGTGTCCTGGTGATTGAAACATCCCCCAATAGAGGCAAGCCTTAGTCCAAGACTGTGCCTTACACACCATGGCACCCTAGCTTCTAGCACAGAGTTATGTGTATCCAGACACTAAAGATGGCTGGGTAATTTAAAGAATTAATGATAGAACATGGGTTCAAGTCTCAGTCTGCTGAAGCCAAAGCTTTCACTCTCAGCATGCTACCCTTCCACCCTCTGTTCCTGGGCCCTCTACCCAGAGCACAAAAAGGACATTTCCTCTTAGGCTGTGCGTGAATGGCACAAAGTGTTAATACAGCCTGACAGTTTCCCAGGAAGTTTGATCAACATAAACATTCAAATCAGATACTTCAGGCCAAATTACATCTACTCAATATAATTACTTGAAATCTATTTCATTCCATGCTGCCTAAGGCATATGGCTTCCCTTCAAAATGTAAAACACCACAAACCTTAGGATGAATGCTGCACTACGGGATTTGTGACAATGTGCCTGATTAACAGCTGCTACCAATTAGACAGATATCTGTGAAAAAGATAACTCTCTCAGAGCCAACCCATGTGTAAAACGTGTCTAACAGTTTAAGGCCATGAGAGCAGATGGGCATAGTCTAAAAATATGTTTATGAGATTTTACTTAGGAGAAAAAAGAACTTTGCATTAGTATCAATTGCTACTCTTCTATCACTGCCCGCAGGACAAATAAAAACCTTTCATGAATATATGCAACTCTTCATACATCTGTCAAAAGTGAATTGTTACAAAATAATATTTTCCTATTAATTTAAACTTTGGGCAAGCTCTACTATCAGGAAACACAAAAGTACTGAATCAGAGACTATAAAACCCCCAAATAGAGAGTGATTATTTACATTACAGTACACATATTTGAAAGATTTACACAGGCTTCCTTCCTTCAATAGTGAGTTACCCTTGGGTATTTGAAATATAACATGATTTATACAATTTAAAAATTATATCCATAAAATTTTTCAGGGGACACATTAGCAGGATGTGAAATATACATGCACATTACAGTGAGAGCCACATTACTTAGTCAACCACTCCACACTGGTTAAATTTATTAGATTCTCTTAGATATTTTTTATAACTCTTTCAAAATCCAAAATATTTTTTGTTTGTTTAAAATTCTCAAACTTTAAGATTGATAATTCTTAGAATTACCACTATTCAGTGTGGTAGCATCTGATCTTTTAAAATATAGTTCTGTACTGGAGATGTGATTTATTCCAGTAGATAAAATACCAGTCTGGGAACCATAACAACTAGATCTGCTCACATCTCATTCAATAACTGCTCAGTTATTTTTGGCAACACACTCAACTTCTCTGCATTCAATTTTCTCTTTTAGAGAAGGGATAATAACTATTTGCCTTTTTCTTGCCTTATAGGGATGCCAAGCGTTTGAGAGATCACAAGTGTGCATGGACCATTAGAGGTAGTAATCAGAATCTTTGCTCTTTCAGGTTTCTAGAGTGAGAAATTGGGATCCAGGCAATTTATTTGTTTTTTAATTTTTGAAAAAGATTTTAAATATATTTTGGGAGAGAGAGAGGAAGGGAGAGGGAGAGAGAGAGAAACATCAATGTGAGACAGAGAACATCGATCAGCTGCCTCTGGCATGCCCCCTAGCAGGGATGGAGCCCACAACTTGGGCCTGTGCCCTGACTGGGAATCAAACCAGCAACCTTTGAGACAACATTCAACGAACTGAACCACACCACTAGGGCAGGGACCTAGGCAATTTAGAGAAGTGTCTTGAAGCGTTGGAAGATGTAGATGAAGGAGAGAGTCCTTTAAGTTGCCTATCTAAGGAAAGGAAGAATGGTCTTAACATTCCAAGAGAACAATGTAGTTATAATAATATTTAACCAACTTCTGCAGAGTAGTATAACCATAGTAGTGTTTTACTTCTGATATTGAACAATGTTCTCTCTTACTCAAGAATAATATTATATGATCTTTTGGACGGAAAGAGTAAGGTGGCATAAGTTTCTTTTTGATAAATATTATGATTTCTGAGTCTGCATCAATATTCTCCAGTATTTCAGTTCCCTGGCTACAATTGCAGATTTCAAATCCACCTTTAGAATTTGCTGAATCTGATTTACTTTAGGTTCACAATGTGTCCTTGTATGCAGCTGAATTGCCCTCTGTGAGATGGAAGACCAGTAGCTTAACCACAGTTCCTTTTAATACTTCCTTTAACAAGGCTTAATAGCCAAGGACCCGCATTTTACTTTTAGTTTAAAAGCCTCAGAAAACTTCAGAAAAGTCAGGAGTCAAAATATAGAGGAATAACTCATCGAATACTGACAAATCATAATGCTGTTCTAAGACCAGCATTCCCACAAGAAGTTCTTTGTTCTTTGCTTATGTCAATGTTAAAGGATTTTTGAACTTTCCTGGAAGATAGTCTACCATGCCATGGCAGAGGGCTGGGTTTGAAATAATAGCTTAGGATGGACACTATGTTCCTTGTCTTGGTGAGAGGGAGAGAAGAGGAGGGTCCAAAGAACGTTTCATTGGTCAACCAGTGATTGATCCCACATGACTTACATGCTTCTTGATCTTTTGTACTGTTAAAATCCAGGGATGAGGAGGTGTAAAGGGAATGGACTAAGCCTTCCCTCAGCTGAGTAAATGCATACACAGGCCCCCAAAGAACTTGAAGCAATTTTTTTTTTTTGCTGATCAGTGCAAAGAATCCTTTTTCTCTCATGCCTATATGTGTTGCCCACAGGACAGGGACCTTGCTTCAGGTGGCTGTTCCCTTCAGTAGTGGGCAGCAGCCACTTTAACTCTTTTTGTTGTTGTTGTTAATCCTCACCCAAGGATTTTTTTCCATTATTTTTTTTTTAGAAGGGGGGAGAGAGAAGAGAGGAAACATCAACGTGAGAGAGACACATTGATTGGTTGCCTCCTGCAGCTGCCCTGACCTGGGCTTGGATGGAACCTGTAATCCAGATATATACCCTTGACTGGGAATCAGATCTGTGACCCTTCTGTGTATGATGGGCCAAGCTCCAACCACTGACCTGAGCTAGCCAGGGTCACTGTGACCCTTTGCCTCACTTCTTTTCTTTCTCCTCACTTCAGTCCTCAGGGCTTGTGGCATTTCTCTTCCTTGGAAGTTCCTTCCTTCCTTCCTTCCTTCCTTCCTTCCTTCCTTCCTTCCTTCCTTCCTTCCTTCCTTTCTTTGTAAATATATTTTTTATTGTTGATGGTATTACAGATATTTCCCATCTTCCCCCTCTTTTGTCCCTCCTCCCCCCAGGTCTTCACTACTCTATTGCCCCTGTCCACTGGCTGCATATAAGTATATAAGTTCTTGGCTTATCTCTTCTTGTCCTCTCAACCCCACATCGAGGTATGTCAGTCTGTTTCTTTATCCCCTTCTGCCACAGCCTCTGGCCTGGGTTGTAATTCTCACTGAGGCTTGATAGGGCCACAAGCAGGCCTGGAGAACAGCAAAGGGCAAACTTTTGCTTGCATATAAAAGTTCTTCTCTCCTTATATTCTTTACCTTATTGTGATGTCTGAGAATCTGGTTTCTGCTCAGACTTGAGTTCCACACAACACTTTCCATCCATTTACATTATTACTGGGTTTCCCAGCCTCCAGGAAAAGAAAGAACAAGGGAGAAAACTTAACATCAGCCCCCAAATGATAACATATTTCTATAGCACTTTACAAATGACCAAGTTTCTCCCTAATATACTAGACACCTAATAAGTATCTGTTGCACTGCATTTAAAACCACTTTCATGTATCTCATCTTGTCTTGGTGACTAAAATGATTATGAAATAGGCAGGAAACTACTTAAGAATCATCTCCTTTTAAACTCAAGTTGTCATTGCCCCAAAGAGACATCACGACAGAGTGGCAAAACTAGGACTGGAACTCAGACCTTCTGATTCTATTCAGTGTTCTTTCCAGCTTTTGTGACGAGTCATCTACCCAGATATTTATTAGTGATGAGTTTCCCTTGTTTGGGGAGACTGATATGCAAGTTTGAGTTTCCTGAAATCAGACTAGCTGTTCTCTGCCTTCAACTCTCCCTCATATTTCAAGTTGATCTGTTAAACGTTTAGTTTTTGTCATTTCATTGTATTCATGCCATCTTTTATGTTCAGGCCTTCATTTTGCCTTTCTCAGCCTATTGTCATGCCTCCAAATTGGTGCCCATTGGTTCCTTAAGCATGATTTTTCTCAAAAATAATATTGAATGTTGATGGCATCCAATTCTTCAATGGCTCCCTTTCACCTGCATCTTTGTTCTCAAACCCCCTGGGTGACATTCCAAAGGAGTAGGGAGGTTATGTTTAGGTTGTCTAGAAGTTTCCTTGACTTTTGTGTTTCAATGTTAATGGAGAAAAAGTCTTCTAAAAATGATTATATTGTGGATCATCTAAATGGCTGTTTTATCACTCTCATAAAATTTCATTCTCTGGGCTGCAGATATCATTTGATCTTGTTGGCACCAAGTTGTATGACTTCAAGTGTCATGAGTTAATGAAAAATGAACAGAAGTAGACTTAATTTGCAACAATGAGTTTGATTCAGGCCAAGGCCAAATGCTGTGACGGCAAACTGTTTGAATGCAGATTTCCAGTACAATGGCTCCCTATAGGGAAAACAGTGGGGAGAATTTGGATACCAAGTACATCACAGGCCAGGCTTGCCCAACTAAGTCGAAAACAGCAGCAGCAACAACAAAACCAAACCAAAAAAAGAGCCTTCACCCTCTAACAAGTTTCTCACTGTGGGTAGTGTTTTAGTTGTAGAGAAACACCTAACACAATAAACAAACAAACAAACAAACAAACAAACAAATAAATAAATATTAATTTGAACTTTATTGGTTTTATACATTTCCTATGATATTAATTGTGGTTTTACATGCACGTAAAATCTGTAAGCAAAAAGAGTTTAAGCTTAGTTTTCTACTTCACATACGAGGTGTACTGGTTAGTAACGTGGAGTTTTTTTAATAGATGGAGTTACCTATACATTGATATATATGGGATTTGATATGTGTGCGATTTTGTTGTATTGACAACAAGCTTCAAGACTTCATATGTCAAATTTGCTGAAGGCATTAACATCATAGATATTTTTACACTTAGAAATGTTGGAGGGAATCCAAGATGGCGGCATAGGTAAACACCTACACTGCTGCCTCGCACAACAATTTCAAAACTACAACTAAAAGACAGAACAGACATCATCCAGAACCACAGGAAAGCTGGCTGAGTGGAAGTTCTACAACTAGAAGGAAAGAGAGGGCTCACGGAGACCCAGAGGAGCTGCAAAAAGCTGAGGTACAGAGACGTGTGCGTGGTGCCGGAGTACCTGGCTGGCTTTCTCTGGCGGGAGGGAAACGGAGACTCTCAAAGGCATAGAACCCCTTATCCTACGACACTAAACCCCAGATCCAGCCGAAATTCATACGGGGGGAGTTTGGACTGTGAAAAGGGAGAAGTGCACGGAAACTTAGAGGAGTCGCAAAAGATCAAAGGCCTGGTGGCATGCACGGCACTGCACGGAAGACAGATTGCTGATTGTGCTGCTGGCTTTCGCGAGTGGGTGGGGGATAGACCCTCCCAACTGTGCCACTTCTGACTCCACTAAGCCCCTGTTTCGGACGAAACCCTAGAGACCTAGACTCGTGAGGTCCTGCTGCGCAGGGGAGCTGGAAAGGCAGCGGTTAGAGGCACAAGGACAGCTCCAGCCATTACCCAGGCACGTGAGACTGAGGGGCCGTGGAGGGCGGGGCCGACTGGAAGGCAAGGCGGTCCCTTAAGCCCTGAGACTCCACCCATCCCAAGCTCAATAGAGGCTTCTTCGGTTTTGTGTCTGGTATCATTAGGCTGAATTCAACACAGAAGTTTCCCTGGCATAGTGAAAATGCCGAGACAAGGGAAGGGATCACAAACAAAAGAAATGGAGGAAAAAAAACGACTGGATACAGAGTTCAAAACCACACTTATAAGGTTTTTCAGGAATATGCTAGAAAAGATGGATAAATTTAGTGAGACCCAAGAGAAGATGAAAAAGGTCCAACTAAAGATGATAAAGGACCAAATAGAAATTAAACATACACTGACTGAAATAAAAAATATTATACAGAGTCCTAACAGCAGACTAGAGAAAGGCAAGGATCAAGTCAAAAATTTGAAATATAAAGAAGCAGAAAACATTCAACTGGAAAAGCAAGAAGAGAAAAGAATCAAAAAATGTGAAGATAATGTAAGGAGCCTCTGGGACAGCTTCAAGCATACCAACATCAGAATTGTGGGGGTGCCAGAAGAAGAGAGAGAGCAAGATACTGAAAACCTATTTAAAGAAATAATGACTGAAAACTTCCCACATCTGGTAAAAGAAATGGACTTACAAGTCCAGGACGCACACAGAACCCCAAATAAAAGGAATCCAAAGAGGACTACACCAAGACACATCATAATTAAAATACCAAGAGCAAAAGACAAAGAGAGAATATTAAAAGCAGCAAGAGAAAAACAGTTCATTACCTACAAGGGAGCACCCATAAGACTGTCAGCTGATTTCTCAACAGAAACGATGCAGGCCAGACGGGAGTGGCAAAAAATATTCAACGTGATGAACAGCAAAAACCTACAACCAAGAATAATCTATCCAGCAAAGCTATCATTCAGAATTGAAGGGCAGATAAAGAGCTTCACAGAGAAGAAAAAGCTAAAGGAGTTCATCAACTCCAAACCAGTATTATATGAAATGCTGAAAGGTACTCTTTTAGAGGAGGAAGAAGAAAAAGGTAAAAGACAAAAAATTATGAACAACAAATACATATCTGTCAACAAGTGAATCTAAAAATTAAGTGAATTAAAAATTTGATCAACAGAATAAACTGATGAATATAATAGAATCAGGAGCACAGAAAGGGAGTAGACTGATAATTCTCAGGAGGACAAAAATCATAAAGCATCAAACACTGTGAAATTACAGCAGAAAGATTAAAGTTAAGTGAGGTAGATAAGTGATCAATCAAAGGACTTGTATGCATGCATATAAGCATAACCAGTGATCACAGACACTGGGGGGTTGGGGCATGCCTGGGAGGGAGTGGGGCAATGGCAAGATATGTATAAAAAATTAATAAAAATTAATTTAAAAAATGTTGAATTTTTTTTGCCAAAAAAAGAGAGTATTTGTGGGAAGTTTTAATTCATTTTGAAGAAAAGTGCTGCTGAATACTTCGGGAAGCTTATGGTGAACATGCTCCATCTCAAGATACTTGTGAACACTGGTTTAAATGCCTTAAAAGTGATGATTTCAATGTGAAAGACAAAGACGTCAAGGTCAACTGAAAAAGTTTGAAGAACAACAATTACAAGCATTATTGGATGAAGATGCATGTCAAACTCAAAAACAACTTACATAAAGATTAAATGTTGCTCAGCAAACAATTTCTGGTCATTTACAAGCAATGGGAAAGATTTTAAAGGAAGGAAAATTGGGTCCACATCAACTGAACAAAAGACAAATGGGAAACTGAAAAGTCATCAGTAAAATGTTGCTTCAACAGCATGAAAGAAAGTCTTCTTTGCATCAAATTGTGACTGGTGATGACAAGTGGTTTTATTTTGAGAATCCCAATTGCACAAAATCATGGGTTGATCCAGGTCAACCATCAACATCGACTGCAAGGCCAAATCCCTTTGGAAAGAAGACAATGCTCTGTGTTTGGCGATATCAGGAAGGTGTGGTGTATTATGAGCTTTTAAAACCAGGTGAAACCATTAATACTGATCACTACTGACAACAAATAATCCATATTAACCACACTTTGATCGTGAAATAGCCAGTATGTTTCAGAATAAACCAGTTAAGACACATTAAAAAAATCTTATCTGGGAAGTATTAACCCACCCACTGTCTTCAGCAGACCTTGCTCCTTCAGATTACCACTTATTCTGATGGATGGCACACACACTCTCTGAGCAGCACTTCAAAATGTACGAAGAAGTGGATAATTGGGTCTCTGAATGGTTTGCCTCAAAACAAGAAAAGTTCTATTGGGATGGTATCCACAAATTACCTGAAAGATGGAGGAAATGTGTAACTAGTGATGGACATTACTTTGAATAAAGCACTTTTGATGTTTCTCTTGAAATCATCATGTTTTCGTTGATTACAAAATCCACCATTATTAACCGGTACATCTAGTATACATGCTGTTTTTCAAAAGTATGTCCTGTCTCTCCCTCCTGGGCCCCTTCTTGAGGAAAAGTATACTTCCTACTCTCTTGACCTTAACTTTGGCTGTGCCACTGGGTTTGCCAAGTAAAATGGGAGTGGATGGAATATGGGGTTCTCTCCAGGGGAAGTTCTCAGAGCCACTGCATGTTTGACCCTCTCCCTTTCTCCTTTCTGGCATGAGCCTAGCAGTATCCCAGAAAGGAACTGCTCCTTCATCCTGGACCCCAGAATGAAGATGGTACACACCCAGGAGCTTCGGCTAAACATAAAGGACACATGGCATGAGTGGAAGATTTTACACACACACACACACACACACACACACACACACACGTAAAATATATGTGCATATATATGTATGTATGTGTGTGTATGTATCTATACCTAATGATTTAACACTAGGGTTCAGGTTAATTCTTTCCTTTAAAAGGGGGTTTATAGGCCTGACTGGTTTGGAGAGGTCACTGGTTTGATTCAAGTGCCCAGTTACAGTCTTCATCCCCAGTAGGGGGCGTGCACCAGAGAGCCAATTGGTACTTCTCTCATTGAAGTTTCTCTCCCTCTCTCTCCCTCCCTTCCTCCTTCTCTCTCTCTCTCTCTCTTTCTCTCTCTCTCTCTCAAAACTGGTAAGAAACATTTTTTAATGCAGACAAACAGATAAATAAGAGGAGGTTTATAAACCACTTAAGAAACTCTTCCCTGCAGAATACACTGAGTGGCCAGATTATTATGATCTCTGAACGCATAATAATCTGGCCACTCAGTGTATATCCTACATAATAAAAGGCTAATATGCAAATTGTCCTTGATCAGGAGTTCCACCAGCAGGCAGGCCGGCCAACCACCCATGTCCCCTCCCCCTGGCCAGGCTGGCCGGACCCCACCCATGCACTATATAGAGTATCTCCACATTCTTTAGCTTCCTAAGCCTTTTTGACATCCGGTCTAGTTTCCTTTCTTTCCAGTGTCCTTTCCTGTGTGCCTCTGTCACCTTCACTGCTCCCAACCAGACCCCATTTACTTAAGCGTTTCTACCTCGGCTTATCTTTTTCCTTATGGGAGAAACCTGGAGAAGTCACGACAGTGCGATCAGTTTTGTGAGGCTAACGCAGCTGGCCAGAGCCTGCACAAGTCCCCTAGGAGGCGGCACTTGTTTCAGCGGCAGCAGCTGCATTTCATGAAGTCGCTAACAAGTGGTAACCATGGTGCGAGCTGCACACAGAGGTGCCAGCAAGTAATGAAGTCCCCAGGCAGGAGCACCAGCCTCGGAACAGTGGAGACTCTGACTGTATTCGGTCTCCCGAGCGCCTATGAAACGTGTCCCGGTGAACTCTGCGTCCCCACAAACTGCCTACGTGGGAGGCTTTGAGTTATCGCTGCGGAAGCCTGCCGCTATGTTTCCAAATGATCTCTTTCTTGGACAGCTCCGGGGCGGTGGTGAGGCAAATTAATCCTAGGAGAAGTTAAGTAATTGTAATCTCCCAGCAGAGATTCTATGCCCTCAAGGCCAGGCAACCACACACATCCCTATCTTGCATTTAATTTGCATCAAGTATGGAATTAATAAGAGTCGGTGATAATAAAGTGTCAGGGAAAGGAATGGAAAAGAGGTATCATAAAATATTTATGTAATAAATATAATCCTCTTTATCCCCTTTACTCATACTACCCACTCCCCCCCCCTTGATAGACCTAGTAATAAAAGCATTTATTAAGAAGGAATTACTACTAGTATATTCTGCATGAGACACGAAATACCCAAACACAGTGCACTTATCAAAACCACAGTATCTTGAAATAAGTAATCTCTGAGTGAGACTAGATTGTGCTGCTGGATACTTGTCGGTTTCTAATGGCAAATTCAACATCTATGTAATAAATTATCCTTCCCGGAACATTTCTGAAATTTTGTGATGAATGCGGCTGGCATGAAAAATTGAAAAGTAATTGAGTGACATCTTCTAATCACATATGCAGGTGGAGATGGAAAATATGAACGAGAAAGGCGGCCCCAGGATTCCTTTCCCGTGACTCTTGCTAAATAGCTTTCTGTATTGTTTTAGCCACTGCACACACCCGTCCAGCTTCTATGTGAAGGTGAACTGGTTTGTTTTGGAAGGAAAGCTATAAAGGACAATTTGCGGGCATATTATGTCATTTCCATTTAAAACAAATCTTTAAAGAAGCTATAATAAAAACGTAATTGATTAGATGAGGCCCCAGTGGAAGGAATATGATTAGGGAATGAGGAATTTTAAACCTCATTCAGTTGCAAGAGTTTGGAGAAGCTTACTTTTGTGTGTTTCACCCTCTATGCCAATTTTTTGGATGCGTGACCTGAACTGAGATGTGAAAGGTTGATATTAGTATGTGACATTTTCCAGGAAGCATCTTTGGTGACACTCTCAAATGCTCAGTATGTGTGCCTAAGAGACACTCTTGCTTTGTTTGGGTGCCTTTCCTTTTCTAGGTTATTTAGTAGTTTTCTCTGATAGAAATAGGGGAATAGAGATGTTATATTTCTGAAGCCGTCATTTCCTGCGCTCTCATATTTGTTGTTGTTGTTGACAGTCTTTCTTTCAGGAAATTACACTTAAATTGTCCTTCATAATCCCCTCTGAGTCCACACTGAACAGCAACATCCTGAGGATGCTTTTGATCCTTTGATAATTAAGTGCTCTATTGAATGGCAAGAGAGACAGAGCTGCCTTGTATTAAATTCTCCTCTAAGGAGAAAGGAGGTTAATGACACCTCCAGATAGTGATCGGTGGTATTGCTAAAAGATAATGAGCTATTTGCCACGGGCTGAATCTCATGCTTGATATCATGAATGAACAAAACACACCATGGTTCAGATTTTGCTTTTAGAAAGAATGTAAGCATCTATAAACCTGTGATCCAGTTGTCTTAAATATAATGTTATTTGTGGCTGTAAATTACATTTACCATACAGATTTTGCCATGAAAGTAGTATTTTATAAATGCCTAAAGCCAAGCCTACTACAGAGTAGACACTTACCTGATTGCTGTGGCTAGAACCGGAACACATTTTCAGAAACTCTGGCCTTTCGGAGTCCTTTGGAGGAGGAGGATGTGAAGGTCAGTTTCATGTATCAAATGAATGGCTAGGCTATTGTCCCCAGTTATTTAGTCAAATGTGAGTCTAGATGTTACTGGGGAGGTATTTATAGATGTGGTTAACATTTATAGATAGTTGACTTTAAGTAAAGGAGATCACTCTCAATAATCTGGGCTGGGGCCTCATCTATAAGGCAATTAAAAACATTAAGAGCAAAAACTGAGGTTTCTCAGAGAAGAAATTCTGTCTCAAGACTGTGCCTCAACTCTTTGCCTGCATCTTCAGCCTGCTGGCCTGCTCTACAGATTTTGGATTTGCCAGCCCCTACAATTCTGTGAGCCAATTCCTTAAAATAAATCACTCAGTCAGAGAAACCAAGATGGCAGCATAGGTAAACACCTGAAATTGCTGCCTTGCACAACCACTTCAAAACTACAACTAAAAGACAAAATGGACATCTTCCAGAACCACAGGAAGGTTGGCTGAGTGGGAATTCTACAACTAGAAGGAAAGAGAAAAGCACACTGAGATTCAGAGGAACTGCGGAAGTGAAGGGCAGAGGTACGGAGTTGTGCATGTGGAAAGGGCTGGCAACTGAGGACATGGTTGTCTTTTTCAATCAGGAGGAAGACACATGCTCCCAACTGCTATGAACTCCAGTTCCGGGCGAGATTCTAGGGACCCAGACTCATTCAGGGAAAAACTGGTCTGTCTGGCATTGGGAAAAACTTGAAGGTGGCTTTCTCTCAGCGGTGCTTGCAGGGATTACTGAGAGACACTGAGACCCGGGAGCCTTTTAGGACAAGGCTGAGGATCAGTCATTGCTGTTTGCTCCAACCTGTGGATTCTCTGAGACCCTGCCCTACCCAAGCTGTTTGCGGAAGCTTTTGCATGTGAATAGCTTGGCCCTTTGCAATCTAAAATTACCTAACAAACTGCAGCTGGGTCAGAGAGACCCAGAACTTCCAAAAGAAGGCCCACGGCCCCACAGCAGCTTGCATTGCTTCATAGCTGGGCCTCATCTGGGCACCTCCAAATCCCAAACAAAGAAGAGGAATCTGCAGATCTCTCCATAGCTCCTGCTGGGTGGCCTCAGGCAGAGGCTAAATTAGCTCCTCCTTAGAGATCCAAGAGCCAGTATACCCAGTGGTCAGAGTGGGACCATCCAGATTACAATTCCTCAGATCCATAAAGGACACACTCAGGGGGCAGATTCAGTGAGCATCAAAGCCCCACTGAAGCAAGTCTTACCCCATAACAGTGTCTCCAGCACAGAAGTTCTCCCATCGTAGACACAACTGATCCCCATAGCCAATTGGCCTGGAGGTCAATTACTCCCAGTGATATCAACAACAATTAAGGCTTCACTATAACAAGACTGTGTACACAGCCCACAAAGTGGTGCACAAGAGTATCCACTTCAGGTAAATGGGGAGGCTGAGCCATTGGACCCTATAGGACACCTAGCACACAAAGACACTTTATCAACACAGGGAAGCAGCCAAAATATGGAGACAAAGAAACAAGCCACAAATGACAGAAATGGAGGAAAGCAAACTAGTGGATATAGAGTGCAAAAGGTTATAAGGTTTTTAAAGAATTTTCTAGAAGCCGCCAATAAGTTTAGTGAGACCCTTGAGGATATGAAAAAGGACCAATTAGAAATTAAGCATACACTGACTAAAATAAAGAATAATATACAGAGACCCAACAGCAGAATAGAGGATCCTAAGAATGAAGTCAAAGATTTGAAATACGAAGAAGCAAAAAACACCCAACTGGAAAAGCAAAAAAAAAAAAAAAAAAAAAAAGAATCCAAAAATATGAAATAGTGTAAGGAGCTTCTGGGACAACTTCAAGTGTACCAAAATCCGAATTATGGGGGTGCCAGAAAATGAGAGAGAGCAAGATACTGAAAACCTATTTAAAGAAATAATGACTGAAAACTTCCCCCATCTGGTGAAAGAAATAGACTTACAAGTCCAGAAAGCATAAAGAACCCCAAACAAAAGGAATCCAAAGAGGATCACACCAAGACACATCATAATTAAAATGCCAAGAAGGGCAAAAGACAGAGAGAGAATATTAAAAGCAGCAAGAGAAAAACAGTTAGTTACCTACAAGGGAGCACCCATATGATTATCAGCTGGTTTTTCAATGGAAACTATACAAGCCAGATGGGAGTGGCAAGAAATATTCAAAGTGATGAATAGCAAGAACCTACAAACAAAATTATTTTACCTAGCAAAGCTGTCATTCAAAATTGAAAGTTAGATAAAGAGCCTCACAGATAAGAAAAAGCTAAAGGAGTTCATCACTGCCAAACCAGTATTATATGAAATGCTGAAAGGTATTCTTTAAGAAGAGGAAGAAAAAGGTAAAAATAAAAATTATGAACAACAAATACATATCTATTAACAAGTGAATCTAAAAATCAAATGAATAAAAAAATCTGATGAACAGAATAAACTGGTGAATATAATAGAATCAGGGGCATAGAAATGGAATGGACTGACAGTTCTCTGGTGGAAAAAGTGTGGGAGGTGTGGGAAGAGACTGGACAAAAATCGTGCACCTATGGATGAGGGCATTGCAGGGGTGGTAAGGGCAGAGAATGGGGTGGGAACCAGGTGGAGGGGAGATATGGGGGAGGGTGTGTGGGAAGAGGAACAACTGTAATACTCTGAACAATAAAGATTTATTTTAAAAATAAATAAAATAAGTAAATTCTGTGTGTGTGTGTGTGTGTGTGTGTGTAGTGGGAAAAAGAAAGTTTACAGTTATAATACAAATAATACAATAATAAATAAGACAGAATCAACTGTTTCACATTCAGACAACTCTAATCCTATGTTTGCCCACCCCATATCTATCTATCTATCTATCTATCTATCTATCTATCTATCTATCTAAAGAGGTAATATGCAAATTAGCCAGGATGCCCTAACAGTCACAACCAGCTCAGGAGGAGGCTGTGCGTGCAGATAGGCAGGAGGGGACTGCATGCCGCTCCCAGCCCCAGTGGCCATGGCACGGCTGGGGCTGAGGGTGGTCCTGGTGCAGACACAATACACAGGGGTCCGTCCTCTGCTGGGAGACAGCTCGTCAGCAGTCCTGCCTCTGTGCATGAGCTGTAGAGGAAACACCTTTTGTTAATGCTCATTGGCTAAGCTCCCTGTACACCACTCACAGTGTCCTTGGTAACTTGCATAAAAAGAATCCAAAAAGGTGATCTAGGGTTTTTCCATCTCACTCCTGGAAGAAAAAACAAAGGTCTGCTGCTGAAGGGGCTAAGAAATTTCATATCCTGCCCTGGATGGTTTGGCTCAGTGGATAGAGCTTTGGCCTGGGTTCGATTCTGATCAAGGGCATGTATCTAGGCTGCAGGCTTCTCCCTGGTCAGGGCCCAAGTCAGAGCTCATGTAGGAGGCAACCAATCAAAGTTGCCTCTCACATTGATGTTTCTCTCTGTCTTTCCCTCTCTCTTCCACACTCTCTAAAAATCAATGGAACAATATCCTCAGGTAAGAATAAAAAAAAAAGAAAAGAAAGAAAGAAATGTCATATTCTATGAAAGAGACACCTTGAAAATGCCTAAAAAATGTTGTCATTTTTTCATGGTGAAAGGATTGGAGTCTGTGTTGATGAAAACACCGTGGCGGCTGCGGTGGCTGGCAGTGGCAGCAGCAGCAGGGTGATGGGGGTGGTGCCTTCCCCTGATTAGCCTGCTCACCTCATCCTTTGGGGACTCCTGGACTGTGAGAGGGGACAGGCTGGTGTATGTATATAATCCTTACCATTGTTTCTCTGGAGAACCCTGACTGATATAGATGGTAGATGAAAGGTAGAAACAAATGACTTGCCAATCACAGAAGAGTTTATTGGGTCCTTGATGGAGACAAGTATCATGGACTTAGCCAAACCTACCTGCCAGGAATCAATTTTCATGACATGCTTGTCACTGCAGCATGTTTATTTAATAAGCCTCTCCCAATTCAAATCACCTCTTCACACACCTTGCCCATCTCATTATAAGCATCATGCTCTCCAATCAACTTCTGCCACCAATCTGGAGGTGCTGGTGTTCAATGTTCTCATGTGTGGCAGTTATAGGCACCAGTGGCCATTCACTTTAAGAACACTAGTAAATGAGAGGTGCTTACATTTTCTCGACAGTAAAGGCCTTGGTTAGAATCAGTGTTGCCTCCTATAGCTGTCTTGTCTCCTATCTCTGCACAGCTAGGAGTCTCGAGAGACTTGCTTGCACTTGTGGTCTTCATGGCTATATTTGCCACTCACTCTGTTACCCATGGCAATGTGGTCTGAGCCCTCACCGCATCACACACACAAACTTTCATGCTGTTAAGTCCAGTGTATTCTTAGCCTTTATTTTACTTAATGTCTTCATTGGGCTATCCACTACCGTTGGCAACACTCTTCTACCAATCTCTTCCATTGTCTTCTGCAACCCATTCTCTCAGGGTTTGCATTCTATTCATCTGGATAAATTGCTTCTTCCTCCTTCAACCAAAGTGGACTGTTGTGGGTTGGGTAGGGTCGCCTAAAGATATGTTGAAGTCCTAACCACTGGTACCTGTGAATTGGACTTTATTTGAAAATTGGGTCTTAACAGATGCAATTAAGTTAAAATGTCATTGGGGTGGGCTCTAGCCCAATACGCTTGGTGTCCTTATAAGAAAATCAGACCTCTTGTGAAGACACAGACACACAGAGAGAAGAAAGCCATGTTATTGTGGGGGCAGAGGGTGGAATGATGCATCTTTAAGCCAGGAAACACCAGGGCTTGTCAGCAAATACCAGAAGCAGTAAGAGGCAAGGAAGGATTCTCTCTTAGTGACTTCAGAGGGAGGATGGCTTTGCCAACACCTTGATTTCAGACTTCTAGCCTCTAGTACTAGACAACTTTTTATTGTTTTAAGCCATCTGATTTGTGGTACTTTGTTACGGCAGCTTTAGAAAACGAATACATTGTCTCACAGGATGCTTTGAAAATCCAAGTACTTGAGTATGGTTTCTCTACTGGATGTTCCTTCCTCAGGCTAATAACATCGAGGCTGGTATGTGAGCAGTACTCAGTGGGAACAGGGAAAGCATGCTTAGTGCAAGCTGACACAGGCGTGGACTATAGTTCTCTGTCACACTCACTTGTGTTGAGGGGCCGTCGTATACAGCCGCTCAGGCCTCCAGTAGTGGGGCCTCCCACTGCCTCTCTGTCTGGAGTTTCTATCTCTGGATTTGCCCTGAATGGGCACATCAATCTGCTTCTTGTTTGCTTATGGTTCCTAGGGATTTGACAATCATGAAAGGCCAACATGTTCTCAGGGAAGACTCTCACAGATAGATACATTCTACTGGCCAGTCACGCTCTGCAGCTGAATTTCAATTCATAATACATTCCATGAGAAGCCCGTCCTTGGGCAACTCTGTCCCCTGTGGAATTGTCTGATGAAGTGGGCTCTGTTCACCACGCAGGAGGCTTTCTGGGCTTTGATTACTGCTCATGAGGTTTCCATTTCTTCAAGGAGTGTAATGAGGTTTTTCTGGAGGGCAAAAATAATAAATTCACATTTTTTAGTAGCTCTCCTGATAGGAGTACAAATTATACATCCCTATCTCAGCCTGTAAAACAATGTTCCTCATTTCTTTCTCTTCTGATGTAGCAATTCAGATGTCTTCGTGCCTATCGCATCTAAAAAATGTTGAGAAAAGTATAATGAGATATAAATAGTAATTATCTCTTTAAAGGCACCTACTTTAAAATGAATCATTTCTGATGTTTGCCAAGTATGTGTTGCTGTATATGCCTTAAGCAGAAATCAATTTCTGTGGTCAAAAAAATGATTTTGTAGCCTGAAACATGTGTCTGTCTGCATTCACTTATTTTTATTCAGACATAGTTACAGAAGAAAGACAGGATTTTTAGTAAATTCTAACCTTTAAAAATTGTTTTGTTCTCTCTCTATAATTCTTTTATTTATTTTTAGTTACTTTTCGCTCTTGCATGTACTGTTATAACTTAAATGATTCTGATCGAATTCTAAGTGTTTTAGTAACTTTCCTCCTTGGTTTGATGACAAATACATCCATCCCTGGGTGCTTGGCTGCCTGTCAGATCACTAACAGTGGCATCCATTTCTCTGAGGAAGCGGGGATATTAAAAAAAAATGCAATCAGAACATTCTAAATGAAATGGCAAATTTAGCGGATGGAATGTGCAGAATACTAATGGGACGTGTACTGTCAGCTGAGCCTGCTGTGCACTCATGCATAGCAAGCTGAGAATAATGACCTTGCTCAAGCCTTAAGCAAAGAATCACTGCAGTTGGGAACAAACAGATGCTTCTGATTACACTCCAGCCACCTCCCTCCCTTGGGACCTCGGCATGTGAAAGCTGCCACCTCAATTCAGGACACACATTTGCTCACTTTGGGGATGAGGCGCAGAGTAGTGGAAAGCAGGGGAACAACCTGCAATGTTCACAACCGTCTAGTTCCAAATGCCTAACTCTGTCTGACAGACTCTTCCATTTAGTTTTTTTTAAATTAAATAAA
This sequence comes from Lasiurus cinereus, assembly GCA_011751065.1. Lineage (NCBI taxonomy): Eukaryota > Metazoa > Chordata > Mammalia > Chiroptera > Vespertilionidae > Lasiurus > Lasiurus cinereus. The sequence goes on along the minus strand of JAAGEH010000076.1, from coordinate 25,241,408 downwards.
ACACCTTTTCACTACTTTCCCTTGCTGCTCACAGACTGTGAAAATTAAACATTTCTTATGAGCCCTGGCCAGGTGGCTTCCTTGGTTGGAGTATCATCCCACACACCAAAAGGTTGTGGGTTCCGTTTCTGATCAGGGCACATACCTAAGTTGCTGGTTTGATCCCAGTCTGGGAAAGTATAGAAGGAAATTGATCGATGTTTCTTTCTCACATTGTTTCTCTCTCTCTCCTCCTTTTTCTAAAAATCAATAAAAACATATCCTTGGGTGAGGATTAAAAAAAAAAAAAAGCTCTTATGACACATCTGCCTTGTATAAAAAGCAAAAAGAACTGCCGAAACCGGTTTGGCTGAGTGGATAGAGCATCGGCCTGCGGACTGAAGGGTCCCAGGTTCGATTCCAGGCAAGGGCATGTATCCTGGTTGCGGGCACATCCCCAGTGGGGGGCGTGCAGGAGGTGGCTGATCGATGCCTCTCTCTCATCGATGTTTCTAACTCTCTATCCCTCTCCCTTTCTCTCTGTAAAAAATCAATAAAATATATTTTAAAAAAACACACACAAAAAAAAAACACAAAAAGAACTAAATAACTTCCTTAAAGTGAAAGAAAAGGGAGGAGGGTATGAGGTTGCAAAAAATTTCTAAAGACCCTTTGACCCAGGTGGGTACAGCACTTGAACCCAAAAACAACATGATTGGCAGCAATCACCCTGGCCTAAGCACCTTCCTGATTTTCATGCCACCAGGCTCAGAAGTTGTATGCCTGTTTATAGATGAGGAAACTGACACTGGGATGCTCAGTTTGCCCAAAGTCAATTACCTTGTGAGGGTAAAATTAAGATTTGTAAATAGGCCAGTAGGACTCAGGATCTGAGTCTTAATTGCTATATTTCATTGCCATTCTAGTCTTTCAAATGGCTTTCACTGTTAGAATAATGTTACCATTTTCTTTTGGAAATGCAGTTTAAGAAAAATATACCCCAAATTCTGATGATGTCAGCATGACAGATTCACTATCTTATGGCCAATAAGGATCAAAAGCTTATTTGAATTAAAAAAATTTATGTTGCCCTAGCTGATTTTTCTCAGTGGATAGAACATTGGCCTGCGGACTGAAGGGTCCAATCAAGGGCACATGTCCAGATTGCAGGCTCAATTCCCAGTAGGGGGCATGCAGTAGGTAGCCGATCAATGATTCTCTCTCATCATTGATGTTTCTATCTCTCTCACCCTCTCCTTTCTTCTCTGAAATCAATAAAAATGTTTATTTAAAAAATTTTATGTTAAGACAATTATTTTGGGAGATTGTACTTTAATGCATTTCCTTGGACATCTTTGTGCTGCTGATTGAAATGTAGAAGAATGTGGAAGACCTACTGCCACTGAAGCAAAAAGAAATCATTGGACAAACAAATCACATTTTCTTTAACAGCTGTGGTAGGCAGCTCCAATGTGGCACTGAACAGTTCTTGCCTCTCAATGTCCACGCCCTTGTAAATTTCCCTTTCACATTTTTCAGGTGTAAGTCTGTGTAATCAAAAGAACATGCTAGACACAATGGTATGTCACTTTTCAAGACCAGGTTATTATGGACTAGGTGACTTCCATTTTGGTTTCTGTCTTGCAGTCTTGGTCTTTCTTGGGTCACTCACTATGGGGGAAGCCAGCTGCCATGTAGGGAGCAGTCCAATGAAGGGCCCACAGGAAAAGGATTGAGACGGTTAGCCAAAAGCCCACAAAGAACTGAGGCTTCCTGCTGACATCCCCAGCCCTGGTGAAGCTGGTGACGAGAGTTTCTGCTGAGAGCTTGGCTGCAACCTCAGAAGAGATCGTTAGCCAGAACCACCCAACTAAACCACTCTCAAATTCCTGACTCTTAGAAACTGTGTGAGATAATAAATGTTTGTTGTCTTAAGCTGCTACATTTGGGGGGTGGGTGTAATTTGTTTTGCAGCAATAGATGACTAACACAAAAGCCAGCAAAACTCATGGACACAAATAATCTGAAGAAACCAGTGAAGAGCAGCTACAGCGTTTGGAGGGGTCCAAGCCTTGGACTGATGAGAGGGCATGGTCCTCTTGTGGTAAAGCCACATGCAAGTCCCAGTTTGGAGGGGAAAGTCCTTCCAGCACAATTATAGCCAAAGGCTATGGTTGTAAGCTTGACCTTATAGTCCGACCCTGTAGTCCTAGGTAGCTAAGGGATGTGGGCTACAGAACATGCAGCAAATGCTGCCAAAACAAAACTTGATAGAGTTCTCAGGTGCATGTAATTAAGTATATTTGAAATTCGCAAGAACATTGTAATCATCTTGACCACTCCCTTGTTTTGCTTGGTGTGATTTGACTATAAAATAAAGACTCGGCTTACAGGCTATGTCACTGTGTCCTCATCCAGGCGTAGTATCCACCTGGCCCCAACTATAGTCTCTTGTCTGTTTTCTTTAATCCTTCACCGCCCCTCCTCAGGTTCACCATTGGCCATGCTTGATGCAGTTCAGAAACTAAAATTTAGAGGAAAGCAAGAAATGGGAGACTCTTATTGTAACTAAGGCAGTGTGATCATATTATTTAAATTAAAAGAATACACAGGTTTTTTTTGTTAGAGATAAGAGAAAATCACAACCGATTTATTAATCTTACATATAAAATATGCATTTTTCCCTTCCAGCAGGAAAATTTTATATTATTCTACAAAACTTTTATTTATTATTTAAGGAGCCAGAAAAATATATTTAATTTTGTCTTTGCCAATGACTGCTGTGGCATCAGCTTTCTTGTCATCCTTGTGTAATTCAGAGGATAAGGATGCTAATAATGTTGACCTTCCTCTTTAGAGCCATGTGAAAAATTACTCTAATTATGGTTGGCAAGATGCGCTATAACAATAGAACACTCTATGAGTGCTAAATAATAGCAATTAGCAGTACTACAATTTCACAATGTCAGAAGAATGTGCTGCAGAAACCATGAAGTCCAGTACAATATGTATGTGCTGCTGTCCTTCAGACCCTGGGCCACGGCTAGACCTTGAGTCAAAGGATGACTAGAAAGGCATGGCTTGTTTCACCATGCCTTTACTTCTGAGATCAGTTCACCTCTGAGAAACACGAGTTTAATCATTTTACTTTTATTTTTTAATCCTCACCCGAGGATAATTTTTTTTATTGATTTTTCAGAGAGAGAGATAAAGAGAGAGACATCAATGTGAGAGAAACACATCAATTGGTTGCCTCCTGCACATGTCCCAACCAGGGGGGCTACTGATTGAACCTGCAACCCAGGTACATGCCCTGGACCTGAATCAAACCCACAACCCTTTGATTGCAGGCTGATGCTCTAACCACTGGGAAACACCAGCCAGGGCAAGAAAGGTTAGTTTAAAAATATTCTCAAGCTCTTTACTCCTCTACCTTCATAGCAAATGTGGATCAATTGCATAGCTATAGCCTACTGATTAAACAGAAATAATTCATAGTTATTACAACTGATTTGGCGACAGTCTGCTGACAGAGCCTGGTCTCTGATGGAGATGGTTGTGCCTGCTTGGCCTGCCTGCTACTTTGTCACTTTCCCATCAGACTTTGAAGGGCACCTGAAGGGCTACCCTTCCACCTACTGTGACTTGAGCAGCGAGGTGTGAAGAAGGATGAGACTGACTTCCCTTGTTGCTTCTCCCTGTAAGAGTAGCTATTGTACTAGAAACTTTGGAATAGGGTCATTCTTTGAGGCTGAGGATTTATTGCTTTAGAAAGCTACCTTCAATGGTAAATAAATCTACGGAAGGTAAGTCTGTGAGAAACTGGGACACACACTCACACACACACACACATACACACACACACACACAATCGATCATAAGGGGCATTCATGTCTATTGCAGAAAATTTAAAATACAAAAATCATACAGAAAATAAACATAAAAAACATTCAACCTCCTTCATTACAGATATTTACTATTAACATTTTACTATATTTCCTTTTAATAACTTTCTTTACATATTTAGAAGTTTTATCCACAATTATTAAAAACTAGAGGCCTGGTGCATAGATTTGTGCACCAGTGGTGTCCCTTGGCCTGGCCTGCATCCTCTTGCAATCTGGGACCCCTGAGGGATGTTGGACTGCCAGTTTCAGCCTACAGGCATCAGGTTACTCTTCCCACCCTCCCCCCTCCCCCTTCCCTCTGAGATTCATCAATCTGTTCCATGTTTCCATGCCTGTGCATTGAGCATCTGCTACTGATCGAACTGTTGAATGGTCAAACAGTCACTTACGCTTTTATATATATAAATAGCATTATATCACAAGTGCTTTCCCAGGTCATTGAAAATGTGATTTTTATCATGATTTGTTTAAGTAATTCCTTATTATTGGCTATTTATGATATTTTTACTTATTTATTTATTTTTTTGTTTTGTTTTGCTGTTAAAATAGGATAGTCTTGAATATTCTCATAGATGTATATATCTTTGTTTGCATTTCTGAGTATTTCCTTAAGAAAATTTCCAGAAGTTGAATTTGGGATTAAAAGGTATAAATTCTTTTTTTGGGGGGAGGGGTGGTCTTGATACATATTAATAAAGTATTCTATAGATATTTACATTCTCATCAGCATCTTTCATACTGCTTTTGATGACCCTGAATATTTAAAACTGTTTACATTTTGTCCTGGTATAATGGTATCATTGGGTTAATTTTAATTTAATTATTAGCAAAGTTAAAATTTCTTATGTGTTTATTGTTAATTTATTTTCTTACATAAATTGTTGATTATCTTTCTTGCTGCTTTTCATGTGACTGAGCCCAGCAGTCCGGTGGAATAATTCTTAGGGGTCAAGAAAAGATAATTTGGGACTAGAATGAGGTGGGTTTTGTTAACTGTACTAGTTTCCTCAAAATTGGATCTTTACATGTAGTTTGCACCTCAGGGCTTTCATATACATAGATAATGGGGCTTTGTGGATAGTTTTTTATTGCCTGAGATGGATCAATCATCATTTAATGAATGATGGAATGGATGGGAGGGAAGTCCAACTGAGTCTCCAAGGTAGTAGTCTATGACAACAGCTATGTATTGACTTCTTACTCTGCTAATTAAATTATTTACATAAATTATCCCCAAAATTCCAAGAGGTGGTTGTATTATTATCTTCAATTGATAGGAATTAAGGCTCAGAAAAGTGGAATAACTTGCCCAAGGCCTCAGAAATAGTGAGAGCTGGAGCTGGAATTCAAACCCAGTTCATTTTACCTCAAACCCAAACTTTTAATCTGGTAGTGGGCCAGCAGTAGGCTGAGCCAGAAGTGCATGCAGGCCATTTCCTGTGACAGGCTGTGCTGGTATATTATCATGCTGTCTCCTTTGTCAGAAGCTCCATGATCCAGGTGGAAGGACAGGGGATGTGTGGAGGGTCTAAGGGATGGAGGCCGTCACAGTCATTAGAAATGGTAGTTGAGAGTAACTGGAATCATGCAGACCATGGAGGGGAAACGCTTTGCCTGGTTAGGTGTTCTGCAGGATAATTAATGGTCTCAGGCTTTAAAGCATTCTTTCTTGTCTTTCAGAGACTCTTGGGACTCTTCCAACCTCCATGACTGTGGGGCACACAGACTTGTACGTTTGGGGGCTTAGTGCAGTCAGGTTGGGGCAACCTCATAAAGCGTGTTGGAATGAGGGTAGGGATAATTCCCCTGGAGTCATGTACAAGAACTTCCACAGAAGCAATAGTCTCTTTGATTATTTTTTTTCCATAGCCAGTGAAAGGAATTCTATGTTAGAGTTGAGCATGTGGTTGAACTGCTATTGAAAATATGTTAAGCCACAGAAAATATCTTGGGTTAGAGATGCAGGAATCCTCTGTCTAGTTTCTAAGCTCTTTGTAACAGCTAGTTTATCATTATACTGCGTGGGGAGTGTCTGTGTTTATGGCAGATTTGAAATATCTTTTTTTGTGGCAAGTGAAGAGCCATATGTCAGAAAGGAAAAGCAGTATGAACCAGGAATCTAAGCAAGAGATCATCCTTGCTCCAAGCAATATACTGAAAGCAGCAAAGAGTAAATCTCTTTTTGCAGATATACTTGGCATACTTCAAGACACATGTCACTTTTGTCTCTTGAATTCTTCTTTGGAATCTACTTGTTCACCACCTAACATGTGTTAGCTCTTCTCAAGGTCTGAACATGACACAGATTTACTGCTAATGCATTGAGTTGTTTAGTCTCCTAACCTTCTCACCCTATAAGAGCAACACTTGATATCTGTTAAGGGACATTTGACTTGCCAATCTAATGAGCTTGGGAAAAGACGTTTTCAATGCAAATCTTTCATTGAATTAAGTATATTTTCCTAAGTCTGTCTATTTTTATGAATATACTTAATACATCTCTTCTTAGATTCACCCTATGGAGCTTAAATTGTGCACATTTAAACTGATTTATACCCACTATGCTTTATTCTGTCCAGAGAGATTTTTAATATGTGTTGGGTAACTAACTGGATCGTGACTGGACACGTTAACAGCCTCTCCATTTTCCAGTATTTTTTATTAATTTTTAAATTAATTTTTTATTAATTTTTTATACATAATTCCCCATTGCCCCCCCGCCCGCCCAGGCATACCCCAACCCCCCAGTGTCTGTGATCATTGGTTATGTTTATATGCATGCATACAAGTCCTTTGATTGATCACTTATCTACGTCACCTGACTTTAATCTTTCTGCTGTAATTTCACAGTCTGTTTGATGCTTTATGATTTTTGTCCTCCTGAGAATTATCAGTCTACTCCCTTTCTGTGCTCCTGATTCTATTATATTCACCAGTTTATTCTGTTGATCAAATTTTTAATTCACTTAATTTTTAGATTCACTTGTTGATAGATATATATTTGTTGTTCATAATATTTTGGCTTTTACCTTTTTCTTCTTCCTCTTCTAAAAGAGTACCTTTCAGCATTTCATATAATACTGGTTTGGAGTTGATGAACTCCTTTAGCTTTTTCTTCTCTGTGAAGCTCTTTATCTGCCCTTCAATTCTGAATGATAGTTTTGCTGGATAGATTATTCTTGGTTGTAGGTTCTTGCTATTCATCACGTTGAATATTTCTTGCCACTCCCGTCTGGCCTGCCTCATTTCTGTTGAGAAATCAGCTGACACTCGTATGGGTGCTCCCTTGTAGGTAATGAACTGTTTTTCTCTTGCTGCTTTTAATATTCTCTCTTTGTCTTTTGTTCTTGGTATTTTAATTTATGATGTGTCTTGGTGTGGTCCTCTTTGGATTCCTTTTATTTGGGGTTCTGTGTGCTTCCTGGACTTGTAAGTCTATTTCTTTTACCAGATGTGGGAAGTTTTCAGTCATTATTTCTTTAAATAGGTTTTCAGTATCTTGCTCTCTCTCTTCTTCTGGCACCCCCACAATTCTGATGTTGGTACGCTTGAAGCTGTCCCAGAGGCTCCTTACATTATCTTCACATTTTTGGATTCTTTTCTCTTCTTGCCTTTCCAGTTGAATGTTTTCTGCTTCTTTATATTTCAAATTTTTGACTTGATTCTTGCCATCCTCTAGTCTGCTGTTAGGACTCTGTATAATATTTTTTATTTCAGTCAGTGTCTCTAGTTGGTCCTTTTTCATCTTGGGTCTCACTAAATTTATCCAACTTTTCTAGCATATTCTTGAAAAACCTTATAAGCGTGGTTTTGAACTCTATATCCAGTCATTTTTTTCCCTCCCTTTCTTTTGTTTGTAATCCCTTCCCTTGTCTCGGCATTTTCACTATGCCGGGGAAACTTCTGTGTTGAATTCAGCTTTATGATACCAGATGTGCAAAGCTGCAGAAGCCTCTGTTGAGCTTGGGAGGGGTGGAGTCTCAGGGCTTAAGGGACCACCTTGCTTTCCAGACGGCCCCGCCCTCCACGGCCCCTGAGTCTCACGTGACTGGGTAATGGCTGCAGCGGTCCTTGTGCACGAGCCCGCAGTGCCTCTAACCGCTGCCTTTCCGGCTTCCCTGCGCACCAGGACCACACGAGTCTAGGTCCCCAGGATTTCGCCCGAAACAGGGGCTTAGTGAAGTCAGAAGTGGCACTGTCGGGAGGGTCTGTCTCCCGCCCACTCGCGAAAGCCAGCGGCTCATCAGCAATCTGTCCTCCGCGCAGTGCCGTGCATGCCACCAGGCCTTTGATCTTTTGCGACTCCCCTAAATTTCCGTGCACTTCTCCCTTTTCACAGTCCAAACTCCCCCTGTATGAGTTTCGGCTGGATCTGGGGTTTAGTGTTGTAAGATAAGGGGTTCAATGCCGTTGGGAGTCTCCATTTCCCTCCCGCCAGAGAAAGCCAGCCAGGTACCCAGGCACCCGCTCTCTCAGCGCACGTCTCCGTACCTCAGCTTTTTGCAGCTCCTCTGGGTCTCCGTGAGCCCCTCTCTTTCCCTCTAGTTGTAGAACTTCCACTCAGCCAGCTTTCCTGTGGTTCTGGATGATGTCCGTTCTGTCTTTTAGTTGTAGTTTTGAAATTGTTGTGTGAGGCAGCAGTGTAGGTGTTTACCTATGCCGCCATCTTGGATTCCTCCATTTTCCAGCATTTGTATTTCTCTGCCCTCCTCTGAGCTTACTCTCTTGGAGTGGGACAGAATGTTCTGCTAGTAAACACAGGCACCACTCTTCACCGAGACAGATTTCTCAGGAGTTGTTTTAATAAATAGCCAGCTGTTACTGAGTGCTATATGTTCTACACACTGTACTAAAACTTTATGTAGATTGTCTTATTGTTTGATTGATTGATTGATTTCAGAGAGGAAGGGAGAGGGAGAGATAGGTAGAATGAAGAGAGAGAATCATTGATAGGCTGCCCCCTGCACACCCCACACCAGGGATTGAGCCTGCAACGCAGGACCAGGAATTGAACCATGACCTCCTGGTTCCTAGGTCAATGCTGAACCACTGAGCCACCCCGGTTGGGCTGGATTGTCTTATTTAACCCTAATATTCCTATGAGGTTGGTATTGTTAATATTCATAGTTTATGACTAGAAATACAAGTTAGAGAGGGAAAATAACATTGCCTGTGGTCACTCATTATAAGTTTTATTGGTCAGCAAACTGCTCACCAAGGGCCAGGATTTGAACCTCTTAAGTCTCACTCTCCAGTCCTACTTCTCCCCGCCTTTCCCCTGCTCCCAGAAATGGAATGGGATGGGGAATACATTTGAGCTTGTTGCTCTAAGGCAAATACGCAATGGATTCACAGGGAGTGTGTTTGGCAGAGGGGAAAGGTTTCCTGACTCTGGGGCCGATATTTTGCTCTCAAAGGGGATGCTGGACAGAGGGTATAGTGACTTGAGGGAGTGTTGCCACTGTCTGGATCTGAGAAGTCAAGGGGATCCACACTACCTCTGGGCAGTCTACCTAGGCAGATGCTAAGCTCTTCTGGAATCACCCTCACAAATGCACCCACAATGGCGTGTAATCAGATATCTGGGCATCAGGTGCCCTCAGCCAAGTTGACACATATAATTAAACTACTCAAGTCCACCCCTGGTCAACATGGCATCCACACAAATCTCTGTAAACCATACTTAATCTCCAAGCAAAGACAATCACAAGGATGTATCCCACCTATCAGATACAACTACCCTGCATACAACTGAAAACAGCACTAATCCCTTCCCCAGAGAAGGAAGGAAAGTCCTTGAGTGATACTTTTCTCCTCAATTACTATAACTGAAACGCTATGATGTAAAATTAATAATACTTAGCCCTGTGGTATGGCTCAGTGGTTATGTCAACCTATGAACCAGGAGGTCCTGGTTCAATTCCCAATCAGGGTACATGCCCAGGTTGCAGGCTTGATCCTCAGTGTGGGGTGTGCAGGAGACAGCCAATCAATGATTCTCTCATTGATGTTTCTCTTTCTCCCTCTCCCTTCATCTCTGAAATCAATAAAAATATATTTAAAAAAATAAAAAATAAGTAAAATTAATAATACTGAGATATTATGATACAAAGCTGATATATCTTATGTTGTGTGACAAGGGGATAAAGGAGGAAACAAATATAAATGTGTGTGTATGTATGTGTGTGTACATGTATACATACGTTTATATGGGTCCAGAATAAATATTCTGGATACTCAAAGCTTTGTGTTCGGAAAGCACTTGACACTAGCCTGTCACTGCTGTTGACTTTGGGAGTGCCTTTGAAGTGATTGGTTATTACTTTGGATGAACATCATGGGCATAAAATTACACTCGGGCATTTCTGCATTCACTGGCTAGAGTGCCGTCTTTTGGGTTGTAGCTTTTCACTGGAGTAATGAGGTGAGTTGAACCTCAGGATCTTTAAAACAGTGGAGTCAGCACTGTGGTTTCTCTAATGTGTCCTCAGCCTCCATGTTTTCTTCCTTTCTCAGTCCCTTCTGGTCTCCTCTCCTGAGGCTGTGGAAGCCAAAGGCAGAATCCCCAGGAAAGGTGAAAGGTGGGCTGCTAACATTTTAGCTTATTTAAAAAAATACCTCGAGTGGTACCTCGAGATACGAGTGCCCTAACATACGAGATTTTTGAGATACGAGCCGTTGAGCGAGCGATTTTTGCTTTGAAATACGAGCAACAGTTGAGATAGGAGTAATTGCGCGGATCGGCCGGCTGCACACGACCCACCAGTTTACCGCAACTCGAGCGTCTCATAGTTTCCCACGCCTCAAGGTTACGGAACGAATTAAACTCGTATCTCGAGGTACCACTGTATTTTGAACACATCTTCCAGCATTTCCCTTTCACTATCTAAGTTGTCTCTTGTTAATCTTGGCCATCTTTTACTTCATGTTGTTTCCCTGAGTCACAGATATGCCTCCTGCTAGTGAATTAATTGTTATTCCAAAGCTAGAAAGTTGTTTCTTTTCCTGGAAAGAAAACTAAGATGAAAATGTTTAACTTGTAAGTTAAACATATATACTTACCTTCCTGTTTCCCAGTCTCTGTAGTCACCTGTCTTTTTCTTTATTAGTTTACCCAATTTCCTTCCTCAATAACCTTCCTCACCATTTTTGCTAGTTTTCCAGTTAATACAACATAGAATAAGATGATATTTAATCAGAATTGTATAGAATCCATTTGCTTTGGAGCTTAAGGCTGATGGAGACAGGGAAGTCGAAAGGTAGAGTGAAAATGCAGATTTCACAGAAAGCATTCTTGCATTCCATCCTCATGCTGACATTGGGTCCTCCTGTGTATAAGATGGGCATTTCACCTCCCTGTGCCTTAGTGTCCTAACTGCAAAAAAGGATTCTTAACCTTTCTTATCTCTTAGGGATGCTGTGAGAATAACATGGTAGCATATTTGAAAGAGATCTGAGAACATAGCAGGAAAGACATCGTAATCTGTCTTCTATTATCTTATGTTATAAAGGGGACTAGCTAGCATAAGGAATAATTTAGGACCACAGTGGCATAAAAATAATTGCATATGCTTATTTGACCTGTCCCTTACTCTCCCTTACAAGTGCCTATTCTATTAATGTCTCTCCTGGTGCGGGTAGATAGGGTGGAAACACTCCTAGACTGGTTGGCATGGAAACTAATCCTGGAGCATGCAGGCAGTCCTTGGACCCAGCTGTGTGGCAGGTGTGACAAACATCCCTTCCCTTGAAAATAAAAAAAATCACTGTGGAACTGAGGAATGTCTCATTTGACTAGAACTAGAAAAATAGAAAATAATTGACTTGTAAACATATGCAATTTTCCTTTCTTTTATTAAAACAAGCACTAACATTCTTTATGACAAAATGGACTTGAAACTGGTCTCTCTTGGCACATCATAATCTGCCTTATGACATTACCAATTTAAAGAAAGACTAGTCCTGGCCAGTGTGGCTCAATAGTAGAGCGTCAGCCCGCACACCAAAGGGTTGCAGGTCTGATTCCTAGTCAAGGACATATACCTGGGTTGCAGGTTCAATCCCTAGTCTGGTCAGGCTGTATGCAGAGACAGCCAATAGATGTGTCTTTCTCACACAGAAATATCTCTCTCTCTCTCTCTCTCTCTCTCTCTCTCTCTCCCTCCCCCTTGACCCCCCTCTCTAAAGAAAAAATCAAAATCAATGGAAAAAATGTCCTCAGGTTAGGATTAACAAACAAACAAAAAAAATGAAGAAAAAGAAAGGAAGGAAGACTAATCAGGGTTTAATATCTACTGTGATAGATACTATTAGGGATGTCAGCCTGTACCAGACCTTGCTCTGGAGACTCCCTCTTGAGCCACCCTGGCTGCATTAGAATTGAACACCCAATCCAGGTGGACACCAGGTTATCTCTCTCTGGAATTGGGAATTAGAAATAATGATTTAACAAAATTATTTAACAGATACATATTGAGCATCTTCCAAAAACAATTCTTGCATGGGAGAGAGATGGGGTGGGACAAACGTGGGTTTGCTACTATTCTCAAACAACTGTGAAAAAGCAGGTAGCAAAAGGCAACACAGCTAGACCTGAGTTCCAGCACTGCCTCTGGCATGACCAGCTGTGTGGCCTCCATAAGCTCCAGTGCGTCTGAGCCTTTGTTTCACTAAACTAATTTAATGAGTCCACTGTCTCCAGTTTTATTGAAATATAATTGAATAAGTTTAAGGTGTACATCACATTGACTTGATGCATTTATATATTGCAAAATGATTACCACCATAGCATTAGTTAATACCTCTGTCACGTTACACAATAACCAGGTCTTTATTTGTGGTGAGAACTTTTAAGATCTACACTTTTAGCAACACTCAAGTATCCAATACAGTACTATTATCCATAATCACCTTTCTGTACATTAGATCCCATAACTTGTTAATGTTATAATTGGAAGTGTATACCCTTTGACCAATATCTCCCCATGGAAATTATTATATTAATTCAGTCTGGACTATTTGCTTAAACTATGCTATGCCCAGGAAGTATGCCAAAGATTAGTTTGGTGGGGTTTAATGTTATAAATGTACAAGTTATATCCCCTACTCATTTGTGAACTTGTCAGTAGCAAGAATTTGATTTTATTCCTCTGCTTTCATCTGAACCCACCAGATTGTGATCTTTGGCACAACAACCAAGAGCTGTGAGAGTTATGAACTGTTTTGGGGGTACAATCATTTCTCCTGAAAACCTGGGGCCTCCAGACTGCACAGGGAAGTCATAAGAGTTGTGAAGAAAGGGAGTTTAAGTGAGGGCGGTGATTAGTAATTATATTAGAATCCTAGCAGGAAACAGCTTGTGCACTTATTGCATAGCTTGAGAATTTAATAAAGGGACTGTTTACAAAGGATATAGTGTGGGGAAGCCATGGGATAGTGTAATGCCCTGTAGGTAATGAGTGTTGTTCACACTGCCATGCCTGAATGGGGAGGGGCAGGGAGCGCTTCTGGGAACCAGGAGAGGATGAGAAACCAGAGCTTCAGGGCAGAAAGGAGAACTCCATGGAGACTGGACCACGAAACAGGAGTGTGAAGCTACCCTGGGTGATACCACTGGCAGGGACCTGGGGAATGAATATCTACCTTACCTTGCTCTCTGGAGTCTTCCTCATTCATTTCCTTCTATTGTTCTCCGTTGGCCCAACCCAACTGGAAGCCAGAGGACAAGAGAGCCCAGGAATGCTCTCCAGACACCTGAGCAGAGTGGACAAGTGAGGGGTAGATAAGGGGCAAATGGGAGGCCTGCAAGTCAGTGAGCCCCTTTCCATTCATTAGAATGTAGCTCTCATCTCCTGTGACCTAGACATTTTCCATAACATCACCTCTCACCAGGTCTGATCATGTGACTCTCCAGCTGGCTCTGTCCTATCTGGGCCTAGTTTTCTGCCTCCCCCTACTTGCACCCTGAACTCTTAGATTGAACTGCTGGCAGTGTTTCTTCACGCCTCTTGATTTATAGGTACTGTATTCTCTGCCAAGAATGCTCCTTATAGCCCTTGATCACCTGTCAAACTTCTGTTCATCTTTCATAAACTAAAATTCACTTTCTGCAGTTTCCTATCTATTCCTGCAGGGCTGGGCACACTCTTTATTGTCCCTCAGGCCATCCTCGCCTTCCTCTGGCCACATGGCACAGAGCACTGTTAACACTGGTGCTTGCCCCTGTTCCTGTGACAGTTGCACTCCATTTGGTATCCTTAGCACTTAGTGCCTGGCATGGACCTGACGCTCAGCACATGCTTGATAAATGAACAGTTTTCCTGCTTTCAATCACGCCCATCTCCCATTCGCCTTCCACATTTCCATTCTCCTCACCCCACAGAGGAATCAAAACACAAACACATTATGATCCTCCCACTGCTAGTCTAGAATGGTGTCTCAGAATGCTTCTGAGCACAGAATGGTGCGTAAGCTCTCCAACCTGTCTACGTTTCAGTGTCATCTACCATTCCCTCCCCACTGGCTACCTTCCTGCACCCTTGTCCCTATTCCAAATCCTGTGGGACTGCACGCAGCTCTCTAGCAAGCCATAGTTTCCCATATTTTGTCACATTTGCATCTGTTCCTCCTGCTTGAAATGCCTCCTCCACGTCCCAACACTCTGTCATCTTTGGCCTCCCCATCTTTCCTCCTCCCCCTGCTCCTCTCCACCAGATTAGTTGGCAAAGTCATATTTTTGAAACACTTACCTGATACAGCATTTCCTCTGTGAAATTTGCCTTGAATGCTCTCCCTTGCAATGCAAAGTTAGGTGTTTTTGTTTTTTTTTACCTTTATGAAATTCCTGACACATTGTGTTGATATGGCTTGTTTAGGTATGTGTCACCATTGTCTTCGTTCTGTCCAGAATCTAACACAGAGCCTGACACATACTGCCTAATCATTGTATCTTAAACAAATATCTGAATAAATGCATCACACCTGAGACCCATGTTCTCTGCATGGTCCTCTTTGGTGATTTCTACACAGCATGTGAGGTCCTGCTTGTTTGTATGGCACATGGCCAATGGGATGTAAGTAGACATGTATGAACTAGAAAGCAGTGACCTTGAAGGGAAAGGGAATGCATTTCTTCATTCCTCCCTCCTTCCTGCTGGCTCTGTTGTGGATGTGTGGGCTGCAATGCCAACAGCCATCTTGGAGCATGAGTTGGAAGGCACAGATGGTGGAACAACATATTGGGGTTTCTAATGATTGTGGGGATGCCATATCAGTTCTGGAAGATCTGTGTAGATTTTTAAATGAGAGGTAAATCTAACTCCTTCTTGTTTAAGCCATTATTACTTTTTTTTTGGGGGGGGGTTCTGCTATTTGAAACCAAACCCAATCTTATAACTAATACATCTACCAAATCACTTCTACTGGCTCAGAGTCAACCATCATGAAAAAAAAAAAAAGGCAAATCACATCTCACTTTTCTGGACTTACCATTCTTGCTCCATTTTCTGACTTTTCAAATCAGCTCTCAGAGAGACCTAAGAAAGGGCCCACATTTAGATAAGCAAGAACATCGCTTTTTTTTTGTAAGCAGACTTGGCCTTACTGCGACGGCTGACTTTCTGTTGACAGTGTTTGTGCCTCTGCATCACAGACACACTCGGCAGAGGTAGGTCTGTGCAGTCCAAGAGGTTTTCTTCTGTTCTCAGTGGAGGATGCTGCCTCCACTGTCAGGGGAGAGACTAATTCCTTTTGTCTGTTTATATTGGTATATTTCACGCTCCTTAGTCAGTGCCCACAGCTCCTTCTCCAGCACCCCTTGACCTGACTCTGACATAGGCCTCCAATGCATTGTAGCCCCTAGTTCTCACTTTTCAGTATTGTTGTTGTTGTTGTTGTTGTTGTTATTGTCTTGGTTCACTTCCCAACTGGCAGATGAGGGGCAGCCCTTCTGGGAAAGAGAATCATTATCTACCTCTTATGGCAAAGTTCAGCTTGCTCTGTGACTTGGGATTTTTTTGTATTAGAAAACAAGCTAGGGAGATTTTTTTTTAATTAGGTGGATTTTTCATGGTGGAGTTTTCCACAAGGAGTCAGCAGCCCCTGGTTATGTTCTGCACCTATCAAAAGATGGAGTTGTACTAGTAAAGCTGATGCGTATGTAATCTCTTTTCAGGTTTCCATGGCAACAGAAGCAGCAATTCAGTAAGTAGTGTTTTTTCATTCTTTCTTTAAGACCTTCAGTCTATAAAATTGTTTGGGTAGCAGGAGCAGTTCTTTCTTAAAATACAATATATACATTTAGATTCATTCTAATGAGACAGGTGTAAGGCTAAATAGAGTCCCAAGATGTGAGTCCAATAAGGCAGTGGTTCTGCCACTGACAGGCAGGATGACCCTGGGCAAGTCTCAGTTACCCTCTGTAAGCCCCAATTTTCTCATCGATAGCATAGGAACAAAGATAACCCACACTGCAGGGTTGTGGGAAGTCTAAATAAAAGGATGTGCACAAATTGCCTAGCACAACCTGTGGCTTGTGGCAACTATTGGTCATTGTTCTGAATGAATGTTCAGCCAGCTGTGATACAGTGTTGGCTGGTGAGTCTTCAATAGAAACATAACCAGCATGCTGCTGCTTTTATAGCAGCTGGTTCTATAGAGATGTCTCTTCTGTCATTCCTGATTTCAGCAATTTGTGTTTTCAATCTTTTTTCTTACTAGGGGTTTAAATAAGTGTAGTCTTTATAGTTAAAGTATTATTTGTAAACAACATATATTTGGGTTTTGTTTTTTATCCAGTAAGATAAGCTTTGTCCTGGAGTGTTTAGCCTATTTATATTTAGTACAATTATTGATATGGTTGAGTATAAGTCTGTTTGCTCCTCTGTTCCTCATCCCTTTTTTCCTGCCTTATTTTGAATTAATAAAATATTACTTCGTATTGTATGCTATCTCTTCTATTGGATTTTTACCTACAACTTTTTGTTTTTTTATTTTTTGAGTCATGCTCTAGAGATTACAATATTCACCCTTATTCCATTTGCCTTCCTTCTTACCTTTGTGCTATTGATGCTACACATTTCACCTCTGCATATGTGAAATTATTACAATGTAAAACAATGTTACATTGTTATTATTTTGCTTTACATAGTCAATTATCTTTTAAAGAATTTAATTAAAAATAGTCTTTATATGTGGCCACATATTTCCTATCTTTGATATGTTATATTCCTTCCTGTAAATCTGGCATCATTTCTTTCTGTCCTGAACAACTTCATTTAGCATTTCTTTCTTATCTTATGGGTCTACTAGCAACATCATTGTCAGTTTTTTGTTGTTTTTTTAATTTGAGATGTCTGTTGGATAAGTAGTAGTATTTCACTGTGGTTTTAATTTGCATTTCCCTGATGACTAATGATGTTTAGCACCTTCTCACATGCTTACTTGTCATTTTTGTTTCATCTTTGCTAACGTGTGTGTTCAGAGCTTTTGTCTGTTTTTAAAATTCTTGAGTTTTAAGATTTCTTTATTTAGTATAACCAGAGGCCTTTCATCGGGTTTATGTTTTGCAAATATTTTCTCCCAGTCTTTGGACTTTTCAATTTCTTACTAGTGATTTTCAAGGAGAAAATGATTTACAATGTGATGAAGTTTAATACAGAATTTTTTTCTTTTATGATCCAGGCTTCCTTTCTATCATAAAAACTCTTTGCCTAAATTAAAGTTAAATTTTTTTCTCCTATTATTTTCTTCACAACCGTTTAGAAATTTAGTTACAACACTTACACCTATGATCCATTTCTAGTTAATTTTGATATATTGGAAAATGTATATAATTTTTCCAATCAATTGTGCTAGTCAATTGTTAAAAGGATAATCATCACACTATTGAATTATTTTGGCCCCTGGTCAGAATCATAATATTTAATTTTCTTCTTTACTATCTCATGTCTGCCTTCCTCTCTTTCTCCCAAACCTTACTTCTCTAGCCATTCACTTATTTCCTCATCCATCCACTTCCCTATCACCTCTCTTGATCTATAAAAACTTTGTCTTGATAGCAGAATGCTTTTGTAGACAGAAAACACTTAACCTTGTTATATTTCCATAACCAGTAGAGGGAATTTAAATTGTGACATCTAATTTCTATCATCTGTTTAAAAAAAATACAGGCATTTTACTTGAGATGGTTGCTTAAGCCCCAATGTAATAGTTTTCCCAATAAGATTCATCAAGCAATTTTTAAAAAAATAAAGATATCAGGCTGTGACTTAAAATGTAAATATATGATAGTCAAGACTATTTTTATTTGATGCAAAATAATGTTAATTGAATTTATAGTTATAGAGTGACATGTGTGGGAGAGTCCATGCAAAACTGATATAAGAATTACCTTTTGGAAAAATATTCCTTCTGAAACATTGTGGAAAATTACTGTGACAATCTT
>JAAGEH010000076.1:25139833-25216501 GCA_011751065.1 Lasiurus cinereus | reverse complement strand
GATAGATAGATAGATAGATAGATAGATAGATAGATAGATAGATAGATAAACAAGCCTGCGTGGCTTTTTATACGTTTTATTGATTTAAGAGAGGAAGGGAGACAGAGAGAGAGAGAGAGACATCAATGATAAGAGACAATCATTGATCAGCTGCCTCTTACATACCCCACACTGGGGGTCAAGCCCGCAACCCAGGCATGTGTCTTGACCAGGAATCAACCCGCAACCTTCTGGCTTATAGGCCACTGCTCAACCATTGAGCCACACCAGCCGAGCAAGCCTGAATATTTTAACTAGTATGGAAAAAAACATCTTCCTAAGGCTCTCCGCTCCCTGATCTCTGGCTTTGTAATGTTCTATAGTGACAGGGAGGGGAGGCTATGAGGGAAAGAGGAGGGTGGCCTCCCCGACCAGCCCTATAAGATAAATTTAGGAGAAAAACACCGGACCTCAGGCTCAGTGTTGCATAAATATGTCAGATTCCATGATAAAAAGGAAGAAGCAGGCCATATCTGTCAGAAATGAAGACCATATCAAAGAATGAGGTGATGCAACCCCCATAATAATGGCAACATTTCTTAACTTGGAAAAGTTAGACCTTGTAAGACATGTGTTGGGTGGAGAAAGGAAGAATCACTGCCTGATTCAAAAGATGAAAGCTCCTTCAAGAAACTGGCTGGATATAATAATGGGGATACTCTTAAAATGTATATATAATCATTTTTTAGATGGTTCACTCTTCCTGACTGACTGATATTCCCTCTCCACTATCAGACACCATATGTAAACATTTTTTATTTTAATTTCATCAGTGTGCTAGCCCTAAAATATTTGGTACTTTCTTTCCAGAAAGGAAATTAATTAAATTAAATATTTAATAAAATTATTTAAATATTAAACTTACTAAACTCTTCCTCTTGGCATTTCTTTCCTTTCCTTTCTTTTTCTGCCCCAAATTTTTAAATGTAAGATGTTGCCCTTTCTCTTATCATCAGAACTTAAGTAACTCAGTGGGTGGAGAACTTGATTTGGGGTGTCTTTGAAACATAGGAGTTAGAACTTAGTTTACCATATATTTAAAAATTACTTTCAAAATCCTTTGTGACCTGAAAATTTAGCTGTCAACAAGAAATGAAGAGAAGAAATAATTTAGTATAATGTAAACATTGAGAAATGGACTCCCAACTTAGAAATACCTATTTACAACTATTAACCCTGCCTTTTATTATCTGTGTATTCTTGAGTAAATTCCTTAGCCATTCTGAGCTTTTCCTCACCTATAATTTGCATATAATAAAAGTAAATACGAACTATAATAGTATGTGGAATTAGAACATAGTAACACTCAAATATTTGTTATTAGTATTAATGTCCCCACTCTGAGAACTTCAAACATAATTATTTTAAGGTTGGTTTTTAAAAACTCGATGATTTACAAAAAAAAATCCCACAAACAAAACAAAATGTCCCCCAAACTGGAATATTAAACTCTAGTATATGAAGCTTCTTCTCTATCACATTAACCTCAACCCTGAACTTGAACTTTTGCCTCAAGGGTTTAGAAAGAATTTCATCCTCTATTGCCCTTGCAAATATTCCCTTCACCCACTTTCATTTCTTGCTATAAACCACCCACTAGTTCGTCAACAAAACATTGACAGTCTTCTCTGTTTGTCTTGGCTGATTGATTTTCCTGAGAGCTATTAGAGGCCTTAGCCTTCACCTGTCCTAATTGGGTTATTTGGTTTGTAATGGCCTGGAATGCTCTTAAGAGGTTAAGTTAGAACCCAGGCCTTGCCCATAAATGATCCTGTTAGTTACAATGTCTTGCCTTGATATATAATCCTAGCAAATAGGAATTGATAAAAGGGCAGTAAATGCCTTTCTCTTTGGGTATAGAAATTCATTGCCTCAATTCAGGAAGCTGAAAGAAAAAGGGGCAACTTTTTTGTGTATGTTTTACAGGTATAACATGTAGGTGATTATGTGGAACACTGGGAAAATAGAGTATAGTTTTTTGATGGCAAGTTTGTTTTTATATAAAAGAGTATTATTGGATATGCTAGAACAGGGATTGGCAAATTATAATCCATGGGCCAAAATGATCCTCTGCTCGGTTTGTAAAACTATGACTGCTTTGTGCTACCATAGTTGGGTTGAGTTGTTGAAACAGAGACCCTGTGGCCCAACAAGCCCGAGATATTTGCTCAAGTGTGCTACCTTGTGCGTTTCAAGTAAGATGAAGCTCCTGCAGAGTTTCTGTTGGTTTGCCTGCGGTGTGTCTGGCTCATCTGGTAGAAACATAGCAGTCAGATACAACTTTCTGGGACAGTCTTGTCCAATGTTATTTTCCTATTACACTCATATTTCCTCATATACATGAGGAAATCTATACCGATTTGATAATATGTTTTGTTCTTCAATTGAAATAATTTAGCCCCCAGGGGCATGGATGCCAGGGCTGGTGGGGAGCACAGAAAAACAGAAGTTGGCAGCGGCTCCAGTGATCACTGTGTTGAATCAGTGCGATCGTTATTAGTCCTGAGGCTTTCTTGGTATTTAGAAAATGTCTGCTTATTGCAATTTAGCTCTTCATGGTAGAGCATAAGTGAGGATTTTCGCTTTCTGCAGCCACAGAGAAAGCGAGGGCTTAAATCAGTGCATGGTCCTCCAGTCTCCCTGCTCATCCATGCCTCAGGCTAGGAAAACATTTGTAAGAATTAATCTGCAGGAAAACCTAGAGACTCTTGACATGAATAGGTCCTAAAATGTTATTGTACAAGATAACTTGGTTAGAGGTCACTTTGAGAAAGTGCTTTATATTTGTTTCTTAGCATTTTTTTTTAGTAATTGTGGGATTTATGGTGTTGAGGAAAGGAAAGTCTGTTAAAGTAAACCAGATGGCCAAAGAAGAGAAGCAGAGGAGGGGTCCAAGATGGCAGCAGATCAGATGCAGTGAGAAAGAGTGTGAGTGAGTGAGAGAGCGAAAGTGGAGTGCGTGGATGTGTGTGTGTGTGTGTGTGTGTGTGTGTGTGTGTGTGTGTATGAAGGACAGTTATATTCCATAGGATTGTTGGAGACTGGTGGACCATGCACTGATTTAAAGCCCTACTACTGCTGAATTCTCTCCCCGTGTGGCTGATCTGCTACAGAGACCATGCCATCTTGAAGGGGAGAGCAGCTGTGGCTGAGAACCCACCTTCACCTTCACCGGGGAGACCTGGGACACCACCTGGGATCCTACAGTCACACTGGGCTGCCACGGCTGAGAACTCACAAACACTGAGACTGCAGCCTCCCGGCCGCAGGTTCCTAAAATGTTTGTGCAGGGGGAAGCAAAATGGTGGCCGAATAGATGGATGTGTCCAGCACCTTCTCACGGAGCAGATAGAAGAAACAGCTGAATTGAATAACATCCACCCGGAACTGGTGAAGTAAACACAGCTGGAAAGGCAGCCCGTGGACAGAAAGGTCAGGGCTAGTCAGGAAACCGGTGGGATCGGGGATTTGGGCTGGAGAAAGAAACTTGTACAGCCTGGACTGTGCTGAACCAACACCACATCCTTTAAGGACAAGGGTAACACTGGAATGTGGAATGGGGTCCACAGGGCTGTTGGCAGTGGGGGACTCTAGACCTAAGCCCACAACCATGGGAGGCTGCGCCCAGGAAGGCAGCCTGAAGTTCTGCACTAGCTGCACAGTGCTACGGGGAGAGAGATGTGCAGCAGCGCGATTGCTCTGCTTTATAATCTCCCTGCTTTTACTCACTAAACCAGGAGGTTTTAATCACGTGCTGCGGTGCAGGGGAAGGTGGTTTTGCGGAAACTAGGGAACACAATAGGGAAGGCAATCAGGAGGTCAGCTCTGGGATAGTCCTATCCCTCCAACCCTAAACAGACATTTTTCTCCTGGAGACCAGGCCCCTCCTAGCAGTGCAGCCACACCCAGCCTTGAGTTAGGTAGGGAAAGGAGGATTTGAAATACTTCCAAGGAGTCCTTGGGAACTGGGTTGAGGGGCCATTTGGTCTTGGAAACTAATACAAAAAACACTGCCACCTAAAGCAGTGTCAGAAATAGATGTCTGTGTAAATACAACTGCAAGCAGGTAGACAAACAAAGCAGGCAGAATAGTCCCTCCTGGCCGACACCAAGGCTGTGGTATCTGACACATAGGAGCTGAAGATGGCTGGGAGCTTCAACACTGCGCTAATTATCTTATAAGAAGCTGAGATGTGGCAGGTAGAACAGTGGAGAGGGATCTTCGACCAGCCAGCAGGGGACATTAAATATTCAGATGAAGCGAATGAACTTCACTACTTCACTTTTTTTTTTTAACTTTTACTTAAGAAACTAAATTTCTTTGCTTTATTTTTATTACTATTATTATTTTTTAAAACTTTTTTTGTTTTTTTTTTTTGGATTAGTGTTCTACATTCTATTTTTATTTTATTTTATTATCATTACTTTACAGTATCTCATTTTTTTTCTTTATCCCGATCATTTCTTCCTAACTTCACCCTTTTTCATCCTGTTTCTCTTCTCCTGTTCCTGCTTTAGTTTTTCTCTCTCCTTTCTGTTTACTCCTTGCTAAAAATTGATCTTTTTTTTTAATCTGTTTTATTGACTCATTACTATTACAGTAGTCTCTATTGGCTTACTCATATCTATTCCCTGCTCCAAATTCATGCACCCTTCTCTTTTCTCTTTCTTTGCTAGCCTATTTTTTGCCTTTTTTTTCTTCATTTTTTTCTCTCTTATCTTTTTTTCTTTTCTCAATATCATTTTGTGCTTTTTTCTCTCCCATAATTCTCTTTTCTCTGGTGGTCACCTTTATTAGGGATTATCAGTGTTGTGAATACATTCATGTTTTGTTCCCTTTATGTCGTTTTTTTGTCGAGTTGTATTTTGCGCTTTTTGATCAACCTGGTAGACAGTGAGCCACATAACCAGACACCCTGAGAGGAGTGAAAATGGGGAGACGTGCTGAAACTAGTTTGACTCAGTAGAGCATCAGCCTGTGGACTGAAGGGTCCCAGGTTGGATTCCAGTCAAGGGCATGTACCTTGGTTGTAGGAGCACCCAAATACATAAAAAACTACTGGAAGATATCAAGGGAAAGATCAACAACAATACAACTATAGTAGGGGACTTTAATACCCCATTGACACCACTGGATAAATCAGCAAAGAAACAACAATCCTAAATGACTCACTAGATCAGATGGATTTAATTGACATCTTCAGAACATTTCACTCCAAAGCTACAGAATATACATCCTTCTCAAGTACATACAGGACATTTTCAAAAATAGACCACATATTGGGACACAGGCAAAGTCTCTTCAAATTCAAGAAGATAGAAATCATATCAAGCATCTTCTCAGACCACAATGGCATAAAATTAGAAATCAACTACAATAAGAACAATGAAAAGAAGAAAAGCAGAGATAGTACAAGTAGGAGTATAGCTATGGAAAGACTTAACTCTCTAAAAAGTTTTCATTGGCCCAGTCAGCATGGCTCAGTGGTTGAGCTTTGTTTGATTCCCAATCAGGGCACATGCCTGGGTTGCAGACTAAATCCCCAGTAGATTCCCTCATCATTAATATTTCTATCTCTCTCTCCCTCTTCCTTCCTCTATGATATCAATAAAAACATATTTTAAAAGTTTTCATTATCCTACTGCTTTCAATACATGAAAACACACACACCCAAAATGAAACATAGCATTAAAAGTGTGAGGCAGAAAAACAGATCTGAAAATGCGCGAAGATGATGTATTGCCTGGAAATTATTTTTTAAATGAGAAGCTAAGTATAGGTTATTTCAGGCTGCCCACAACCTAAAATGCCTGCCTTAATAACCAAATAATTAGCTTTCCTGTATAAGCACCCTACCTACTCTGTGAAACTCCCTTTGCTGCCATCAAGAGAACAAATTGGAACTATTTTGAAAATTTGCAGTCTACAAAAATAGTAAGTTCTACAACTTTGAAAAAAACAACAGCTTGATTAAGGGAGTTGGTTTGGGTGTGTGTAATTTTGGATTATGACCTTTATCCTCATCCAGGAGAAGCATGGACCATTGGACCCATGCCTAGAGAAGCAGTACAGCTCAGGTCTAAGGCAAGGATGTGAGAATTGTTGGGTTTTGGTAAAGTGGAACCAAAACTCAGGTCTATCATCCAGGGTAAATGAGGAAGAAGACTAGACACAGGGCCACTGGGGGCAGAAATGGAGACTAGGAATAAGTGGAGGAACGAAGTGGCAGGAGGGATGTTGGGAATATGCTTGGGAGCAGATGATGGTTGGGGAATGTGCTAATGGTGCATTAGGTGGGAATTAGGGGGGTGAGGGGGTGGTAAGAGATCAACCAAAGGATTTGTATGCATGCATATAAGCATAACCAGTGGACACAGACAGTAGTAGGAGCGGGGATGAGGGCCTGTGCTGGGGGGCGGAGTGGGCAGGGATAGGTCAATGGAGGGAAAAGGAGTCATATGTAATATTTTCAACAATAAAGAATTTTAAAAAAAGAAATAAAATAATATTCAAAGTAAGTTAACATAAAAAAAAGAAGAAAGAAAGAAAGAATCTGGAGCCATAGCTAGGAATATTCCCAGCTGTGTTTTATCAGCCATGGGCCAGTTAAAAACCACAACTACTTATTGGAACAGAAAAACATACATACAAACAAATAAAAAAACACATACCTTAATATGAAAAATTGACTAGATATTGAAGAACTGAAAAGAAGAAAACAGAATGTGAGTTATGAAATGTCAGCTGGTGAAACAGCTCCTGCCCTGGGTCTGGGGAGCAAAGGAAGGGCTGGAGAAGGGGCCGAGGGGACTGAGAGTCAGACTTCTAAGGAATGAGTTGTCTGCTCAGGTTACCATGACAAAACACCACGGAAGGATGACATAAACAACAGAAATTTATTTTCTCATAGTTCTGGAGGGCAGGAGTCCAAGATCAAGGTGACAGGAAGGTCAGTTTCTGATGAGAGCTCTCTTCTTGGCAGGTGGCCACCTTCTCTATGTGTGCTCTCATGGCCTTCCCTGAATCCCAACTAGTGGAGAGGGGGAGAGTAACGCAGAGACAGACAGACAGAGAGACACAGAAGAGAGTTTAGGATTAGGGTCCCACCCTTAGCACCTCATTTAACCTAATTACTTCCTAAAAGCCCAAACTTCAACATAGTCACATTAGGGGCTAGGGGATCAACAGATGAATTTTGTGGACACAATTCAGTCCATAGTAGGGCTGCCAGCTGGCCTGCCATTGGTGCATCTGAAGTGGGGAGAGATGAGGCTGGTTTGTGGATGCTGGGAAAACTGCAAACTGGGACCAACCACCGCTCCTGGAAAGAATTGCCAGCACCAGGATGAAGAAGCAAAGTTGGGTGACATAGACAGAGACAATATCCTTTCTCCTGGGATCTTCTTGTCCCCATCCAGATGCCCTGGCAGAGCAGGCTGTAATGGTCAGAGTCCCATCTCCAACATCACAAAGCAAAGTATGAGAGGGAGAAATTGCAACTGAGGGACCAGGACTGAAAAAAATCGCTCCATAGTGCTGTGGGAGAGACTGCTGGGTTCTTATTTTTAACAGAGATTTTATTCTTCCTGCTTAATGACAGAATGCTAAATTTATTTGGAAGGCAAGACTCAGTTAAAGGATGTTTCTCAGCCTTGCTTGAGGCTGGATATAGCATGTGACTTCATTTTAGCCAATAAATGCAGTGAAATTATTATGGGGGGGCTTCCAGGAAGTGTGGTTTTGCTTTTGCCTCTTCTTTATCATGCTGTCAGCATGTGGATGTGATGGCTGGTGCTCTATCAGCCATGTTGGATCATGAGGACAAGAACCACTCTCAAGAACAGCAAAGGAGCTGTGGACTTGGACAACTTTGTGAAGCACCAACACCAGTCCTGGCTCGCTAACTTCTAGCTCCCTTTTATGTGTGTGAGAGAGAGTAACTTCTATCTTGTTTAAACCTGTTAGGGCTTCTCTAGTCTATGCAGCCCTGACTAATCCTGAGAAAAAGAATACTAAGCTGGCTCGGACAGTACAGCCACCTTGCTTTTTTCAAACCCTTTTCCCTTGTGGGACTTTATATTTTACTTGGTTTTCTTATTAAAGGAATTACTGAACATGCCTTTATATATTTAATTAGAATAATTTCTCTTTTACAAGTGTAAATAGTTGTATGAGGATTCAGGGAGCATGAGTTATCCATAGCTTAGAGTAGATTTGTTTAATTGGATTTTTTTTCTGACCCCTCACCAAGATCAGTTGCACTGAAGAATTGGGTACCTTCTGGAAATTGTTACTAATTCTTACCGAAAACCTACAAACAAAAAAATATTGTTATCCCCACTTTACATATAAGGAAAACTGACTTGTTGTGAGGTACATTGTGAGGTAGCCCCTTCAGCCCTCCGGATGGGAAGTGGGGTGCAAACCCTTTAGCTGAGGGATTTTCTGCTGATTGTGGGGGGGAGTGGGGTGCAAACCCTTTAGCTGAGGGATTTTCTGCTGATGCGGAGGGGGGGAAAGTGGGGTACAATCCCTTTAGCTGAGGGATTTTCTGCTGACTGGGGGGTCTTGGTCTGCCCCTCCCAACAGTGCTTTCAACCTGGCTAGAGGGGGGCAGGTGGGGTGGGAAGGAGAAGCAGCCTAGGGCATGCTGGGAAGGCTTTTCACAGCATCCCGGTACTCCTGATTCATCCCTCCAGCCTCCTTCCTGCCCATGAAGGAATCTGCTTTCCCTCCCGTGGGGCAAGCAACTGCTGTTAATCCCTATCGCGAATTATTTCCTACATGGCTATGTTCCATCCCAGGCGCTGGCTCCCTCTTCCACTCCAGCCCTTTTAGAATCAAAACAAAACCTCTTCTCTCTCATACTGTTGGCTCTCACACATCAAAAATGCTTTGGTTTTAGACTATTATGCCTGCCATGACTTAAAAAAAAAAAATCCCTTAGTAAGTCAGTGAAAGTCTTTGTCTCTCTGTTTCTGCCTCCCCTCCTCTCGCAGCCAAGGATGCCCTACCCCCAGTGTGTGGGGCGCTGTAGGGCAACAGGGATAATTTTCAGAAAGGAAAACCTCTGTTTAAAATCTCCATGTATTATCCCATTACGTAAATAACAGAAACCAGCTTAAGCTAGGTTAAAGAGAAAAGAGAGGAATTTACTGGCAGAAACCCCTCTTGGTTCTCCTTGTTGGCCCCCTTCTCATCTCTTCGGCTGGTCCTTCCTCTCTCCCTGGATAAAGTCAGCAGAGAGCGCAGGGCTGCTTTCCTCTCCACAGGTGTTCCCTGTAGGACTTCTCTCAGACTCAGAGCCTTTCAAGTCCCAGTGGACACAAATGACTCTCAAACTCAGGTCTCCGACTCAGCACTCTGACTTCAGCTTCATAGGCATACAGCCAACTACCTATTGATGTTACTGTCTAAAATCACTCTCAAAGTTAGCATAGCCAAAACCAAAGTCCCATTTCCCTACATCCTCACTCTTTTCCATTAATAACTACTCTGCCCCTCCAGTTATCAGGCCAAAACCTGACAGTGGTTCATCTCCCTCATTTATTCACAGTCCTTATTCAAACTTGGAGTAAATCCTGTGATCCCTCCGCAGGAAAGTATCCAGACTTTGCCTGCTCCTCTCTTACTGTGTTGGTCCAAATCACCTGATTATGGCAGCTGCCTTCCAAGGTTTCTCTTCTTGCCCATCTACAGATTATTTGCCAAATAGTCAGGGTGAGCATTCTAAAATATGTTATTTTTCATTTAATCACTGTGATCAAAGCTGTTTAACTGCTGTCCATCTTTGCTCAGAGTGAAATCCAAGGTCCTTATCATCACTCTCAAATTTTCCAAGGCCTGACCCTTGGCCAATGCTCTGATCTCTCCCCGGTCCCTCTTTCCCTTATCTCTTTGCTCCAGAAAACACTTATCTCCTGCTTCACAAACATGCCCAGCTCACTCCTGCCTCAGGGCCTCTGCACTTGCTGTTCCCTCTGTCTAGAATGCTTTTTCACTCACTACCTTTAGGTCTCTGCTCAAATGCCATGTTAGAGAGATACATTCCCTCTGCATTCTATATAAAATACCAATTTCTTTTCCTGACACCATACTCCCTATTTCCAGAATCCTGTTTTATTACTTTTCATTTGTTATAGTGTATATTTACTCTCATTTTTTCTTTGCCTTTCTCTTCACTTCCCCAACAATACTCACTCAAGTGTGAGCTTTCTGAGAGTGGGGACTTTGTTTTACAGTAATGTCTCTGTAATTTCATATTCTTAGCACAAGAACTTATCCTGGTATTTACCAGATGCTCAACAAATATTAAACAGATAAGAGAAGAAAATGAGCAAACACACAAAGTAGGGTGTATCAATTAGACATTGCTTCATGATAGATCACCCAAAACTCTGGCCTAAAACAATGAACATATCTTTACTGGGGTATGTATGAGTCAGATGATGGGTCTAATGCCCTCGGCCAGGCTCCGCTGATCATAAATTTGTGACCAGCTGGCCGATCCAATGGGGCCTGGCAGGTCGAGGGTAGCCTTCATGCTTCATTCGCATGCCTGGTGATAGAGCTTGTACATCATCTTCACCACATGCCATTGTTCACAGGTCATCCAGATTCAAAGGACAGGTAAACACATTCCACCACTGAGGGGAACTGCAAATTATACTGGAAAGAGAAGTGGTTACAGAGAGGGATGAGAATTGCTGCTATTGACACAAATCATTCTGTCACCCAGAGTATTTTATGGAATATAAGGAAGAGTTTAACAAACAGGCCTAGAAAGACTTAATGTTCAGCTGTGGAGCTTATGGACCTTCTCAATCAACTTCTGACACTAAAGTAAGTCTGTTTCCAATTCCCACACTCTGAATTTCACAGTTCAAATTCTAGATTCCCAGGAGAAGTAATTGGCCCAGCTTGGGTCAGGAGTTCCTCTTGTCCCTTGCATGCTCCAATTCACGCTGGCTAGTAGGAGGACTAAATTTAGGGCCTGTGGATCAAGGGGCAATTCCCAAAGAGATGGAGATTATCAGGGAAATTATAGGAGAATCCTCTAAACAATCTATCACATCTAAATACAAGTTTTGAAATTCTTAAAATTTAAATGTATTGCCTTTCAAATGTCTATATTTGCATGAAATGTGTGGAAAAGATTTTTCTAAAGAGAGCCTTGCTAGGGGGTTGAGGTAAATTTAATATATTTAATATGAATCTGTAAGAGATGCTGACAACATTTAAATAGATTGAATTGGCAACCAACCAAAGATGGGTGTAGGCTAATATGGCAGAAGGCTTGCAGTATTAGTCTATATTTTTCTTGCTTCCATTTGGATCTATGTGAGAGCTTTCTCATGCTTTCTTAAAAAGGCTTTGTTGAACTCTCCATCAGTATTGGACTTGGCTATTGGGCTTTCTGAATTTATGAGGCAAAGAAATGAAGAAAACAATCATGAAAGCTGTTTGGTGTTGTAGGTTATTGCTGCTGTAACAAATTACCACAATTTAGTGTCTTGAAGCATTTATTTTCTTACAAACATGGAGGTCAGAAGTCCAAAATGGGTTTCACTGGGCTAGCTGTTGGCAGGATTGCTTTCCTTCTCAGGCTCTAGGGGAGAATCCATTTCCTTGCTTTTTTCCAACTTCTCGAAACCATCTGCATTCCTTGGCTCATAGCCTCTGTTCAGATCACTCCAGCTTCTGCTTCTGCTGTAGTCACATCTCCTTCTCTGACTATATTCTTTCGTTTAAGGACCCTTTTGATTATATTGGGGCCACAGAGATAACTCAAGACAGTCTCCCCATCCCAAGGTTTTCAATGTAATCATATCTCAAAGTCCCCTTTGCCATGTGAGGTAACATATTCACAGGTTCTGGGGATTTTGTCCTGGACCTGGCCTCTTTGGAGGGACCATTATTCTTCCTACCCCACTAGGTAAATATGGAAATCAGACAAATCCATCCTTGGACATGTAGAGTCCAGATTTTTCCAAATGTAGCTCTTACTCAGGAGGTCTTTTTAGAGCATTGGGGCCTTCAATAAGTAGGGGTTGTACCTATGCATATGTTTTTAATGTATTTATTGTCTAAAATTTTACATATGTCTTTTTTTTCCCCACTTGACCTTTTCCCTCTCACCCCCTCCTCCTGCCCTAGCCATTCCCACCCCGGGCAAGTCCCCATTGCCCCATTTTCTGTGTCCACTGGTTATGCTAATATGTATGCATACAAGTGCTTTTGTTTCCCCAAACCCTCAGATATAGAAATAAACTAGAATTTGTTAATTTGAGATCCTTATGTTATTTCAGAGTTAGTAACATTTCCAAGTATGCATTCATCATTCAGTAATTGTTAAGCTGCTCTGAATTGCTATGTGGCTCATAAATTACTCTACCGCGTTGGCAAGCAGAATTGCCACTGTTGTCAAGTCTTTAAGACACTCTTTCACTTTTGGCAGGGTGGTTTTTCTCTAGCTTTATTCATTCATCACTAAGAATCATAATTTTTTAATAAAATCTTTAACCCTGTGTCTGAATCTTCACAGGAGACCAACTCTATTCAAGCTCCTCACCAGTGCCTGTAGGTCTCTGCTTCTGAGTTATTATGGCACTCAGTGGGCCCTCAGTAATCTCACAGACAGTTTGTCTGGCTTGAGACTATTCATTGCAATTTACTTCATGTTAAACTGGCCTCCAGGTACTAATGTGGCACTCAGAGGAATCTTGCTAAACTAGTTGACTTTTCACAGAATACCTGCTTTCTGTAGAGTCCTACATTGCAAAATATCTGGAGAAATTGTTCAGTCCTCCCCCGAGGACTTTATCCTGCCTTTAAAAATCCACCCTGTTATTTAAGGGCCACCTAGAATCTGACTCTTGAAAACATTCCTGTCAAATTCCCATTCTCCTGCTAAGAGCACTTGGTGAGGTTTAAGTGCTAATGATTCTGGTCACCAAATTCCAATATATTTGGGAGGGTTACGGGGAGTGTTTCCCCATACCACAAAGCAGTTCTCTGACACCAGCTGGAATTCAACTCAATTCTAACACTGCCTACCTGGAGAGAGCCTGGAAATGGCATCAATCCCATCGGTTAAGGGCTTAGTTCTAACAGGCTGCCTTCCCACCACTTCAGATGCCTGTTGCAAATCCAGGTTATCACCAGGGCTTTTGACCAAGCAGCTCTAGATGGGAGGTTCCAAGAACCTCCTCCTTGGGCTGGATTAATTGCTAGAATGGCTCACAGGACTCGGAGAAATGTTTCACTTACAATATTACCAGATTATTATAAAGAAAAAAAGATATGTCTCTTCCACCAGGAACAGGAGATGGAAGAGACATATAATGTCAGCTATATGGGAAGGGGTGAAGGGCTTCCATGCCCTCCTCAGGGTGCTACCCCTACACCTCCAAGTGTTCATCACACAGAAGCTCTGCAAACCCATCCTTTTGGGTCTCTATGCGAGCTTCATTACATAGACAAAATTGATTAAATCATTGGCCACTCGTGATTGAGCTTAATCACCAGCCTCTCTCCCTGAGGGATAGGGTGGGACCAACATTCCAACCCTCTAATCACATGGTTGGGTCCTCTCATGACCAAACCCCTCCTTGGGTGATCTAGGGGCTCTTCAAAAGTTACATAATAAAAGACAACTATTGCTCTCACTACTTGGGCAATTCCAAAGGTTTTAGGTGGTCTGTGCCAGAACCAGGGAGAAAGATCAAAACTATATTTCTCACTATAAACCACAATATCACAACTGTTCAAGAAGAGTGCTTCTCAGTCACATTAGAAGGTTATAGAGCCAGAGGGCAGATGTTGACAAGTGAGTCCTAAGAGGATGCTGAGGTCAAGGCCAGGTCAGCAAATCCAAAGGGGAAAATTTGTTTATCAATGGAGCTAGGCAACCCATGGAAGATAAGATGGTCTGTCAAAAATTAGGTGATTGAGGACACATGAAACTAGCAGCAAGGAGAAGCTGGCAGAAATGGAAAATGGGAGATGATGAATGAACTCTGGAGACAAAGTATGAGTAACTGTGGCATATTTTCATTTTCACTCTTTGTAAGCCTGTGAGATTAAGCTACTTTTGTTTAAAGAGGCTCAAATATGCACCACAGCATTGGTTATAGCAGCAAAAACAAAACAAAAAAATGAAAATGACTGGTTAAATAATTTATAATCTCTGTGATGAACTAGTTTACGCTTGGTAAAAAAATAAAGGAGATTTGTATGTGCTGGGATAGAAAAGCCTCCAAGATATACTATTAAGCCGGGGCCGGGGGGGGGGAAGCAAAGCACAGAATATATACATGCAGATAAATGCCTTTATTTTCCTCTGAAGTATATACAAGAAAATGTTAAATATCAGTACGTCAGGGAGTGATCCTGGGGGAAGAGAAAGAGGCTTTTATTTCTTACTAGAGGCCTGCTGCATGACTTTGTTGATCGTCCTGCCTCCTGGTATCAGTGCACATCATAGTGAATGGTCGTCCCTCCATTTGGTTAATTTGCATATTAGCCTTTTATTATATTGGATTTTACTATTCCAACTTCTTAATTATGTATTTATATTTGTTTTGTTATTGTTTTAAAATATCAGTAATGGTGAACTGGGCTTTAGAATTGTGTATCATTTTCATTTCCTCCCTTGTACTTCTTTATAATATTCTAACCCAATAATTATTATTTTTAGGAAGAAATCATATACAAGAGCACAATAAAGCAGCCATCTCTGAACAGAATTATTCTCTTTCTTTTCTCTGCCTTTACAGC
Organism: Lasiurus cinereus; assembly: GCA_011751065.1. Taxonomy (NCBI): domain Eukaryota; kingdom Metazoa; phylum Chordata; class Mammalia; order Chiroptera; family Vespertilionidae; genus Lasiurus; species Lasiurus cinereus. Next base: position 25,201,683 of record JAAGEH010000076.1, on the reverse strand, counting down.
ATCTTTATCTCTCCTTTGGCCCATATTTTCTATTTTCCGTTATTTTCACACAACTAGTAAGTAGAGTGTCAGGACTTGAACCCAGAGCCTTTGACTCTAAAATCTGGGCTATATTTTGAATCAACTCTAAGTGAAAACCAATTGGATGTTTAAATTGGCTCCCAGCCCTAACTGTTTTGGCTCAGTGGATAGTGCTTTGGCCTGCGGACTCAAAGGTCCCAGATTTGATACTGGTCAAGGGCATGTACTTTGGTTGTGGACACATACCCAGTAGGGAGTGTGCAGGAGGCAGCTGATCGATGTTTCTCTGTCATTGATGTTTCTAATTCTCTATCCCTCTCTCTTCCTCTCTGTAAAAAAGTCAATAAAACATTTTTTTAAATAATAAATTGGCGCCTAACTATCTTACAAATTGCTCCCTGGTCTTCTCACACAGGGAAATTCATTTATGGAACAGAATATTTGCATTCATAAAGTGCATTTATTTTGCACATTTATTTACTTGATGTGGTCTTTTCTTCACAACTAGATGTTTGTGAACAGAGGTGATGTCTTCCTTCTTTTTAAAGTGTAAGTTTTTCCTCATCTGGAGATTTGCAAAGCAAACACTCATATTTATGCTGAAAAATGAAGTAAGTTGCATGCACATAAATGTGAGCAGAAAGTGTCCTGTGGTGCCAGTTCCCTGATTACCTATAATTTTCATCTCTGGCAGGCTGCTGGGATCACTGTTGAAAAGGCTGGGGTCAGTGAGCAATGTCTGCCCTGAGGCAGCCCTGCTCCCACCTGCTGTCTCCATGTAATGTAGGCCTCCTTTTCACTCTCAAAGGTTTCTGGCTTAGCCAATTAATTCAATGATCACTCCAACTGTGGGTGCAGGAAAGACAAGTGGCATAATACGTGCAATGTATTTGCCATCCTGTGCTGTTATCATTCTATAAATGTAACATTTCAAGGGACAGGGTCAGCTTCCAGCGAGAAGAGTCTTCTGCTAGCAATGCAGCAAAGATCAAAGCAAAGTCCAGGTACATGGGCTGGCGGAGAGTAGACTGGGGTGGGCACCTGAATGACAAGCACTCATCACTGATAAAATGGGTCTTGGGAAAAACATACACTAAATAACGCTCCCTGAAGATGGGATTAGGAGTCACCTCAGAACTGGCCAGGATCTGAGCCTATAGATTTCAATCTTTGGCGACTCCAACCCAGAGTTCTGGGAAGAAAAATTGCAGAAATGGAGCATTTATTCTATAGGGTTTGGTTTTCTGCAGAGATTTAAAACAGAAGCTTCTAGAACATCTGCAGATATCAGAGTATAACTGGACAACCAATGGTTGTCAATTAAGCAGAGACAGGGTTGAATTGTATATGAGCATTTATTCTCTAATGCCAGCAGTATGGGAGAGCACCAGGTCATCCACAAAAATCTGCTCTGCAACCCTTCATAAGCCAGCTGCTTATATTGGGTAGAACAGATTACATGGGGAAGTAAGAATTATAGGCTTGGGGAAGTAGGCTATGGGGGATTGGGTAGGCTTCCATTCTTTGGGCCACAGGGTTGTTAATTTTTCCATGTAAGTAGGCAGTTCTTGAATGAGAATGGATTTCATTCCAAGGTTGACTCCTGGGTTTAAGGTTGACTGCCAGATCCAAAGCTGACTCTCAGGTCCTGAGGACGTACAACTCCCAGCCATGTTAGAATGTCTTTTCTTTAATCAGAACAAGGCAATCATAGTTAACAGAGCATAATTAATATTTCTTATAATATAGCTAGTCCTCAATATTCTATTTTTGCCCTTAACAATAGGACTCAGTCATTGAGAATAATAGCAGGAGTTCACTGATCAGTTACATTCAAATAGAACAAACAAGTAATGGTTCTGTTTTACTCTCTCTTCCATAAATCATAGATGAGGAGGTCAGTGACTGCTTGCAAGGCTGGTTAGCACTGAACGTACACACTGTCCACTGAGTTTCCCTCAGAGATGATGCACAGCATTGCATAGTAATGAGGAGCTTTGGATGTGGGGGAGACACAGACCTAGTTTGAGTTTCAGATCTGCCACTTTCTAGCTGTGTGATGCTGAATAAATCTCAAAGCCTCAGGCTCCTCATCTATGAAATGGGTAAAACAAGAATGATGACCACATAGGACTTTTGTGAAGATTCAATAACAGAGAGCCTAGTACACAGCAAGGGCTCAGTAGATGCCAGCTGAGTCAGTGATATTAAAGACAATAGTTTCCTCTCTGTGGTCACGTTGACCAGTGTGGTGTCTGATCTCCATTGCATGTGATGTGAAGGTCCCTTAGACATGGCAGCTTCCACGGTGATGGAGGCTCTGGTGAGTTGAGAACTCAGCTGCTGAACAGCTGGGAAGTGTCCCGGGTGTGCCTGAGAAGCTGGGAACTGGCCTCAGGGAGAATTGTTTTGGTGATAAAGAGGTTGCTATTTTGGCTTTCTCACAGGAGCAATTCATTGATGGCACAGAAAGAACGTTTTTTTGGGTCCACTCTCATTGCAGATATATTCCAGCTGTTTTCTCTTTACTATCTTTGGTCCCCACCCGAGATAGGCCAACTCTTTCTTTTAGGTATATCTTTCCTCTGTAAAAAAAAAAGAGAGAGAGAGAGAGAGAGAGAGAGAGAGAGAGAGAGAGAGAGAGAGAGGAAGAAGAAAAATATAAGAAAGGGAAAGGTTTTTTACTTTGGGTATTTCCCAAAGAGGACAGGAGCTATAACTCACTCACACTCATGTTCCATGTTCTCTCTTTGATTCTCCCCACACCTCAAAGCCCTGTCAGACACATGACAAAAGCTCCCTGTCAGCTGCGGACTCATCCCACAGCCATTTTTCCCCATGACAGCTCATAAAGTGCTACTTAATAGTTTATGTGCAAGCATGAGAAAATATGGAAACGATGTCAAGAAAACCAAGCAAAAGGCACTGGTCCCCTACATGCATCGGCAATGGGTCCCCTTGGATGGAGCCTTTACTGAGAGAACTATAGCCACTGATGGTGAGTGGGATTGAGCTGGCAGAAAGGACTAAGGTAGTTTCTTTGGCTGCTGCTGCTGCCTTCAGGACCTTATCTTGCCCATTATCCTATAAACTAGAGCTTTCATATCAGATATATTTTCCTTCAGCTGAAAGTCAGAGATGGTCAAGAAAAAATGTGATCTCAACGTGCCCCTAGATTCCTTTTCTATCTCCAGCTCTGTGCTCTGTGGTCCTGGGGCTGAGCCCTGCCTGCAGGGTAGGATTCCCAGACTCCTGTGTCATCTGGCTGCCAGAGAGGCTGGGAGGTATGGGGGAACGGGAGCACACAGGACAGCTCTCAGCCTTGAGCGGTTTTTCCAGCATGGCTCCCTCTGCCCTATGGCTCAGCTCCCCCTGGACAGGTCTGCCATGGTGACCTCGTGACCTCAGCTCTGGATTCTGGAAGCCCCACGGCCTCTCTTTGGCTCTCTTTGCCGTTGTTAATCTCTGGGTTGCCTCACTATCTCTGTCTGGCTTCCAGCTCTTCTATCAATCACACTTGTAACTAATTCTCTGCATTGATTTTTCTTGATAAAAAAATATATATATATAAAGTGGTTTTCTTGATGGACTCAGACTGTTACAAAAAGGCAGTTAAAGTATATGTAAATACTTTTCAAACAATAAATTCAGTGAACATTTGTTCCTGGATTGTCTTGGAAACAAGTCAACTTAATGCAAACAAGTGGAGGCCAGTTATTATTAGACCTTTGCTGTCTGAACAATGTGCGATGGTTTTAAAATGCGAAAGTCAAGGCACATGTTCTAGATCTGAGATGGGAAAAGAAAAAAAGGCTCTGACATTCTCCTCGACCCTGTTTCTCAGGGCTTGTGGGCACTGCCTGCCTCACTGGTTCCCTCAGCTGCTCTCTGGAGAGAAGCAGCAGGAGGATGGGCAGATGTGGGCAGAGGGGCCTGGAGCCGCTCGGCTTCTTTGTTCCTTTGCCTCCAGGCCTGAGTAAAACAGATTTATTTATGCCAGGAGAACGGCATGTTGCGGCCACCAGCTCTCTTTTTATTTCTTGGCTCCATCAAGCCCCTCAGTCTATTGGAGTCTGAGGTTTGGTAAAAATGCAAAAACATACTTTCTATTATGATCTGCAATTTTTCAGAGAGGAACCCTCATAATGTTCAATACAGCTTTTATACCCGGGGCACATAAAGTGCAGTGCATATACACACAGTCATTTGTGCTGGGCTGCTCTGAAAAGCATGCTTTAAAAACTAGAATTTCAAAGCAGCCTGCTGGAGGACATTTAATTCCACCTGGGACGTGGGTGGCGTGAGACCTAGCGGCAGCTCGGGCGCTGGGTTGACTTTGTGCACCTTTAGCCACAAGGCAGGAATTCACAGCAAAGCGGCTTCTCAGTATAGTTCCAATAAAATCAGAAGCATCCAGGCCAGTTATAGAACAAGGCCTGCATTTACAGCAGAAAAGTGCTATATAGAGTGACATTCAACGGCTGAAGAAGCCGCCCGGATTCATTTGATAGCAACAGCCTGATGGGATTTTCTGGGCACTTTTTCCTGGCCCCAAACCTTCCCAATAAACAAAACGGACATATGAGTTGTGTTACTTATCTATGTTTGTTAACGAAAATGAGCTTATTCCCCACTTAGAAAAACACACAACCAAACACATAAAAGAATGTATTTCAAAGAATCATTTGTAGATTTTACAAAACTGTTTCTCACCCCAGACTTTAAGAGGCATAGAGTAGTGTGCCATTTGAGCAAGGGCTTTTGTAGTTAATACTGCTTAGAGTTCTTCAGCTAGTATGATGCTTTTGTGATTTGTCGAGACATTCGTTTCCCTGTTTTCCCCCTTTCTCTAGACAGTTTTCTGTGTTCTCTTGACCCAGGGGATGTTCTGTCTTTTGCCAGCAGCCTTACCTCTTTAAGTGGAAAAGTCAGGGGTGTGGAGGTGTGGTGGGGTGAGGAAGGGTTGCAGGGTAAGATGTACTCCTTCTAACTGGCATGTCAACCACTGCTCATTCTCCTTTAAAGTAAGATGAGGGGACAGTGGCAATTCCCATGGCACAGTTTCCGGAACTGACATGCACACTAGTAGCTTATTAGATTGAAGAAAGTAAGGTCAAGAGAAGCCAACTCGCTCAAGGTTACACGGATTAGTAAGTGATACAGCTGGGATTTGAAGTCTTATCATGAATAAAAAACAAATGTGAAATAATAATGTCAGTGGAGATTGTTACTATTATATCTCTGTTTATTAACCCTTGACCCTGAGGTCATCCCTTACAACTCATTTTCCCTCATGTATTCCATGAACATATCAAACCTCCTTGGAATGTGGAGAGCTGATATGTTCAGATTAGAAAATCACACATATTTAAACATAAACACTTAAAGAACTCCATCAATCCTATCATTTTGACATTTCTATCTTTGTTTCAAAAGCAACTCTACTTATATCTGTTTTAAAGTCATTGACATGTAATTTCTGTCAAAGAAGAAGAAAGAGTTTTAGTCTTGAATCCCACTGCTATAGTGTCTATTGACATTTTAAATGTGCATACTTTTCTGGGGAATTCTATTTTGAGGAATATACTATCTAGAAGTATTGTAAAAAGTGCAAAGATATACATAGAGAGGTATATTCCATAATTTTTTGGTAAGAATAAAAAAGAAAGAAGAAAAAACATTTACACAATGGAATACTATGCAGATATAAAAAGAAGGATCTCTTACCCTTTGAGACAGCATGAAGGACCTAATGAGTATTATGCAAAGCAAAAGAAGCCGGTCAGAGAAAGACAAGTATCACATGATCTCACTCATATGTGGAATCTAATGAACAAAATAAACTGACGAGCAAAATAGACCCAGAGACATGGATGCATGGAACAGACTGACGAATCTCAGAGGGAAGGGGATGGGGAAGAGATTAACCAAAGAACTTATATGCATATATGCATAACCCATGGACATAGACAATAGTGTGGTGAAGGCCTGAGGAGAGGGCAGGAGCTAGGTGGAGAGAGTCAAGGCCGAGGACGGGGGCCGGGGGGGGGAGGGTGGAGAATATTGGGGGCATCTATAATACTATCAACAATAAAGGTAATTTTTTTAAAAAAAGAAAAATAACCAACCAAAGTGTTAATCAGTTAAACATATCATTGTATGTCCTTATAGGGAGGACTATTAAGCCATTACAATGGAATACAGCACATCCAGATTAGTGCTTCTCAACTAGCGACTCCTCTTTATATATTACACATAGTTTATAATGCCCTCTTTACTATTGTAAAATTAAATCCATAGATAACATAACTTTATTATACAATATTTTTGAAACCAATATAACTGAAATATGTAGTAGAAATGAAAGAAAAGCAATTTGTATATTGTATCTATGATGGTTGATTTTTATGTGTCAACTTGTCTGGGCCACAGGGTACCAGATATTTGGTCAAAGATTATTTTGGGTGTTTCTGTGAGGATGTTTTGGGGGTAAATATTTAATCAGTAAAGCATGTTGCCCTCCTTAATGGGCCGCATCCAATCAGTTGGAGGCCTGAGAAGAACAAATAAGCTGACCTTCATCTAAGTAAAAAGTAATTTCTCCTGCCTGACTGCCTTTAAATTGAGATGTTGGTTTTTTCCTGCATTTGAACTTGAGAGGAAATACATCTTTTTCTGGGTCTCAAGCCTGTTGGCCTTCAAACTGGAACTGGAACATTGGCTCTTCTGGATCTCTAACCTACTGACTCACCAGGAGATCTTGGGACTTGTCAGTTTCCAAATCACATGAGCCAATTCCTTACAGTACATCTCTTCATGTTAATCAAGAGAGCCCTGATTAATGCAATATCTACTTCATTATGTAATGTGTAAGCACAATAAAATTAACCAGTAAAATAATACTGTCAGATACTTTAAGGCAACAGATACAAATGCAGACTGACACAGTTGCATTGATATGATTTCAGACAAAGGAAAATACAAACATGCCTTACTTTACAGTAATTATATTTTCTTGAAAATTCAGAAAACCTGTGTATATTGAACTATGCATAAATATTTCATGTTTACTTGTATAACAACATAAGATTCTTGCCTCAAATCATTGTAAATGGTTTTTTCACCTACATAAATGCGATATTCAAAAGTCACGCAGACGACTGAACAATGTCTCATTGTGTGGGACTGGCATGAATGTTGCCCACTCAATGCCTGTAGCATTCTCCAATTATTTGAAACCTAAACCACCTTCATGTATTTTTATATAACCTTCACTGAGAACCATTGATTCTTATGGAAACCTTCTAAGGTAACAATGGTGTGGTGTGTGTGTGTGTGTGTGTGTGTGTGTGTGTGTGTGTGTGTGTATTAATAATTATATGCTGTATTAGTTTCCTGGGGCTGCCATAAAAAAAATGAATACAAACCTGGTAGCTTAAAACAACAGAAATTTATACTCTCACCCTCTGGAGACCAGAAGTCTGAAATCAAGATGTCATCAGGGTTGGTTACTGCTAGAAGCTCTGAGGGAGAATCTGTTCTATGCCTCTCTCCAGGTTCTGGTGGCTGTAGGCAGTCCTTGGTGTCCCTTTGCTTATAGATGCGCCCCTCTAATTTCTGCCTTCATCTTCACATGACTTCCTCTGTGTGTCTGTGACTTTTTCTCTGTCTCTTATATACAGCACTCATTATTGAATTCAGGGCCCTTCTTATTCCAGAATGATCTCAAGCTCCTTACCTTCATCATATCTGCAAAATCTTTTGTTTAATTTCATTTTTTCCTGAGGTAACAGTGCTTTATAGCATTATATCTTTCAGGTAATAATGTATCATATCATGCCCACCACCAAAAATCTAGTTTCCATTAGAACAACACATGCAATCTTTTTTCCAAGTAAGATCATATTCTGAGGTTCCGGGTACATGTGAATAGTTTAGTGATGGTTTAATATTTTTAATCATTTAAGAAACCTCTCTTTGTCATAAGCAAAGGACAAGGAGATGGTAACTAGATACACTGCCTAGAGAGACTCTTTCTTCAGCTAATGCCTACTAAGAGAACTATATAATCAGAATTTACGCGTTGTGTGTGTTTGAGGGGAACTGATCTTGACCCTGAGGAAGAAAACAAAACTCTAGACTTGTAAAGGGCTGAATCAGGGGCCAGCTGGCATTGTCAATAAAAGAGCAGCCAGGCCTCCTGCCATTGCTGGGGCATCCTAGCAACAAACATGTGCAAAAATGATAGTTTTTCTTAGAAACCTGTAGGTAAGGGAAAAAAAATTCTTTGTACCCAGACACTAGTACAAGTGCAGGATAGTTTGGTTGGAAATCGGGGCAATCATATAGCACCATTTGGAACGGAAACATTTTAAATTAGAAAAGGGACAAATGTGCAGTTCTGGAACCATTACTGGCTGAGTTTTGGAAGTAATAGATTTCGCTTTCACAGTTCATTTCCTGCTTATCTGTACATTGCAGCACATACTCCCCCCTATGAAAAGTGACTTCAAAACAAACATATGCAAGGGCACTTTTGGAATCAAAGCTACAGGTACCAGGTGGTGCTAAAAGGCAGATATATATTCTGGGGATCTTGATTTGCTTTCAATTTTCCATGCTTTGGTGCATGAATGAAGTTGGGTTATTTTAAAATTGTTTCCAAGGAGACTTTTTAAAATATTTAAGCCACAGGGTTCAAAGTGCATATACCATTTTAATTCTGCTAAAATAAACCATGTGAACTTGAAAAGATCTAGACTTTTATTTTGATGTTGATTATTTGTTAAGAACTCAAATAGTCATTTATTTAATCAAAGGACATTTGCTTCAAATTGCTTCCATCCATTGTCCTTACCATGAAAGACTGATTGTGTTTTGAACTAGGCTCTTACTTTTTTTTATTATTATGAAAGAGATAAAGAAAAATTTGTATAAAAGAACTTACACATCAAAGAATCAGCTCCTTAAAACGTTTTCCTTTTATAATGTTGGCCACGTGCCTACATCTGTTCATAAATTGATATGTAGTCTTTTTATGTACATTTGACATTACTGAACATTTCCTACCTTCAAAGATGAAAAATACCAATGCGTTGGAAAATGCACTTGAGATAAGGCTGTGGCTTATGGCTATTTGTTTTCTTGTAGCTTTGCATTAGGTTTATTATAACCTTCTGTTTAACCTGAGATTGAGTTTTTAATACAGTGGAATCCCGGTTCTTTAACTTAATTTGTTGTAGAAGGCTGTTTGAAAAGTGATATATGTTCAAAAACTAAATCATTTTTTCCCATTAGAAATGATGTAAATGGACTTAATTCATTCCAGACCCCCAAATGATTCCCTGTTTTAATATTTCTTATATACAATACATGTCTAAAGTGCTGTTTAATTTATAAATAGTTTAAAAACAAAAAGGACATGACATGTAAATGAAAGTTTAACAAAAAGGAAATGATTAGACACGCAAACATCTCTATCATACTTTGCAATTTTTTTAAAGCTCTATCGTTCTCACAACTTCCCTTCTCACTTTGTTGTTATCACTAACCTTTTTAAAGACCCAGGGTAACTTACTGTACATGTCTATAATAGTAAAAGCATAATATGCTAATTTGACCAGACAACCGAACAACCTTCCAGACGTCATTCCCGATGTCCTTCCAGATGAAGCCACTGTGGCAGGGGCTGAAGCAGAGTTGTTAGGGGTGATCAGGCAAGCAGGTGAGTGGTTAGGGGCAATCAGGTAAGCAGGCAGAGCAGTTAGGGGCAATAAGGCAAGTAGGTGAGTGGTTAAGGGTGATAAGGCAGGCAGGCAGAGTGGTTAGAGGTGATCAGGCAGGCAGGCAGGCAAGTGGTTAGGGGCCAGCAGTCCTAGATTGTGAGAGGGATGTCCAACTGCCGGTTTAGGCCTAATTCCATAGGGGTTGGACCGGCAGTCGGACATCCCCTGAGGGGTCCCAAATTGTGAGAGGATGCAGGCCAGGCTGAGGGACTCCCCCTCCCATGAACAAATTTCATGCACTGGGCCTCTAGTTTAATAATAATAAACAGTAACAAAAGGAAAAAACAAAGACACCCAAAAACCCATGGTAATATTCACAGCACAGTTTCCTGAGATGTTAACAATGCGAGGTTTAGCAGTTAACTGACTTATACTCTCACATTCTCTCATTTATTTGTCACCTGAGAGACATGTGACTGATCATACAGGTATCAGCAGGAAAGGGTTGTCAGATTGGGAACTGACAGTTTGTTCAACAATGAAGACATTTTTTTTCCATGAACAATTTGGTTGAGAACTACACGTGTCCTTCCCTAGCATTTTCAGGACCATAGACTAGAGTGTTTGAACCAAATTGTTCGAAAAGGAAGAAGTTCGAGAACCAAGGCTTGACTGTAATTTGTTAACAAATAAAAATACAATCAGAAGTGGCCAAAATCAAGATATAAGAAAGCACCAGAAATCTAAGTTTATTACAATCTTACCTAATAATAGACAAACAGCCAATCATAGTAAGTATACAAATTAGAAGGCTAAATATGGCCAGCGCCCAGCTGTTCCAGGCTCGGAGTGGCCAGGTGGGACAGGACGCCTGCTATGAGAGGGAGGGCAGAGGGCGAAGAGATTTACAGGAATGGAGTGCTGCAGCGAAGACAAAGCTGCAGACTCTGGCTGGAGCGAAGGCCTGGGTCCTGGGTGCCAGAGGAAAACTGGTGCTGGAAGCTAAGGGAAGGAAGGCCTAGTATTTAATAAAACACCTTATTTTTTAGTTATGCCCAATTGGACACCAGATCCTCATTTTAGATAGTATAGATGAAAGACAAAATTGTTCACCCATTACATATTGGAGGGCAAAAGAGGGAATATTGATTTTTTTTTCCTTCCTGACGACATAGGAGAAGGAAAATTTTGAAAATTGAGACAGATAAGAAATGAATGAAAAAATCAGAGGGAGAAAGATGGGTGCATGTGTGTGGAAGAAAAGTATCATAAGAAAGTCCTGTGGCAGAGAAAGCCAATGTGGACTCTAGGCAAGATGACATCTAAAATTAAAATTTAAGTTATTCATTTCTCTCTCTTGGAATTTTTCCCCTTATCACCAAATCTTTCACATGTCAGACACCTATCATGGCACTGTGATAGTGCTGCATTGGGAATGAAGTAGAGGTCTTGCTTCAAATTTGGAACATAGATGCCAAGAGGTCATGGAGGCAGCCATAAGAAGTGGTGGTAAGAATACTGAAGGAGAAAGGGTACTTAACTAGGAGTAGGAATTCAGAGCAAAAGGAGACAGTTACATGCAAACACTCTAGTCTAGGGTCCTCAAAATGCTGGGGAAGGACATGGGTAGTAGTGATAGAATTGCACTGCTCATAAGATCATTCAACAGAAACTGCTATGGGTCTCAGTTGACTGACAGCTTCCAGCTACCTGACCTTGGAGCCACAGGGCACTCACATGTAAGCAGTGCTTTCCCTGGATACTCCCAGACAATAACTGAACATGGTGGGTACTTGAGTTAGGCCATGCCTTCCTGATGTAGGACTCTTTTAACAGCAACATTTTCTTGGGAGGTTTCCATCAGCCAAGACTTTCTCTAAACTTTGCTAAGATCTGAGCCTCTTCCGACCCAATCCTACTTTCCTGTCTCTTTTGCAAGTCTCAGTCTGAAATGCACTCTGAAAGTTTTTTGTACCTACTTATGTTCCCTTCCTTTATTCTTCCCCCCAATCCCAAATCTCTTCATGTCTAATATATCTTAGTGTATCTGTTTCTTGGGAGACCCAAATTGGCATGGGAGATCTCAAGAATAGGATCTAAGAAAACTAACAGTAGATGGGGCTTAGGACTGGCTCACTTGATGTCAAATGGGCACAAAGAACCCTTTCCTGAGTGGAAAATGGAAGGCATGATATAGTCTCAGACACAAGGTGAGAGCCCAAATTGCTGAAAATGTCCTCAATGGGGACCTTTTCCAGAGGTGAAAAATGCTCTTGACAATGCAATGATTCTGGCATGTAAAAGACATTGGGGAGTAATGCCTAAAAGGAGTGGAGTTGCCTTCTTATTAACAAGCTATACTGATGCCCTGTGATAAGATCATGAGAATTTGAGGATAGTTAACAAACCATTAAAGGCTAAGTGTGAGCTCTAGCCAATTTGGCTCAGTGGATAGAGCATCAGCCTATGGACTGAAGGGTCCCTGGTTCAAGGGCATATGCCTGGGTTATGGGCTTTATCCCCAGTGGGGGTGTGCAGGAGACAACCAATCAATGATTCTCTCTCAACATTGATGTTTCTTTCTCTCTCTCTCTCTCTCTCTCTTCCCCCCTTCCTCTCTGAAATCAATATTCTATCTAATAAAAGAGTAATATGCAAATTGACCTTACCTCCACTATACCCACCAGCCACACCCACCAGCCAATCAGAGAAAGTATGCAAATTAATCCAACCAAGATGGCGGTGGCCACAGTGAGAGCAGGAGGGAGGCTTGGTTTGCCCCTAGCGATGGAGGAAGCCAAGCGCCCAGGCCTCCACTAAAGGCAACAAAGTTTCAATGGCTGTGCAGCAGAAGGCCTGGCTCTGCTTCAGGCTACAAAATTTTAATTGTAGAAGATAAATAAATCCCAGATACCAGAGCCATTGCTTGGTTCGCTGGGGGGGCATAGCCAGCCTGCAAACCACCACAGGCCCCTCACCCAAGCCTCCCCATGCCTCAAGGGAATACCCACCCTGGTCCAGGACATCCTTCAGGGCAAACCAGCTGGCCCCCACCTGTGCATCAGGCCTCTATCCTATCTAATAAAAGAATAATATGCAGATTGACCATCACTCCAACATGCAAGATGACTACCCCATGTGGTCAAAAGATCCTGCCCCTATGTGGACACAAGATGGCCACCACAAGATGGCCAGCAGGGGAGGGCAGTGAGAGAGACCAGGCTGGCAGAAGAGGGAAGTTGGGTGACCAGGCCTGCAGGGAAGGGCAGTTGGGGGTGATCAAGCCTGTAGGGGAGGGCAGTTAGGGGTGACCAGTCCTGCAAGGGAGGGCAATTAGGGGCAAACAGGCTGGCAGGGGAGCAGTTAGGTATCAATCAGGCTGGTAGAGGAGTGGTTAGAGGGTGATCAGGCTGGTAGGCAAAAATGGTTAGGGGTAATCAGGAAGACAGGCAGGTGAGCAGTTGGGAGCCAGCAGTCCTGGATTGTGAGAAGGATGTCTGACTGCCCGTTTAGGCCCGATCCTACCTGGCAGTCAGACATCCCTCAGGGGATCCCAGGTTAGAGAGGGAGCAGGCTGGGCTGAAGGACATCCCCCCACCTCTGTGCACAAATTTTGTGAGCCCAGTGACTGAATGGCGGAATAACCAGAATGACCGGAATTATTGGTCACTATGATGTGTGCTGTGGCAGCCAACCTGCAGGATCTGGGCCATGATCAGCCACCCCCATCTGCCCATGGCCGCTCCCCCTGGCCAGTCCCCCTCATCCCAATCAGGGGCAGGCCAGCCAGATCCCACCCATGCACAAAATAGTGTACCAGTTCTCTAGTACACACACACACACACACACACACACACACACACACGTATGTATGGCTTAGTGTGAGAGCCAGAGGGCCTCTTGACAGTTTAGAAAGAGATATTTATCTTCTGAAATGAAAGAGTAAAAACAGTTGAGCAGTAGAGAAGCTAGGATAGACACAGAGCTCCAGAGATGTCTAATTGCTCAGATAAGGCAGCGTTTGGTGCTGAAATGAGGACCCTGGATGGGAAAACTATCATAGCTTCAGTAGAGAATCTATGGTAGACACAGAGCTCCAGAGATGTTTAAATGCTCAGATAAGGCAGCTCTTTGGTGCTGTAGTGCAGGACTCTGAACTCTCAGGGTTTGTAGACATGGCGTCCCTTGCCTAGAAGGAGGCTATCACACCTCCTGCCAGAAGTTACTACAGAGACCTTTCACCTGCAAGGCAACAGGTACCTCCTCAGGAGCTGCTCCCACCTCCTCTCCTGGCTGCAGGAGAAAAAACTAGGGGTAACTCTCCACAGGACCTGGCTGGAGACATGCTGGGGCTGATAAGGGAGGGGGAAAGTTACACCTTGGAAGAGTTATAAGAATTAGCTAGCATGTACCATTGAGAATGAATGGATTATCCCTGGAATTAGATTTTGAGGGTTCTTGACCAAGAAGGTTGGAACAAAATGTTAGATAAGAATTCATTAACTTTGGCTACATAACTTAATACTCTGGTGAGGCCCCAGGAGATCAGGCAATCTCACTCTTAGGGTGGCTCTTAGCAAGCTGGAGAAAGTGATGGCTGGTGCCAAGCAAGGCGGAAAAGCTTCAGTTCTTCTGGCAAGCAGCAGAGGAGAACAAACAGCATGAGGAGGCTGATGGAAGTGGACATGCAGGAGCAGATGGATTATGGGAGGGTAGAGATTATGTTTGAGTTGCTGCTCCTGAGATCATTCTAGTCACATGGAGGCCACACTACCTTTGAATTGTTCCCAGCCAATTACTAAGTGTAGTGCAGGATCAGAGTTGAGCCTGCCCAGTGCTGGACTTCTCTTCAAGGCAACTTTGCTCAAAGACTTTTTAGTGTAGCCAAGACTTTCTCAGAACTGCTCAGCAATTTAGGGTCTTCCTGCCCAATCCTTCCTTTTGCTCTTCATTTTCTAGCTGGCGGACTAACACCGTGGTCTGCAGTCTCTCTCTACTTATTTCTACACACTTTTCTCTTCATCCTTTGCAAGCATTTCCCTCAGTTACTCTCTTGCATGTCTAACCTTATCTTGGCCTGTTTCTTAGAGAATGTGAACTGCCAAAGCACAAAACTCAGTTACATGTGACACGTTTTTATTGCCTGCTTGATTTCCTGAGAATTGGTCACATCTTTCCTGTTTCTTTGCATGTCTAGTAGTTTGTTGAAACCGAACATGTTCGACAATATATTAAAGCAATTCTGGATTCCAATTTTTCCTCCCCTGAAGGATGTTATTGTTGCAATTTTGTTTATTTGCTTATTTCTTTGTTTACCAAGTTTCCTAGGCAAGATCTGTGAAATCAGCCTCTTTTGTGGTTTATGGCTGTCAATATCTCTGCTTAGTGTTTTGTTTTTGTTTTGAATATCCTTGTGTTTATTTTTAGGCTTGCTTAACTTGACTTTACCCCAGTGGCTACATTGCTTTGGTCAGGCGTTGGTTGGATAGAGGTTGTGCTCACCCACTCGAAGCCAGTAAGGCTTCTGTTCTCTGCTGATAAGTAAGTAAGTGGGTATAAGGAGGAGGCTTTCAAGATGGATAGCATTTTTAAGTATGGCCAGCCTTTTACTCTCTGCGTGGCTCTTTTCTGTTTCCCATGCACGTGTTCAGCTTCAGAATTGGCCAGGCTTGTGTGACTGTCTTGGGTTTTCTCCAGCATCTGCTGCACGTGCACACAGTCCAGTAAGAAACATGCCTTCTCCAACAATGACTACGACCTCAGGCTGGTGGCCTTCCTGACTCAACCATTGCTGTGATGGTCACTTCTTCCCACAGTGCTGTTGGGTGTGGCTTTTCCCAGCCAGAGAGAAGCTGCCGGTCCTTCTGACCTGCCCCATCCTGGGAAATCCTCTTGTCCACTGAGCTGGGGAAAGGGAGGCAGCACCAAGTTCCATGAGAAGTGAAGCTGATTTTCAAATAAAAATGCTTCTCAGATTACCACATGCTTTTGTTCATTTCCAGACTACTGATGATTTTTGCCAATTTTGTCCTAAGTTACTTTGCAGGGAGAGGATTTGCCAACTCCTTGCTTGACCATAGCCAGGAATTCTATCTGTGCAATAGCTTAATTGTTACTTATGACTCTAGCCCTTTCTCACTCTGAGCTCCATAGTGCAGTCTAAGTAACCATTCTCAAATACAAATGTGACTGTATCTCTTCCACAATTTAAAGACTTCAGTGGTTTTCCATTTTTCATAGGATAAATTTCTTATAAAACTCAGCACAATCTGGGACCTGAGTGCTTTTCTAGTTTTCTTTGTACCAGTTTCCCCTAAACGTCTTTGCCCTGACTGGGTGGGGCATTACTCGTGCCACGTGTCTTTCCATTCAACAATGACAACCTATGTCAGACTCTTTCCTTCTTCCTGTCTCTTATTTTTCTTCCCGACTCTTACTCACCCTTCAGATTTCAGTTTCTGTGTGTGTGTGTGTGTGTGTGTGTGTGTGTGTGTGTGTGTGTGTATTAGGTTTGGTGGCTTTCATTTGTGTTCCTATAATCTGCTCTATTTGCCCTATTATGGATTTGGTCACGCTATTGATGCTATTGCTGTTTAACTAGAACATACACTCTATGGGGCAGAGCCTGCAGATGTGTACTCACTGCTTTCTTCTGAGCATGGGACCAATGCTAGGAGACTGCAAAATACTTCTTAAATGATAACCAATGATGAATGCCTGATTAAATCAAGACTCAGCAAACTGTTTCTGTAAATGGTCCTGTAGTAAATATTTTAGGCTTTGTGGATCACAAAGTCTCTGTTACAACTCCTCATCTCTGATGGTTTAGTGTGAAAGCAGTCATAGAAAATATGTAAATGAATAGGCATAGCTTTGTTCCAGTAAAACTTTATTTATAAAAGCCAGTGTCTGGCCTGTAGGCTGTAGTTTACAAATATGTAGATTAAATGAATGAAGGAATTATAAGTGATTATGAAATGTCTCAATGAACTAAACTCTAACTTGTAGTTCTTTTGTACATAATTAAAACTTATTTTCTCTACCTTTGGTCTAGCTAAGAAAACAAGTAACTGGCATTTCCTACATCACAACTTATTATCACAAATAAAATAATGTCATTGCATATTTTAATACAAAAACTGTCACTTGGATCAACAAGGGATGTTGGGTTTTTCATTGTCTCTCCATTTAGTTTTTCTTTCTTTTTTTACTTTTTATTATTTCACATAAGTCAAGGTGCAAGGTTAGCCAAAGAAATCAGGATAGTTAATTAACATGGTTAAATGACAATTTACACAGATATGCTCAGTAGAGTTGTAAAGAACTATGAAGAAATATGCCATTTAGAAATATCATTAAAAAATGACAGTTTGACATTTTAAAATTATCTATTTGTCATTATCTTTTCCCTGCTTTTATCTACTTAGCAATACCATGTTTTACATTAATGCACTGACTTTTATTTTAGCAATTCAGTCAATTAATGAAATACAAACTGTTGCATTAATAGATGGTACCTGCTCTTTAAAAATCACAGTATGTATTCTGTTCTGATTTACGTGTATATTTATGAAGAAACCTACTTTAGTTAGGGAATATTTTTGTAATTACTAACAATCACATGGTATTGTGGAGACAACTCATTTTATTCCTTATAAAACTGAATTAGTGTTTCTATTTTTCATTAGTTATTGAGCATTTGCCCTAAGTGTGCATATAAAAGGAGACAGGATATTGAAATTTATCAATAACATCTGAATGCATATTTAATTTATGAACTTTAAAAGTCAGCATTCTTTGATTTCACTTTCAAAAGTGTTTTTGTCATTTAAGAAGGAAAACCTGGAGGGGTATAAGGAGATATTATCTGGATAATCCTGCCTCTTGCAATCTTGGGCAAAAGGCCAATGACCTTGCATTTACACCAGGTACTTCAAGATCAACTCATTCACAACAGGTGGCTGAATTGATAGTTTTATCTTAGTGGCTCATTTAATTGTATTCATTAAAACTTAGTGAAAGACTGTTCTAAAAACGCAGCAATTAGTCTTGGGAAATTACATAAACAAAAAATATTTATCTCAGCGTGAGATTCAATAAATATCATATTAAGGATAAGAATTTCTAATTAAAGGGCGGGGGACCACATGTCTATACTTGCATACGAAGGTATCTGAGAACGAGCCACATGCACATTATAAGTAGATTGTTTCTTCTAAGCGAATCTGAATACACACAACTTGAAATAATATTCCTTTATCTTATCATGAGATTTCTGATTCTCTGTTTTAATAGTTTTCAAAGAGTTCTATGATCAAATACATGGGATAACCTGTGTTAAACAGAAAACAGTAATTGTTTCTCTTCTCTACAGGACTTCTCTGATCCTTGAATATGCTAACATGTACACTAGACTGACTATATTTTATTTTTCTGAATTATGAATGCACTTATGTAGTGAACCAAAGCCAAATACCTTGCCTTCTATTACAATCCATGGAAGATATGTTCAACCCTGTGGTTTCAAGCCAGCTGGTACACTTATTAACTGAGTTAAAACCTACACAGCCCACTAAAAGAATCGCTAAATTCTGTCAGTTGGA
Source organism: Lasiurus cinereus (assembly GCA_011751065.1). Classification (NCBI taxonomy): domain Eukaryota; kingdom Metazoa; phylum Chordata; class Mammalia; order Chiroptera; family Vespertilionidae; genus Lasiurus; species Lasiurus cinereus. The sequence continues at coordinate 25,183,334 of JAAGEH010000076.1, read as the reverse complement.
TCATTCTGGACTCCTTTTCTCTTGATCCTGTTCAACATAGTATTGAAGTCCTGGTCAGTGAAATAGGTTATAGATCAGAAGGGAAGAAAGTAAACAGTCATTTGAAAATGGGAAGATCATCTATATTTTTAAAAAGCTGAGTTTCTCTAGCTGGTTTGGTTCAGTGGATAGATCATTGACCTGCAGACTGAAGAGTCCTGGGTTCAATCCTAGTCAAGGGCACATGCCAAGGTTGAGGGCTTGATCCCTAGTAGGGGGAGTGCAGGAGGCAGCCAATCAATGATTCTCTTTCATCTCTCTCTCTCTCTCTCTCTCTCTCTATTTTCTCTCCTTTTGTCTCTGAGTCAACTAAGAAACTGATAGAACTAATAACAGTATTGCAAGCTTCCTTAACATGTACTATTTCTTTAAACTTGCAATAACCAACTGGAAAATGCATTAGAAATCCAGTTATCATCCACATTTTAAAGAATCTATAAATTATACATTTTTACACAGTAAACATTTTTTTCATTTTGATATTTCTTTTCTATTTTATAATGTGGTGATAATGTTTAACATTAAAATGTAATTCATAATTTCCTGGATACCAAAGCAGGGTTATTATTGGACTAGAGGAGAAATAAACATCACCCAGAAATGGAAATAATTTAACAAAAATCTATAAAACTTTCTAGAGAAATTAAAAAATATTATTATAAGACATAGAAGGAAGCCCAAATACTAATAATTAGAGAGCCATATAATGTTCATTGATGAATAGCAATATTATAATGATGTCAGTTATCCAAAATCATTTAATAAACCAATATGATATTTTTTATGTCCTCACCAAGGATATATGTTTACTGATATTTTTTTAGAGACTGGGAAGAAGAGAGAGAAGGAAACACTAATATGAGAGAAACATTGATCAGTTGCCTCTCGTGTCCATCCCAACCAGGGATCGAACCTACAATCTGGGTATGTGCACTGTCTGGGAATCAAACCTGCAATCTTTTATTTTATTTTATTTTTTTTAATATATTTTATTGATTTTTTACAGAGAGGAAAGGAGAGGGATAGAGAGTTAGAAACATTGATGAGAGAGAAACATCGATCAGCTGCCCCCTGCACATCTCCTACTGGGCATGTGCCCGCAACCAAGATACATGCCCTTGACTGGAATCGAACCCGGAACCCTTCAGTCTGCAGGCCGATGCTCTATCCACTGAGTCAAACTGGTTTCGGCTGAACCTGCAATCTTTTGATGTCATGGACTGATGCGCCAACCAACTGAGCCACCAGCCAGAACTGTTAGTATTATTTTAATAAAAATCCAAGAGTATTTTTCAGTCACATCCAATTTATTTCACATATATATGGAAAAATAAAAGTCCACAGATAAAATCATGCAGTGACATGTTTTATAATGGGAACCAGATCCTCACTGCTTTCATACTTAACCTATATGAATAGATCCTAGATTCTTGTTTTATTCTTGAGGGTTTTCAACCACTTATGCTACCAATTACTATATAGACCAGCCTTCTTAGTTGCCAGCAACAGAATCTGCTCTAACTAGTTTGAGCAGAAAGGAGTTATTAAAGGTTATAATGTTCATAGAATCATTGGGAGGATTGACAAAACAGACTAAACTGAGCACCCACAGCATCTGTTTTCAACACCCCTCTTCAGCTCAGCATCCATACACACCCCTCTCTATTCTCAAACTTTGAAGCAACAGTATGCTCAGACTAGTAGATAATATAACTACCTCATACAAACAAAATGTATTTAACTTCCTCCCCAAACGATATATCAAAATCTCAACATTTATGTTAAAACAAGATATTGCTTTATGCCCATTAAATTGTCAAAAGTTAGAAAGACATTATCAAATATTAATGAGAATGTGAGGAAACAAAAAAGTCCAGCCCTGTTGGTGAAAGAGCAACTGGCCTGGCTCTCCTAGAGTAAGAGTAGGTCCTGATGGCTTAGTAAAATTCAGAATGCATGTATGACTGTAAAATCCTACTCCGGAATGATAACTTAGAGAAACTCTCTTACAGATACATACACACACACACACACACACACACACACACACACACACACAACTCTGCAAGAATATTTATCACAGTGTTGCTTGTCGTAGTGGAGTTGGAGGCTAAGTGTCCATATTGGGAAATAATAAAGAGAATGTAGTGAATACACACCATGGATTGACTACCATATAGTAGTCAGGAACAATGCATTTCATTGTGCATACAGCAACAGGAGTAGATCTTAAAAGCATAATGCTGTCCCAATAAGTAACAAAAAAATATCTAAACTACAATGCCACTGTGTGAGTTAACACACACACACACACACACACACACACACACACACACTGCCTTGTATGTATCTATTCATACATATGGACACATATCAAGCACACTGGTGAAGGGAATTGAAGTATGTAGAGAATGGAAGTGGGATAAGGAATCAAATAGAGAAAAATAATTTTCAAAAATGATGGGCCTTGCACAAATGCATAATAATATGTTTGCTTAAACAAATGGGGTTAGTTCAACTCTGCACCTAAGGGTGTTTTTTTTTTTAATTGGGAAGATGTTCTATGATTATGGCATCCCATTTTCCCCAGTTAATCATAATAATTAAAAATTCAAAAATTGCCCCAAAGGTGCAGACAACATTTTACTTCCAAACATTGTGTTGACTCGTTTATATCTCTAAGGAGACTTCTACCGCCTTATTCATCTCCAAGTTGCTTATTTTCTTGATTCCATCTAATCTTGGCCAAGGAAAGGGGGAGGTTAGAACAATCTTTCAAAACTTTGAAAATGGTTCTAATTGCCCTACATTTAGGTAAAGTTGCTAGTTGCTTAATAGCCATTTAGAGCTCTTTTTGAAAAGCAGACAGCAATTCTAGGCTGTAAAGGTAGTTTAATGGAAATGTTCCTTTTGACAGAAGGAAGACATTGGAGAATTCATAGGCCGTGTTAGCCGGCTCTGTGATTGCAATCATACAAATCACTACATTCCAGAGAGATTCCAGGAACAGAAGGTTTTTCCATTTTAGTCTTTAAGGTAAAACATTACCTTTTCATTTTCTATATACTCCAGAGTACCAAGAAATGATGACATATAAGCTATAATTACAATAGCATTTCTAAGGTTTTTTGGGTTTCTTTTATGGTCAGAGCTAGGAAAAGGAGAGAGGATGGAGGAAAATTCTTCTTTTCTCAGTGACATTAAAATGCCCATTCAGATAAAAAAAATACATATATTGGAATGGCTTCCCTTTGTTTAACTGTTGTAACCTGGTGCAATCGCACTGCCTATTTTTCCCCAGCACAAGTTAGTGTTGCAGAGCAAGATCAGGACTGTCTGCCAGAAGCCTGTGTAGTGCTATGGAACTGGAATTGGGGGTGCAAAGACCTGGGATGGAATTAGAAGGTGAATGGACTATAGTCTTGTCAGACATTTTTCCAGCTGTTCAGTCCAGCTTTCTGTTCCTCTCTTTCGTAATTTTATTTGTGTACATGTGACACCCTGAGGAAGCAGGTCGTATAAACAGCGAATATCTCTTGGGCCATTCAATTTTTGGCTTTATATTCTTTAACCAAGCTGATGGCTGCTGGTCACATTTCTACTCCATTTGGGTGGTCTGATTTAAGTGCGGAATACTGTAGGAGGGAGAGCCAGAATGGCTGCCTCACGTGGAAGCTTCCGCATTCAGTAATGAAGATTTAATTGCTCAGGAAATTCTAGTGTGGGAAACGCAACTTATCCAGGCTTCCTGCGGACTGATCTTTGCTGAAGCATCTGCTAAGATCTAGTGTGCCTGGCCTCCATTCACTGCAAAGGGAAGGCTGTCTCTGAGAACAGCGCAGTCTTTAGTATGTTAGTTGAAAATAATTTTTTTAAAGAAATAAAGATTGCAAGATATGGGTCATTGGTGATTAAAAATATCCCTCCATGTAATGAGAAACATAATGCAAAGTGACTTCTTTTCCAGGATTACTTCTTTAGCCGTGAATACTGTATGAGATTTCTTTAATAGGTACAATAATTTGAAATGCAGAGTAGAAATTGAACTCTAACCTTGAAACTGTTCTAAACATTCTCTCACTGAAAGCTTTTTTTCTCTTCATTACTCTTCTTGTTTTGTATCTCTACATGGCCCTGAGCAACTGAAATCTCTGGCAGATCTGGACAGTATTTGCTAAAAGCATGTTGGCACCCAGATTCCACTGTTACTAACTAAACATGAAGCTAAAAAGAAATGAGATATGCTAGAGATATGAGTAAATTCCCAGCCTCATGGTAAATGGCCACAGACTCAACTGTAGTCTGCTTGCTGCGGGAAGATAAAACCCAGTATCAAAATTGTTTGGGTGATAATCTTCTGTTCTTTCTCGTCCAGACAGCAAATAGCTACACTCTTCAGATCCCTAAAGATTTTCATGTTCACATTTTCTAAATACTTAAGGCTGCTATTCTGAGCTAGAGAGAACCAGCCCAATCTGTCATCTTATCGCTCTTAAGTAATAAAAGCCAGATTGCCACAATCAGCTAAAACCAGGGTTCAGAGGTTGCCATTCAAGAATGTGGCATGTTGTTAATGGGTGAAGTACAACTTCCCTAGCCAAGGATTCAAAGTCACAGCCAAAGTGTTAATGGCCCTGACTATCTAAGATAATTGTAAATATACAGAAACATATGTGAGCCCAAAAGGTTGGGGAGTCCTAAAACATTTAAAATACTCTCTATTGAGCTGAATTATTCTACCTTTCTAAAGTGAAAGAATATAAAATATATATTTGAAGGGAGTCCTCTCCTCTCTAGACTCATCCTGCTTTTCAAAGCCAAGTTAATTTTACTGGGAATGATTTCAAGCCTCCATCATTTTACTTATTGTAGCACTGTAAATAGGTTTTAAATACAAGAAATTAAACTTCAGTCTAGTGTGCCCTAAGCAATATTCTGCCATTTGACTAATATGTACTCATTTGTATTGCCTTTTTCCTTGAATGAACTTGACGCTTGGATTGTCCGTACAGGACTGGGATATGTTACGTAGGTGCAATGTCTGGGTGGGATGGACCTCAGGGTCAGGACAAGCTGGTAGGGTTATTAGCCAAGTCGGTTTTCCATGCATTGCAAAGATAGGTAAGAGCCAAGGTCATAACTCGAAAATTGAAGGATACACATTAAACCTGAGAGATGAGATGGAAAAATTAACAGCATGATTATTCAGAAAATACCCATCCCTGAAAAATACAGAGTGTTTAGCAGAGATAGCTGGTTTAGCAGCTAGTTTGTTAATCAAGTATGCAGTGGGCCTTCCTTAGATGTGAAGCTTGGAGTGCTGTGGGTGTTACTGCTTAAAGGTAGTATGCTTAATCAGAGACGGTGCAGCAGTTCAAATTGAGGGGTAGGCATAGCAAATTCTTGGAAGCCTGCTTATTGCAATATTTAATAGAAGTTATCTGTCTACTAGTATAATGGCATTTTTTGGATAATTTTACTTTTTTACCTAATTACATTTTTAAATTTCCCTTCAGTATACATATATTACCTAATAATGAGAGAATTTAGAAAAATATTTAAAAGGATCAAATGAAATATAACAAAAAGCGAAACAACATAGTTTAAAACTCAGTCTATAGACTTCTAATGTAAGAACCTGACCGATTGTGCCACACACACACACACACACACACACACACACACAGACTCCGCATCTTAAGCCAAGAGAAACACATGATTTGGCTTATTCTTGCTGTAGAATATTATGAGGAAGACAATACCTAGGGAAAGGCATGATCTTTGCTCTCATGTGTATAATGAAGGACCAGCAGCTCTTCCAATGGCTTACAGTTTACGGTTTTAAAGGAAAGAGTGGTCACACTGGCCTGTAAGCTTGGTGAAGGCAGGAACCATGTCTGTCTCATTCACTAATATATTTCCAGAGCTGAGAACACTGCCTATTTATTCATTGGCAATAGGGTGTTAATCATGGCTACCTCTCAGTGGTCATGAAGACTGAATGAGATGACATAGTATTTGGTTATTCTGGTTGTCTAAACTATATAACAAACACCCCAAAACCTAGTGGCCTAAAGCAACCCCACTAATTATTTTGTTCACAGAGCTGCAGGGCAGGGTACAGTAGGACTAGTTCATTCCTGCTCTCCTAAGATTCAGCTAAAGATGGGGTCTGGAATTAATTAGCTCACTCACTCATAGGTCTAGCGGTGATGCTGTGGCCAGTTGAGAATTTAGGTGGGCAGTTGGCCAGAATAGCTACACATGGCCTCTCCATGTCACCTGGGAGGCTTCACAACATCATCCTTGGGTTTCAGGTGTGAACATATCAAGAGAAAACTCCCTATGACCTTTTCTTGGAAGTGAACAATGTTGTTTCCACCACATTCTATTCATTTAGGCAGAGATCCCCCAAGGTCAACTCGATTTTCATGGGAGGAGAAATCGATTCCACTGCATGAGTAGTGGCACTCGGGTCCAGGAATATATTGCTGTGGCCTTTTTTGAAAATACCATCAGCCATACTGGCACCTAATGGGTTACTGAAAATTTGACATAATTTTTAATCTTAAGATAAAATATTGACTAGGTATTATTCATTCTATTTATAGTAAGGTTGCATCTCCTCAAATAAGCCATTAGTTAATGACAGTGTGGCATTTTGTAGAAAGAAATGAGTTCTTTCTGGTGTGAGAAGTTCCCAGATTCCTGGAGAGTAATCTGAATTTCTAGCAGAAATTTGAGAGTTAGATTATAATCACAACTTTCTGTTTTGGAAAATGTATTTAAAATGATAATTTAAATGATTGATATTATTTATATGCTTTGAAAACAAAAGCAAAATTAATATTACTTGAATAGATGGAAACATTTTGCTCAGATGTGATCTAGAGTATTTCTGTTGACAGCAAGATATGATTAGTGTAACCACAAAAGTTTGTCTGGAGACTGATTTTTTGTTTGTTTTATGTTATTATTGATTTTAGAGAGAAAGGAAGGGAGTGGGAAAGAGAGCTAGAAACATCAATTGGCTGTCTCCTGTATGCCCCCCACTGGGGATGAAGCCAGCAACCTGGGCATGTGTCCCAATCAAACCATGGCCTTCTGGTTCATGGGTCGACACTCAACCACTGGGCTGCACCAGCGAGACTGGAAACTAATTTTTAAAAATCCTATTTTGTGTTCACATTGGACCTCTGAACTTCTGAGCAAAAGAAAGAAAATTTCCCTCCAGTTATTGAGTAAAAGAAAGGCCTCGCCTCTGCCATTTGGACAGCTGGAATTCTCTCTCCTGCACTTCATGGAAGAGGAAGGATGCTGACTTCTGCTCTGTAATTGAAGAAGATGTGAAGAGAGCCTTTTAGTCATTTAAAACCTAGATGACCAAAAGGAAAGAGCTGATGGATTTGGAGACCACACAAGTGAAATAACCTGGATTATTTTTTAAAAATCATCTGTGTTTCTGAAGCCAGAGAAAATGCTTTGAGTCTCTGTTTAATTGGTAGGTTGGGCATGTTTCAAAGCTTGTTTATTTACTCATTCCATCATTCACTAAGTATTTATTGAAAGCCAGCTATCTCCTGGGTACCAAGCTTGATACTCAAAATAAGAAGATGAACAAAAGCAGCAAGGTTCTTGCCCTTAGAGTCCTTAGAAATTATAAAGATTAAATTTTATGAGCATTCTGTTGGTTCTAAGGTTTTCATTAGCCACAGGAAGGCACAGGCTGGGATTGGAGATGGACGGAATTTGTGTGAATGCGTCAGCTAGAATATGCAGCCATGGGTGACTGCTTAGAAGGGGACCTATAGCCTAAAAGAGACCAGCAAACAGAGGAAAGATTTCATGTCCATGTGGTATATGTCCAGAGACTGGTAGGAATTGGTGTGTGAACCTGCAATAGAATCCCTGTCTCAGGACCTTGAATGGATGGGTGTGACCATGTTCCAGAACGAGGCAAGATGCCACAGCTATTTGCTGTTGGTGATTGAGATACAAGCAGGTCTTGGGCAACATCCACTGTCTATCAAGAAGTGAAGGAGAGCCCTGGTAGGTTTGCAAGGTGGTTAGAGTGTCAGCCCGAAGACTGACGGGTCATGGGTTCAATTCCTGGTTAAGGGCATGTCACTAGGTTGCAGGTTCAATCCCTGACCCATTTGGGGCATGTATGGGAGGCAGTCAATTGGTGTGTCTCTCTCACATTCGTGTTTCTGCCCCCGACTCTCCACCAAGCCCCAGTCCTTCCTCCTTTCCAGTCTCTCTAAAAATAATCAATAGAAAATATATCCTTGAGTGAAGATTTGAAAAAAAGAAGAAGAGAAAGAGAGTCAGAAACTGCACCCCAGTGCTGTGGTCTTCTCTGTTTCTTAGAACCCTCTCTTGACCAAAATGTAGTGAAGCACTCTTACAGTCCCAAAGTTTGCCGTGTGATAACAAAGCTACCTAAGTCCTATTTTGGCTTCTGTCTTCTCTGCAGTGAGAAATGGGCTTCAGAGTGGATCAGATGAAACATATAGGGATTTCCCTGACCGAGTCTCAGGTGGCTGAAGTGATCTCTAAATTCATCCCAAAGTTTATTATTTTTTACAGCATCACTAAACGGATAGCCCATGGGAATGGGGAGAATATGTACCAAAAATGCTCAAAGGACACCAATAAAGTATTGATTCTATTTAAGTACTTGCCAAACTTTGTCATGACATCCTTGTGGGTAAGCTTGAAAACTCAGATCACTAAGTGGCAAAAGTGTGTCTCAAGAACATTGAGGAATTAATCAATGCTCATGTGAACCAATGTTTCTTAGACTTGAGTAATATTGTGTATACCCTTTAAAGGAAGTATATGCTCATATTGATTTAAAATTTTTATTATAATGTTATTCAAACACATAAGCCTAAAGCTAGGAATCATTTTTACACTTGCAAACTTTATTCAACAATAAATATTTTAAAATCAAAACAAACACATGAATCAAATAAAAACACAGTGTAAGTTAATAGTCTTTATTGAACAGGACAGATAATGCTGTTTTCTGACATTCAATCACTGGTGTTAAATTTAATATTAAAGTGATGAGTCTTCATGTCTGGTTGTATAACTTCCAGCATTTTGTCTTTGCTGTTTCTACAGCAGGAAAGACTCACTTGCATAAATATGCTGCATAAAATGACATGTAAAACTCTGAGGGTTTGTTGGATGCTTCTGGTTAGTTGGACCTTATGATTTATCAACATTCTGCCAACAAGAAATTCTTACATGCCAATTTTCATCCATTACTAAAGATTGGCATTAAGGTTAGTATTTTTAGACAATTGACATCTACATTAAAGGGAAACTTAATCCATTTATTTCTGGAAATGGAAACAGAATTTTTTATCCTAATTATGTAATTTCCTGCTAAATTGGCATTCTAGAGGAAAAGTTAAATATTATTTTTTAAATTAAGTATTCAATCAAAAAGCATCTATTGAGCACATTTCTCAAACTATTGTGTTCACTGTGAACACAAATCTCTCATTATATTTCCCCATATGAACTGCCAGAAGCCTTTCTTTGCGTGGGATGCTGTGGAATTATTTGGCTTTCCCATAGTGTGAACACCATGGCAGACATATGTGCAAGCTTGAACTCTAAAATGAAAGAGCAATAGTCAGTGTTAAGACAATCCCCAGATGATGAAGAATATATCCACATTATTTTTTGAAGATCATCATTCAGTATCAATCGCATTTAAAATTCTGATTTCAAATTCATGGTTCAGAATATATTTTTTGAGCAATTCTTAGCTTAATGGTTGGAAATGCTCAACAAATGACAACTATTCTATTATTGTTGGTGGTATTTATTTATTTAAAATATTTGGTTGACAACACAGCCACAAAGGGCTGGTACCTGAGCAAGGATACTAAGTCTCTTTTTCAGTCTTGTCTTGACTAACCAGCTCATCTTGGATATCCCTGTATTTGAAATTTTCTATCTGCAAATGAAGGCGAAACCTTCTATAGTTCTTAGGATGATCATATGAGCTTAAAATTTAATTCAATTGATGTGTATTATGCAAAAGCCCCAAGGAAGTCATATGGCATTAATGTCATACTGTGCTGCACACATCTTAAATAGTCTTTTAATAGACCATGAGCCGATTTAGAGAAAAAAAAAATTTCTCAACAATAAAAACCTCACTCAGGAACAGAGAATCATACCATTGCCCCTGGACAAGTTTTTTATTTATTTATTTATTTATTTTTTTGTTCTGCCACACTATGTGATTATTTTCAAATGGACTTTCTGAAGCTGACAAAATATTCAGAGAAAGGAATTCAGAGAAAGGATTCCTTACCTGGAATTCAGGGATAGGCTTTGGGGAATGTAAGTTTATAAAATATATCCAATATTTGGTGTGTGTGTGTGTGTGTGTGTGTGTGCATGTGAACATATCTGAAAGGAAAGGTATATATTTCATCTGATTCACACTGGTGTGTAAGAACTAAAATATATATGAACCACTGTTTTGGAATGAGACTTAACTCTTAGTATCATTTCATAATTAACACTAAAAATGAAGTCATTTTTTTTTCTGGGAATAGTCTCTAGGGGGCTATAGTAGTAGTCCTTGCTGTAAGGATGATGCAAAGTATTAATCAATTTTATAAGGGCAGTTATATCCTTCTTTATCTTGTTCAAGGATAAATTAAGACTAGAGATTGAACAGTGGCAATCATTGAACTATGTTATTTTATTTGGAATTATAATGTTAACTAGTCCAAAATAGTTGGTGTTCCATAAACACAAACTTGATCTTTGTAGATGGAACCCATTGAAGTTACAGAGTATCCTTTTAGTTAAGTGCGAGTTCATATTAGTATGGGACTAACCAGATTCAGCCTGGCTCTAGCCTTCCTTTATTTTACTGAGGTGTATAAGGTGACATCAACATATATGTGATGGATCCTAAGTATACAGTTCAGTCTTGACAAATGCTTACCCTGAATAACTCACATGACTGTCAAGATACAGCAAACTACTGTCACTCTAGAGAGTTTCCTTGTTCCCCTTCTCAGGCATTTTCCTCTCTGGAGACTGGTTTGGTTTCTCTCATGCTGCCTTCAGTTATTTTAGAGTTTACCCTTGTTTCTTATTTAAAAAACCTGTTGTCAGATTGGGATAGACCAATGTTTTCGACCTGTGTTTCCTAGAATCTTGAAGATCCTTGCAGGTAGCTTGGGAGCCACTGCCAGAAGATTGGTGGGAGGGATGGAGGAGGATCTCCGAGAGATCTGGATACTTCCCCAACTCCTATTGCAACTGGGGCAGCTTCCCTTTGAACTCTTTTATAAACTAGGATTCCTTGTGGAGATTGGTTTTAAAAGGGGCTCTGCTTCTTGTAAAAAATTATCCCGCATAAGCTATTGTGCCAAAAATAACTGCAGTGTTCAAATTAAACTATTATAGAATCTAACTCTTGAAATGACAGTTAAGACTTCGTAAGACCCAAGGAAGTGAGCAAAATCAGCAGCTGTGCAGAATGAAGACGGACCAAATGAGATGGCCCACCTTGAGTCTGACAACAACAGCTCAGGAGAGCAACCCATGGTGTGCTTCCCAAGTCAGGCAGAGGAGCTCGCGTCTTCTCAGATGATGGTCTTGCATTTCAGGCCGTGTTTTCTCTAGTAAGGTGAACCTTTTGACTGTTTCAGCCCAATATTGTGCCTTAAAACCAATTGGACTCAGAGACGGGTCAGAGTCACTTATGACAATATCTACTTTTGTCCTATTTTCTCCCTAAAATTCAACTTCATTGCTTTATGAATTTCAATCTGACATCTGTCCGCCCTAGGAGTTTTTGCTTTAATAAAAGAAACCACGAATTGTATATACTATAAATATTCTCCTATTTATGGTAGGGAAAACTACATTTAGAATAAAATTTATTTTTTATGAATTATTAGCTCCTAATTGCTTAATTTTTATAGTGGACCCGTTAGAGAAACATCTTTGCTAGCTGGCTGTTTTGATCTTGTTTTCCTTTAATTTTATCTCCAAAAAGAAAAAAGACCCAAAAAAACTTTGTATCTTGATGTACAGTTAGTAAAAATATCATATCTGTTTATTACAACAGCCTGAAAAGTATGTATTATCATGTCCATTTTCAGACAAGTGAGTTGAGGTACTGAGAAGTTAGGTACTGTGCTCAAGAGGTAGAGAAATAGAGTTTGATACTCAGCTTAATTGCTAAGTCACTAGTATAGTGTCATACCCATACCTGACATTGTTTACCTGTATCTTTAGTACTGATGTGTTTAGGTAAGAGACAATGAGTAGGTAACTGTTCTTAACCCAATATCTTAGTGTCCCCATTTACTAGCCCATCTTTAATGTTGGTTTTATGTTTTATTCACTTGTAAATATTTTTAAGATTCTATTTAAAAAACCTGTTTTCAGCAGGAGAAGAGAAGAAATCATTCCCCAAAACTTGAGAAAGTGCCAGGAAAAGTTAAGTAATTGATTTTTCATAAAGTTCAGCAGGCATTTCATTCTGAATTAGAAATCTTCCTTAGATTGGAGATAAAATATTTGTGAGGTGCTCTGAACCAAGAAAATGTACTTTTGATGAGTGGTGAAGAGGGACAAAGCATAGGAAAAGGGCTCCTAGAAAAAGAGCACCTCTCCCCCCCATCCCTTATAGGCATGTCTAAATGACACACGGTGAGCAAGTCACAGTCTGCTAACAGATGTGTCCAGCCTGATCATTTGTTAGATGAAGGGTCATGTTATAAGAAAGGGTTGAGAATATCCTTATTAAACAAACAATCACTTTACCAAGTGCACCATTCATGAATGTACACTCTCCATCAAAGAGGAAGAGCGACTATGATCACACATGGGAGAACCAAGGCCGGAAGAGAGATAGAGACTCACAGAGGATAGATAACATTGCCATCTGGGGGTCAAAATAGAACCAGGGCTGTGGATGAGTCATTGACGGGCTGAAGTCCTTCAGATAACATAGATGAGAGTAAGGAAGAGAAAGCCCATAACAAAGGGAGAGACCAGGCATCTAGACAAAGGCTATAGGGGATGTTGGGATCCAGGATAGCCACAAGAGGGCAGCAAACGCACCATGGATGTAAATCTCCAGCATCCTTTAATAAAACCTAAGTTTTTAAAGATGTAAGTCTGTCACCGAATTCAAATGTAAAAACCAGCAGAAAGTCAGTCTTTCTTAATGCTCCTAAGTAATTTAATCCAAACTAACTTTTATATTCAATTTAAATATTAAAATAATCAAGTTAGAGAAGTGGACTGGGTGAAAGGATTTTCTTGACTGGGTTAAAAACACAAGATGAATTATTCCTTTTATTATTTTCTCATTGCCATGATGAATAGAGAAGTCTAGGACTAGTAATTAAGAATTAGGGACAGATGTTGTGGCCTTTCTTTGAAGTAGTGGCAAGCAGGCCACTAAAGATATACTAATGTCTTTAATCAGAACAGGATAAATGAAAGTGTGTGTGAGGAAATTGACAATTGGTTGATGAAAATGCTTAATTGGTTAATTAAGTAGTTGATTAAACTATTTAATTAAAATTATACCTGGGGGCTACAATGAAGCTTCCTTCAGAAAGGACTCCTTTACCCACTTCTTCTGCGCCATGAATTTTAAAAAAATTGCATGGAGGCAAGAGTCTAGGGTTTTGTTTAAGACAATTTTTCTTCAAAAAGGAAAGTGAGAACCCATAACTGAAAAAAAAAAATACTCTTCTAGTAGGTCATCTGAGTGGCATCTAAGAGCCCAGTGGTTGTATTAGGAGTTAATTTTGATCTGTAGATGGATTGGATTACTTGATTTCGGGCAGGAAGCCAAACTTTGGAGGAAATGGGTGAATCTCTAATGTTGAGAGGGGTACTGGAAAACTAAAATGGAAAATACTTATTTTGTTCAAGGAATGTATTTTTCTCACTATTGCCTCTTGGGGCCTGAATTTCCTGCTATTTTGTTTTTATAAAACTCTGATTAAGTATCGAAAACAAAAGACATTAACTGGGAATTCCCTTCTTAGAAAATGATTCCAAAAAAATAACCAGGGATGCAAAAAGTGACTTATATACAATGATGTTTTAAGTCATGAATGTTTTTGAGAAGATTAAGAATAACCCTAAAATTTTATAATCAATTGAGTACTAATTTTGTGCCAGATCCTGTTTTAAGGCCTCCTCACAAGCCTAGAAGGTAAGTGTTATTGTTATACCCATTTTATGAGGAAACCAAGGCTCCAAGACCTTATATACCTGTCTAAACTCACACATCTAATAAAAAATAGAGTTGGGATTTTTACCTCAGAACAGAGTATTAACATTATATTATATAGCTTTCTGTAAATGTAATGATTCAATATATTTTGGTACATCTTCATAATAGGGCATTTTTTTAAACTTTAAACATCATGCTTTTGAAGAATATCAGTGCAAGAGTAAAAGCAACATGTTAAGTGAATAAGCCCGAACACAAAAGTATACATGCAGTATGACTTCATTTGTAAAAGATTCAAAAGAAATACCCTGAAATGTTAACTGAACATATTTTCACATCGTAGAGTGACATTTTTTTTCTGGTATTTTTCAGTTTATTATAAGAATATACTTTGCTTCTCTAATTACAAAGAACGTTATTCTGTAACAGGTGTATAGTGGGAAGGAACCTTACATTTTTATTCTGTAAGAAAATGGGTTATGATGAACTTGACAGTTGCTTAGAAATTTGTAGGCACATTTGCATACGAAGCCCAATTGTTTGGTGGGAGGTGAGAAACAAGAATCTGACTTTATCTATGAATGGTTCAGAGTTACTGAGACTTGTCAGGGAGAATTATCATGGCTTTAATTAAGCAGCAATGAAATATAACTGAGAAAAAAAAATCTCCATGAGGGTCGGAAAGAGGTGAGGTCAGTGGAGTCACTCCTGCAGTTTTGGACCTTCCCATGGGATAGCATGTCCCAGTTGGGATACTGTGGATTGTAAGTTGCACAATATTCAATGAAACTGGCTTATATAGGAAGAATATTTATATTTCCAGGGTGATCTCTTCACAAGGTATATACATGCCTAATCACTACGTTGCACACCTGGGATTAATATAATATTGCATGTCAATTGTAATTGGAAAATAAATTGATTTTTTAAGTTCATCTAATAAAAATAAGGACAGTTATTACCTCCAACAAGATGTCCAGAGGCAAAGTGGTTCAGGTGTGGTTCAGCAACCCAGTATACGGTGATGAACCCAGGTGCTTTCCCATCTTTGCCAACACCATCCTCAGTGTGTTGACACTATCTCCCCTCGTCTCATGATGGTAAAGTAGTACCAGGCTCCACATGTAGACAAAACCACATTCAACATATATGAAAAGTTGTTTTTCCCCCAGGCATTTGTTCTCACTGTAGGTCTACTTCCCATTCACCCCTGTTGGTTAGGAATGTATATCAGCAAGAGAAAAAGGAAAAGGGAATGGCCTTTGAGGAAGCAGAAAGTATTGTCTGCACAGGTTCTTATGGGTAATGCAGCAAATACTAGAACTTGACCTGGTCCTTTATGTGAGACAGCTATGCTTTTATTTTTTTGAATTTTTTTATTTATTTTTTATTTTTATTGTGTGTGTTACATGTATACATATCTCCCCATTGCCCCTCCTCCACCTTCCAGCATGCCCCAACCCTCAGTGTCTTCTGTTTATTGGTTATGCTTATATGCATGCATACAAGTCCTTTGGTTGATCTCTTATCTACCCTGCCTCTCCTTAATCTTCCTGCTGTAATTTGACAATCTGTTTGATGCTTTACTGCCTCTGTATCTATCCTTTTGTTCATCAGTTTATAAAGTTCTTTATTATCCACAAATGAGTGATATCATGTGGTGCTTCTCCTTCATTGACTGGCTTACTTCACTAAGCATAAGGCTCTCCAGTTCCATCCAGGTTGCTGCAAATGGTAAGAATTCCTTCTTTTTAATGGCAGCATTGTGTAGATGTACCATAGTTCTCTGATCCACTCATCTGCTGACGGGCACCTAGGCTGTTTCCAAATTGTAGCTATTGTAAATTGTGCTGCTATGAACATAGGGGTGCATAAATCCTTTCTGATTGGTGTTTGTAATTTCTTAGGATATATTCTTAAGAGTGGGATTGCTGGGTCAAATGGGAGATCCATTTTTAGTTTTTTGAGGAAACTCCATACTGTTCTCCACAGTGACTGCACTAGTCTGCATTCCCACCAGCAGTGCAGGAGGGTTCCTTTTTCTCCGCATCCTCTCCAACACTTGTCATTTGTTGATTTGGCGATGATTGCCATTCTGACAGGTGTAAGATGGTATCCCATTGTCGTTTTGATTTGCATCTCTTGGATAATTAGTGACTTTGAACATGTTTTCATGTGTCTCTTGGCCTTCCTTCTGTCATCTTTTGAAAACGTTCTATTTAGGTCCACTGCCCATTTTTTATTGGATCATTTATCTTCCTTTTATTAAGTTGTATAAGTTGGCTGTAGATGTTGGAGATTAAACCTTTATCAGTGATAACATTTGCAAATATGTTCTCCCATATAGTGGTCTTTCTTGTTGTTTTGTTGATGGTTTCTTTTGCTGTGCAAAAGCTTTTTATTTTGATGTAGTCCCATTCGTTTATTTTTTCTTTAGTTTCCATTGCCCTTGGAGCAGTATCAGTGAAGAAGTTCTTTCGGCATATGTCTGAGATTGTGCTGCCTGTGGATTCCTCTAGTATTTTTATGATTTCCCGTCTAATGTTTAAGTCTTGTATCCATTTTGAGTTTATTTTTGTATTTGGTGTAAGTTGGTGGTCCAGTTTCATTTTTTTGCATGCATCTGTCCAATTTCCCCAACACCATTTATTGAAGAGGCTATCTTGGCTCAATTGTATGTTCATGCCTCCTTTGTCAAATATTAATTGAGCATAGTGGTTTGGGTGGATATCTGGATTCTCTATTCTATTCCATTGGTCTATATGTCTGTTCTTGTGCCAGTACCAGGTTGTTTGGAGAACAGTTGCTTTGGAATATAGCTTGAAATCTGGTATTGAGATCCCACCTATTTTATTCTTCTTTCTCAGGATTGCTGTGGCTATTTGCGGTCTTTTTTTGTTCCAGATGAATATTTGAAGAATACTTTCTAGGTCTGTGAAATACATCGTTGGTATTTTAATGAGTAGTGCATTGAATCTATAGATTGCTTTGGGTAGTATGGACATTTTAATGATGTTGATGCTCCTAATCCATGAGTATGGTATGCTCTTCCATCTGTTTACATCTTCCTCTATCTCTTTTTTTAGTGTCCTGTAGTTTTCTACATATAGGTTTTTTACCTCCTTAGTTAGGTTTATTCCTAGGTATCTTAATTTTTTGGTGCGATGGTAAATGGGTTTGCTTTTTTAGTCTCTCTTTCCGTAATTTCACTATTAGTGTATAGAAATGCCATAGATTTTTTTTGCATTAATTTTGTATCCTGCTACATTGCCAAATTCATTTATTAAGTCAGTTAGTTTTTTGATGGAGTCCTTGGGGTTTTTTATGTACAGTATCATGTCATCTGCAAATAAGGACAACTTTACTTCTTCTTTTTCATTTTGGATGCCTTTTATTTCTTCTTCTTGTCTAATTGCAATGGCTAATACTTCCAGTACTATGTCAAACAGGAAAGATGAGAGTGGGCATCCCTGTCTTGTTTCTGTTCTTAGGGGAAATGGTTTTAGTTTTTGCCCATTGAGTATGATGTTAGCTGTGGGTTTATTATATATGTCTTTTATGATGTTGAGGTATGATCCTTCTATTCCCATCTTGCTGAGAGTTTTTATCAAGAAAGGGTGTTGAATTTTGTCAAATGATTTTTCTGCATCAATTCATATGACTATGTGATTTTTATCTCTCAATTTGTTTCTGTGATGTATCACGTTTATTGATTTGCAGATATTGTGTCATCCTTGCATTCCTGGGATGAATCCTACTTGGTCATGGTGTAAGATCTTTCTGATGAAATGCTGGATCTGATTTGCTAGAATTTTGTTGAGGATTTTGGCATCTATGTTCATGAGAGATATTGGCCTATAATTCTCTTTCATTGTGTTGTCTTTATCTGGTTTTGGTATTAGGGTGATGCTGTCTTCATAGAAGGTGTTTGGAAGTGTTCTTTCTTCTTGAATATTTTTGAATAGTCTGAGGAGGATAGGTTTCAATTCTTCCTTGAATGTTTGGTAAAACTCTCCTGTGTAGCTTTCTGGTCCTGGTCTTTTGTTTGCTGGAAGCTTTTTGATGACTGCTTTAATTTCTTCCATAGTTATTGGACTATTTAAGCTGTTTAGATTCTTCCTGATTGAGTTTTGGAAGGTTATATTTTTCTAGGAATATGTCCATTTCTTGCAGGTTGTTCAATTTGTTGGAATAGAGATGTTCATAGTATTTTTTAACAATCCTTTGTATTTCGGTGGGGTCTGTTGTTATTTCTTCTCTTTCATTTCTGATTTTGTTTATTTGGGTCTTTTCTCTTTGCTTCTTGGTGAACCTGGCTAGAGGTCCATCAATCTTGTTTATCCTTTCAAAGAACCAGCTCTTGATTTTGTTGATCTTTTTAATTGTTTCTTTGGTCTCCATGTGGTTTATCTCTGATCTGATCTTTACTATTTCCTTCCTTCTGCTTACACTGGGATTTTCTTGTTGCTCTCTTTCTAACTCTTTGAGTTGTAGGGTTAGAAATTTATTATCATTGTTTCCTGTTTTTTGCAGTAGGCTTCTAGAGCTATGAACTTCCTTCTCAAGACTGCTTTCACTGTGTCCCATAAATTTTGTATTGTTGTGTTGTCATTGTCATTTGTTGCCATGATGTTTTTTATTTCTTTCTTGATCTCTCTGGTTACCCAGTCGTTTAATAGCATGCCGTTCAGTCTCCATGTGTTTGATTTCTTTCTATTGTTTTTATTATAGTTGATTTCCAGTTTTATGCCACTGTGGTCTGAGAAAATGCTTGATATGATTTCTATCTTCTTGAATTTGAAGAGACTTTTCTTATGACCCAACATATGATCTATCTTTGAAAATGACCCATGTGCACTGGAGAAGAATGTATATTCTGTGGCTTTGGAGTGAAATGTTCTGAAGATGTCAATTAATTCCATCTGATCTAGTGAGTCATTTAGGATTGATGTTTCTTTGCTGATTTTTTGTTTAGAGAATTTGTCCAGTGGTGACAATGGGGTATTAAAGTCTCCTACTATGATTGTATTGCTATCAATCTCTCCCTTAATATCCTCCAGGAGCATTTTTATGTATTTATGTGCTCCTGTATTGGGTGCATATATGTTTACCAGAGTTATTTCTTCTTGTTGGATTGTTCCCTTTAGTATTATGAAGTGGCCTTCTTTATCTCTTCTTATGTCCTTCACTTTGAGATTTAATTTGTCAGATATAAGTATTGCAACCCCAGCTTTTTTTTCATTTCCATTTGCCTGAAATACCATCTTCCATCCCTTCACCCTCAATCTGTGTGCATCTCTTTTCCTGAGGTGGGTTTCTTGTAGACAGCGATATGTGGATCATGTTTTCTTTTCCAATCAGTTACCCTATGTCTCTTGATTGGAGTATTTAATCCATTTACATTTAAAGTTATTATTGATAGGTACTTATCTGTCGCCATTTTTAGTCTTTACCCCCGAGTTCCTTCTTTGCTTCCTATTTCTTTTTTCTTTCTTTTTTTACAGCAGACCCTTTAACATTTCTTGCATTGCTGGTTTGGTGGTAATATATTTCCCTTAGTCCTTTTTTGTCTGTGAAGCTTCTGATTTCGCCTTCAATTTTGATTGAAAGCCTTGCAAGATACAGTATTCTCAGATTCAGACCCTTCCTTTGCATGACTTTGTATATTTCCTTCCATTCCCTTTTGGCCTGATGAGTTTCTGTTGAGAAATCAGTTGCTAGTCTTATGGGGGTTCCTTTGTAGGTAATTTTCTATTTCTCTCTGGCTGATTTTAAGAATCTTACTTTGTCGTTAGTGTTTGCCAATTTAATTATAATGTGCCTTGGTGTTGGTTTTTTAGTGTTCATTTTGCTTGGGTCTCTGTGAGCTTCTTGGATTTGTGTGGGTTTTTTCTTTTCTATAGTAGGGAAGTTTTCTGTCACTATTTCTTCAAACAGATTTTCTATTCCTTGCTCAGTTTCCGCTCTTTCTGGAGCCCCAATTATGCAGATGTTGTTTTGTTTCATGTTATCCCAAAGTTCCCTTAGGCTCTCCTCTTGCTTTTTAATTTTTTTTCTAGAAGCTGCTGTACTTGGTATTTTTTCCTAATTTGTCTTATAGCTCACTGATGCAGTCCTCTCCTTCTAGTCTACTTTTGATGCTTTCTATTAAGTTCTTTATAACAGTGATGTCATTTTTCATTTCTTCTTGATTATTCTTCATTTCTTCTTGATGCTTCTTCATTTCCTCTTGGCTCTTCTCCATTTCCTCTTGGCTCTTACTCATATTGTTGATTTTGTCTTCCATTCTTTTCAGCCACCTTATGATCATTTCTCTGAACTCTTTCTCTGGCAGGCTTATTTCTGCTTCTATTTTGTTTACTTCCTTTTCTGGTGATACCTGCCTTTCTGTCATATGCGGGCTGTTTCTTCGTCGGCCATGGTCTTTCTTCTCTGGGTGTCTGGTTATGTAGTTTTCTCTCCTACGTTGATTCAAAGGCACAAACTACAACATGACCAGGTACAACATACAAGGCATTGAACAAAAATGTATTCATGATGTTAATAACCACGAAAAGGTGACCACCAATGAAAGACAAATTAGGTATAAGTAGAGAAAGAAGAAGAGAAAAATGGGGAAAAAAAAAAAGAAAGAAGTGTCAAAATCAAATTGGGAGAAGGGAGAAAAATCAATAAGTAATAAAATAAAAAAACAAAAAGAAGAAGGAGAAGAAGAAAAGAGAAAGAGAAAAAAAAGTCAGAGGGAAAAGAAAGAGAATAAGAGATAAAAGGGGAACAAGTTATAGATGGGAGGAGAAAACTCCAATAGAACAGCCACTAATGCCAACAAATGCTGGCAACAAGTACCTGGAGATTAATACAAACTACAAATAACAACTAATATCAAGGTAAACGAGGGAAAAGAGAGGTAGGAAACAAACCAAAACAAAGCAAACAAAAAGCAAAATAAAACAAGTAGAATAAGCAGAAACAATCTCATAAAAAAGTACAAAAATTTGATATAATCACCATTCAGGCAAACAGCAACAAAAGGACATAGAGGAAAAACAACTTTTTGGATAGTGAAGACAAGAAGAGAGAGGTTTGTATGGACTTGGAGTAGGTGATTTGAAATTAGATATATAAGTGGGATGAAATTTTAGCCAGGTAAAGAGAAAGAATAGGGATAATCTAAAGTTGGAAAAGGGAAAGAGAAACAAGACAACAAAATGGTGAAAGTTAGGAAAAGAATGTTGGAATAAAGGTAGAGTTGAGATAGGGTAAAATTATGCTAAAGGAAAGATGAAAATAGAATGTAGAACTCTAATCCCAAAGTAAAATAAAGAGAAAACAAAATTACACTTTTTTTTTCAAAAAGGTAAAATAGTAGTAGTATTAATACTAGTTGAAAACAAAAATGTAATAATTAAAAAAGTAAAATTAATTGAGGAGAAAATAAAAAAATAGTTTTTTTAATTAAAATATGCAAAAAAAAGAAAAAATTAAATTAAAAAATATAGAATGGGCAGTAGTGGACGTCATTCACTTCCAGTATTGTTCTGCTTGGCACTCCTGTTTCCCAGTCGGGAGGGTATTGCAGTTCCCTGTGTTCCACTGCTGAGGTGTGTATTAATCTCTTTATTCTTTTGTGATTATGCTAGAGTCAATTTGTGAGTCATCCACTGGCTGGCAGTGTTTCGGAATTGACCTCTGAGACTAAGCACAGAACCTCTTTAGCCTGTGTTTAGATCCTGCTACTCTGTAGTTCTCAATACTGGTTTGTGGGGATTCGAGCAGCCAGGACACTGTAATAACTCCAAGGCTGTCCTTCTGCCTTAGATCAAAATGAGTTGTTTTCTAGAGCTCCCCTCTGTTAATAGCTGTGAGAGTCCCTTTCCACATTTAGGGATCATCCCCTGCCCCACATCCACGGACCTCTCCAGAAAAAGCTTTCCCCCAGTCCAGTTCCCACAGTGTGCACGTCTCTGTTCTGCGGGACAGGAGATCTCACCTTATCCCAGGCGAAATCTGACCTTCCTGTATGGCGTGTGGAGCTCCTCTGAGTCCGAGTATCTGTGCTGATTGGAGAGCGGTGTTCTGGGTCCCCCAGCTATTCGGTGGGTGCTGCAGCTGTAGCTTTCAGACCGCCGTAGACATCCACTTCCCTCTGCAAGATGGCGCAGTCTCCATGTTCACACTGGTGGCTCCAGCAGACAAAAACCCCATGGCAGTGGGGCTGCCTGGTCAGGGAAGCCCCATGCAGCAGTCCCCCACCTTCTCCTGGAGGATAACTGACTCTTAACTTGCCAACAAACACTCCCAGTGTGACTTTCAGCTGTTCTCTCTCCGTCTGCCCAGCAACAAGGCTCCAGACACGTCTGTCTATTCCACCGCCATTTTTTCTCCCACAGCTATGCTTTTAAAGAACTGTAACATTGTACGTTGGGAGTCCCAGCCACATTTGGCACGGAGCACCCTGGTGTCAGAGTGAGGGTGAGAGACTGACCTTCTGGTTATTCTGGGTAGGATAAAGCATTCCCAACACTATTGGGTAACAGAGGAGAGAAGGCCCAGGTATGATTCAAGTGGTTCAATGGGAATATTTAAATGAAATGTTACCATTTATCATGCTGGTAAATGGGGTATGACTACATTATTATAAAGCAGAGGGATAAAATTATCTAAGAGGATATATTAAAATCAATCTTGTAAGGTAAAATATTTTATAAAATAAGGTAATGTCAACTAAAAAATAAATATTATCTACACTAATAAAAGAGAAACATGCAAATTGACCATCACTCTACTACACCTACTAGCCAATCAGGAGTGAGTATGCAAATTAACCCAACAAAGATGGTGGAGGCCAGAGAGCTGGAACAAGCAGGAGGCTTGGGTTGCACCCAGTGATAGAGGAAGCCAAGCTTCCTGCCTTCCCTGGCTGGCCCTGGCCTCTCCTCATAGCTACAAAATTTCTATTATAGAAGATAAAGAAATCCCAGATATCTGCTTCCAGCCGACCCTGGCCTCTGCTCAAGAAGAAAAAAAGAACAAAAAGAGGGGCTGGAAGCTTGGGTCACAGGGGAATGTGGCCAGCCTGCAAATAGCCATCAGCCCCTCACCCAGGCTGGCCAGGCACTCCAATGGGGACCCCCACCCTGAAGGGGGTGTGGCCAGCCTGCAAACAGACCTCAGCCCTTCACACAGGTTGGCCACATCCCCATGACCCAATCCCTATAAACAGGCAGTCAAACATCCCTTGAGGGGTCCCAGATTAGAGTGGGTGCAGGCTGGGCTGAGGGATACCCCCTACCCCATGCACAAATTTTGTGCCCCAGGCCTCTAGTCCTATATAATAAAATACTAATATGCAAATTGACCAAACGATGGAACAATTAGATGCTTTGACGCACATTGACCAGGGGGCAGATGCTTAATGCAGGAGCTGACCCCTGGTGGTCAGTACACTCCCACAGGGGGAGCACCATTCAGCCAGAAGCTGGGCTTATGATTGGCAAGTGTAGTGGCAGTGGTGGGACCCTCTCCTGCTTCTACAGCAGCACTAAGGATGTCTGACTGCCAACTTAGGCTTGCTCCTCATGTAGAGTGGGTCTCAATTGGACACCCCCCTTCCAGGGCTCCTGGACTGCAAGAGGGCACAGGCTGGTCAAATTTTATGCACCTGGCCTCTATAAGTAAATAGGCCAATAAAAGCTAGAAGACAGAGGAAGAAAATAAACAAGGTAACATAATACCAACAGGTACATGAGTAATGAATAAAGGAAGTAATAGAGCAAAAAGATCAAATATAGTAATATAACAACTCCAATTAAATGCACATTCTTAAAATAAGATGGGAAAGAATAGAATCAACAGCTACAGAAAGGTTGGTGTGTGTTTTTTGTTATATATGACTTTAGTTTACAGCTCTTGGTTATGGTGGTTACAGAAAGTCAACAAACCTCTTCTGAAATTTTTTACGTAATTTTGAAATGCAAGAGTATCTCTGTAGCCTCATGTTGAAGGCAGGTATTTCCAGGTTGTTGTTTTTGTTTTAACTTTCTATTAAAGAAACTGCCAACAACTTTGGCCCAACTCCACTGTTTTTTCTTTTTGGCCCTAGTGGAAATGCAAAGCTTGTGCTTTATTCCTGCCCAGGCAGACTACCAAATCCACATTTTGCTCTTGCTATTTTAGTGAAGGCATCATTTTTCTAAAGAAAATGCATAATTTGACTGAATCGTGTGCAAATCACAATCATGCCTCAGGAATTCTCACTGGATAGTCCACAATTGAAAGCTAACCAATTTTCTATTGCATCATCTAAAAATAATCCAGAGGAGCCCAGTTGGCATGGCTCATTGGTTGAATGTTGACCCATGAACCAGGAGGTCACAATTCAATTCCCAGTCAGGGCACATGTTTTGGGCTATATCCCCAATAGGGGGCATGCAAGAGGCAGCCAACCAATGATTCTCATCATTGATATTTCTCTCTCTCTCTTTCCCTTCCTCTCTGAAATCAATTTTTAAAAAGAATATTTCATTCAAAAAACAAATACATGAAAATAATCCAGAGGAGACAAAAGTCATATTCCCAGGTGATTGGGACTACCTGCTCTATGTGTGCCTTTGAGGATACTGCCTCACCGGGTAGACTCTTTAGGCATAGAAACCCGGCTTTGTTTTTAACCTTCATTTGTTCAGTCTCCCTGTACCAGCCACTTGCAAGAATTGCTATCCCTACCTGGTCAAAGCCCATGGTCCTGCTAAGTGCACTCTGATCCTTGGTTTGAGACCTGAGCTGGTGATGATGAATTATGTACATTTTCTAAACTCTTAGCCTTGACATATATTAAAACTTAAAAAACATCAAATAAATGTTAAGTGAAAGCAATCTTTTTTTAAATGACTAGAGGCCCAGGGCACGAAATTTGTGCACTCAGGAAGGGGGGGGGTTCCCTCAGCCCAGTCTGCACCCTCTCACAGTCCGGGAGCCTTTGGGGGATGTCCAACTGCTGTGGCTACTGGAGAGGCACCTGGTGGGAGTGCACTGACCATCAGGGGGCAGCTCCTGTATTGAGCATCTGCCTCCTGGTGGTCAATGTGCATCATACTGACCAGTTGCTGTCCCACTGTTCAGTCAATTTGCATATTAGCCTTTTATTATATAGAATATATGTTCATTTTAAAAGTTAGGAAATACACATAAGTATGAAGGAAAACCATTTAATGTTATTACCTAAAGATAAATTCATTGACATATTCTAATAGGTCCTTGGATTTTGTGAGTTTTTTTGTGTGTAGATGCAATATTAAATAGGTATGTATTGTGTGTGGGCTGTGCCCTAGGAATCAGGTATAGGGAATATAGCATTTTTTAAAAAAATTCCTCCTTTCATGGAGCTTACATCTGAATATCTTTTATAAAAACTGGAATCATTCCACACTTAAAATCTTAAAACTATTTTTTATGATTTTAAAATATACATTGCATGTACTTGCTTGCTAAATATAGATCTATGCAATAATTTTACATGAGTAATGCTCCATAATTATTTTATCCAATTCTGTAATTATAAATAGTTTCCATTGTTTTGTTTCTTTTTGCTATCACTATATAAACAACATCTTGGAGGAATTTTGTACATTGGCACATTTATTCAACTTCATCCCCAAGATGAACCTCATTCGCCAATATTTTGAGTCCCAGATCCTAGACCTTTTTCCCAGTTAACATGTAGGTCTACTTTATCATTATTTATATGTTTTCTTGTAGTATATAGTCCAGTATTTAAAAGCATTCCCCTACTGATTGTTATTATAAACAGTGAAGCAATTACATTCTTGTGTATATACTCAGGCACAGTTATATGATTAGTCATTCCTTTATTTAATTAGATTTTAATATTGAAATACATGTCTGGTATGAAAATGATAAGTAGAGAACTATATTAAATGAAAAGCATAGGCTCCATCCTATCCTTTCTCCCTACCCCCAGGTCAGCTCCTTGGAGGTAAACCACAGACACGTATTTCTGTTATGAATTTCCTCCCTACATGCTGCATGCACTACATGATGTGTTTGATCACACAGTATCCATTCTCTCTCTCCTTTGCAACCATATCCTGATTTTTAGAAGCACCCACTCCTTCTCCACCACATCTGTTCCTGCTGCTCTCGCTTCCTTGTCCCTCAACACGAATTAAAAGTACTCCAGCTTCAGGGCCTTTGCCCTTGCCACTGCCACAGCCTGGAAAGTTTATCCCCAGGTTCCCACAGGTCCCCCCTTCATCCTTTAGGTTTTTGTCCAACTTCTATCTTGTCAGTGAGGCATTCCCTCATTGTTCCATTTAAAATGGCAGTCCCCAGCTCCGCCCCTCCCTCAGCCTTCCTGGCTCTCTCCTCCAGGGCACTCTCCATCACCTGATGTCCTATAAACCTGTTTGAGTCCCCTGATTAGATGTAAGCTCCAGAAGGGCCAGAGCTTAGTGCTAAAACAGTTATTAACATCCGATAAATAGGCACTCAATATTTGATAAATGAATGAATGGCAGTGAAGGTAACACATACATTTAGGGTTGGTTAGACATTTGCCTTTGCCTAGTTTGAATCTCAGCTTATTAAAGTCACAATAGCTGTGTGATCTTGGACAAATTTCATAGTTTGTGTAAGCTTTAGTTTACCCGTGAAAGAGAAGAGTTAAAATTACTTCATAGAGTGCTATGATGATTCAGAAAAGTCTTGTTACGATGTTTTTAAACAGTACCTGGCACATAACAAGCATCAACAAATCTTCCCTTTCTTCTCTTCTTCCTCTTCATCTTGCCCCCTTCCCTGCTCCTCTTACTCTTCCTTTTCTCCTTGTTGTTACTGTTATGAAGTAAAAAGCACACCCTTGTTATTTTTTGTCCCTCAAGTCCTAATTGTTGCTTAGCACACAACGCACAGGGAAGCTTGAGGCTGACCCCTTTACCTTTCAGTGTGTCCTTCCATCCAATGTGGGTGACACTGCCAGGTCCAGAAGCATGTGCTGCTTCACTGCTCCAGCCTGCTCTGGCACTACAGGGGCAGTTGTTAGGACACAGGGACGCTGTAGTCTTCTTTCACATTGCAAGGCCCAACTTAGGGCTGGGTCCAAGGTTAGAGTTACTCATGATCACAAGCACCTGAAACCTGGGACAGTGCCAATGTTTTCCTGAGTGTTTGAGCGTTCTCTTGGTTCATACACTAAAAATCGCCATCTCATTCCTAGTTGATAGCAGCAGCCATAGGTAAGTTATCAGAGAATCCCAGGTGGTTCCTTGAGATTCAAGAGAAGAGGAAATAACCCATTCCCATTTCTCACAGACTAATTCCCAGGAACTTCTGGCCAAGACTCCATCTGGCTCCAAAGTCATTTCATTACCACATTTTTCATTCACTCAACAAACTTTTACTTTATCTATGAAAGAGAAGAATTACAAGAGAAACAAACACTAGGGGGAAGTCACCATAAAAATGTGCCATGAGGATTCTTTCTGCCTAAGGACATTACACAAATCAGAAAAGTTACTGAGAACTTCTATTGTGTTAGGTGGTCTACACAAACTCAAATTCAAAATAATGTGTGAGGACACAATTAAATCTGTATTAAGGATAAGAAAACAGAAATTCAGAGAAGTTACCTATCAAGATCACAAACTAGATACTGACTGAGCCAGGACTCAAAGCCAATGTTACAAAACCCATGATTTTTGCAATAGTGTATTTTGTCTTTGGATAGTGTCATTAGGAGGGGAAAATATAAAGCTTGTCAATCATATGTTATATGGAAATTATTCAATTGCATCCAAGAAGCATTTATTGAGGATGTAGAGTCTTGATAGATGTTCAAAGGAGGTATTACAACTTGAATAAGGTAAAATCTATACCTTATCCAGGGGATTGTGCATGAATATGTACAAAGAAATGCATAATTGAGTTAACAGCAGAAAACCTTATGTCTAATTAGAGAGGCACAGAGAGCAGATGATGTCAGATGTCCATGTCTGGGAGGCTGAGGAACATTTTAGCAAGTGGAGAAGGGTGGGAAGAACACAGTGAAGGTCCAGAGGCCTGACAGCATTGACTCTGAGTCTGAAGGGACTAGGCATGAAGCAGAAAGTCTGATGGGGAAAATATAGAGAGGTTCTCTGACCACAGAAGTCATACCATTACCAGGAAAGGGGTCAGGGGGGACTGATAGGACAGGAAGGGTGAGCTGAATGAGGTCACAGCCAAAATGTCATAAAGGGCAAGGACTTGAGTGCAGAATGAATGTGAATCACCAGGTAAAGGAGCTGGGCCACAGCTGACTGGAGGATGTGGTAATAATGGGGAGGTGACTGTGTAGAACTAGACACCTCCAAAGTTCCAGACGGAATGGTGGAATGGTGACAAAAATCATCTAGACCAGCTCAAAATGTCATTTTCCGGCGAATTAACCTATAGTTTTAAAGGGCAATTCATTCAAACTAAAGGTAGGATTGCTTGAAACAGCTTCACCAGAGTGGGGGCCTGGTCTTTGGTGACAGGAATATAGAGAAGCAGTGTTGGCTTGGTGGAGGGAATACTGGAGAAGACACCCCTGAATGGGGGAGTGTTAATGAGAAGTTTAGTCTTCCCAGTGTAGCATCTTTCCCCAACAGGTCAGTGAAGACCCTCTTGCGAAATGTGGCCAGATCAGATGCACTTGTTTTTAATGCTCTACTAATAGTTCCCAAAAGTAGCTTTTGAGACCTACTAAACATATAACATTGTACTAATTTAGGTTATATAATCACTCAATTGCTCCCTATTCCCAGTATTTTACTAAAGGCAAAGAAAGACTCTATGGAGGTTGAACTCAGATGTCTTTTAGTCACAGTGTTTGTTGTTAGTTTAAACATGGAAATAAAAAACAATAAA
Source organism: Lasiurus cinereus (assembly GCA_011751065.1). Classification (NCBI taxonomy): domain Eukaryota; kingdom Metazoa; phylum Chordata; class Mammalia; order Chiroptera; family Vespertilionidae; genus Lasiurus; species Lasiurus cinereus. The sequence goes on along the minus strand of JAAGEH010000076.1, from coordinate 25,154,137 downwards.
TGCCCATTATTATTCTGATAGAAATGAAAAGTAAAACAGCTGCTTAGGCAAGACTATTTTGTTTTTATTATTATACTGAATTATTTATATCTAGTATGATAGAATTCATTATTTGATACTGGAAATGTATATTAATAACTGGCTATAATATATTTAATTGCATAATATTTAATCAGGCTGCATTTTGGATATTTTAAGAATACTAACTTTAAAATGTGCTTGTTCTCATACCTATTTTTCCTGCATTAACTGAACCAGGATTTTTTTTTACTGATATATCATTGGCATACAATAGCTTACTTCTTAGAGTTTTGATATCACATAGAAAACAACCATATACTTGTGTTCTTAAAATCCCACTGGGAAGGCTCACCCAGGTGACGAAGGTCAGGGCTATTGTGTTCTCTAATGCAAGAGGCATGAGTAGGCAGATTCAAATGGAGGGTGTTGCTATTTCCAAGACACATGCCTGCCTCAGAGCTCTGTCCCAGAGCCTTGAGAAACACACAGGGGTTGGACAAAATGGCAGCAGGATAGATGGATGTGTCCCGAGCCTTGTCCTGGAACACATAGAATGACCAGCTGAAATGAGTGACACCCGCCCTAGATTGGCAAAAGACACTGAGTTGATGAGACAGTTTGCAGCTGGAAAGGGCAGAGGGACTCTGGAGAAAGTCTGGAGCACTGTGACCACATGAGCAGCAGACACGTGAGCAGCCCGCTCCTGTCCAAGGGACAGCAGCCCTATGAGCAGCCCACCCCAGGCCAAAGAGCAGCAGCCTCTTGTCCTGCTCCTGTTCAAGGAGCAGCAGCTGTGTGATTGGCCTGCTCCTCCATTCAAGGAGCACCAACCATGCAAGCAGCCCAACCTCATCTGAAGAGCAGCAGTCACATAAGCAGCCCACCCACAAGTGAAGAGAGGCAGCTCCACGCAGCCCACCCTCATCCGAGAAGCAGCAGCTGTGTACAGACAGTACCCTGCCCCCATCCGAGGAGCAGCAGCCTTACAAGCAACCTGACCCCATCTGAGAAGCAGTAGCTGTGTGAGCAGCCGCTCTCCACCAGCCAGAGGAGCCATCACTGCTGCCAACAGTACCCACCAGAGGAGCTGCTGCCAACTGAGGAGCAGCTGCTGCCGTGACCACATGAGGAGCAACTGCAGCAATAGGAGCCACTCCTACCCAAGGAGCAGCCCCTGCATGACTCAACATCTAGATCCATAGGTGAGATAAAAAATGGGTATATAAAGAAACCCCCAAAATAAAGAAAAGGAGGAATCACCAGAAAGGCACCTAAGTAAAACAGGCATGCAATATGTCAGAAAGAGAATACAGAATAAAAGTCAGACAGTTTATAAACCAGATGTATGAAAAAAACCAACAACTTATGTAAGAATTAAGAAGAAATGAAGAGTGATATAGCTGCAATAAAAAGCACCATGGAAAGTTTCAACAGTAGACTAAGAGAAGCTGAGGACCGAATTAGCGAATTAGAAGACAGGGAAGCAAAACATACCCAAACTGAGCTGCAATTGGAGAAAAAATTAAGAAAGGAGGAGAGCCTAAAAGAGGTATGGGACAACATGAAATGAAGCAACATATGAATAATAGGGGTGCTAGAACAACAGGAAGAGGAACAAGGGTTAGAAAACGTATTTGAAGAAATAATGTCAGAAAACTTCCCTGATGTGGAAAAGAAAAAAGTCACATAAGCACAGAGACTCCCAAACAAGATGAACCCAAAAAGACCCACAGCAAGACACATAATAATTACAATGGCAAACGATCAAGACAAAGAGAGGATCTTAAAGGCTGCAAGAGAGAAACAAAAGTTACATACAAGGGATATCCCATTAAATTATCAAATGATTTCTCAACAGAAACACACCAGGCCAGAAAAGAATGGAAGGAAATATACAAAGTGAGGCAAAGCAAGGGACTGAATCCAAGAATACTCTATCCAGCAAAACTATCACTCAAAATTGAGGGGGAAATAAGGAGCTTCACTGACAAAAGCAAAAAGGCTAAGGGAGTTTATCATTACCAAGCCAGCAATGCAAGAAATGCTAAAGGAACTGGTGTAAAAGAATAAATAAAAAGGTTAAGAAGGAACACAGGCACAAAAAAATAAAAATGGTTATAAATAAGTACCTATCAATAATAATTTTAAGCATAAACATACTAAATGCTCCAATCAAAAGACATTTAGTGGCTGAATGGATAAAAAAAAACATGACCCATACATATGCTGTCTACAAGAAACCCACCTCAGAACAAGGGACTCACACAGACTGAAAGTGAAGGAATAAAAAAATATCTTTCAGGCAAATGGAAATGAAAAAAAAAAAAAGCTGGGGTAGCAATACTTATATCTGACAAAATAGACCTCAAAGTGAAGTCCATAACAAGACAGAAGGCCACTTCATAATACTAAATGGATTGATACAAGAGGACATAACCCTGATAAACATATATACACCCAATGTAGGAACACCCAAATACATTAAAAAAAAAACTGGAAGATATCAAGGGAGAGATCGACAACAATACAATCAGAGTGGGGAACTTTAATACACCACTGGATAAATCCTCTAGACAAAAAATCAGCAAAGAAAGAGCAATCCTAAATGACTTACTAGATCAGATAGACTTAATTGACATCTTCAGAATATTTCACTCTGGAGCCACAGAATATATATTCTTCTCAAGTGTACATGGGACATTTTCAAAAATAGACTACATATTGGGTCACAAACAAAGTCTCCCCAAATCCAAGAAGATTGAAATCATATCAAGCATCTTCTCAGACCACAATAGCATAATATTAAAAATAAACTACAATAAAAATAATCCAAAAAATTAAAACACTTGGAAGCTGAATAGCATGCTATTAAACAATGATTGGGTTACCAAAGAGATCAAAGAAGAAATTAGAAACATTCTGGAAACTAATGACAATAAAAACATAGCAATCCAAAATCTATGGAACACAATGAAAGCAGTCCTGAGAGGTTATAGCTCTATTGGTTATAGCTCTACAGAGGTTATACCTCAAAATACAAGAAAAAATGGTAGTAAATTATCTAGCTCTACAACTTAAAGAATTAAAAAGAGAGCAAAAAGAAAAGCCCAGAGTAAGCAGAAGGAAGGAGATAATGAAGATCAGAGCAGAAATAAATACAGAGACAAATAAAACAACAACAACAATAAAAATACAAATGATCAATGAAACCAAGAACTGGTCTTTTGAAAGGATAAACAAGATTGATGAATTTCTAGCCAGACTCACCAAGAAGCAAAGAGAGAGAACCCAAATAAACAAAATCAGAAATGAAAGAGGTGGGGGAAAAAAAAAAAGAGCTTCCAGCAAACAAAAGCCCAGGACCCAAGAGCTTCACAGAGGAGTTTTACCAAACATTCAAGGGAGAAATTAAACCTATCCTCCTCAGACTATTCCAAAAAATTCAAAAGGAAGGAATAATTCCAAGCTCAGTCTATGAAGCCAGCATCACTTTAATACCAAAACAGATAAAGACAACACAATGAAAGAGAATTACAGGCCAATATTCATCATGAACATAGATGTGAAAATACTCAACACAATTTTAGCAAATTGGATCCAGCAGTACATCAGAAAGATCATACACCAGGACCAATCAGAACTTATCCCAGGGATGCAAGGATGGTACAATATCCACAAATCAATAAACATGATACATCACAGAAACAAATTGAGAGATAAAAATCACATAGTCATATCAATTGATGCAGAAGAAACATTTGACAAAATCCAACACCCTTTCTTGATAAAAATTCTCAGCAAAGTGGGAATAGAAGGATCATATCTCAACATAATAAAAGCCGTATATGACAAACCCACAGCCAACATCATACTTAATGGGCCAAAACTAAAACAATTTTCCCTAAGATCAGGAACAAGATAAAGATGACCATTCTCACCACTCCTGTTCAATATAGTACTGAAAGTATTAGCCATTGCAAATAGACAAGAAGAAGAAAGAAAAGGCATCCAAATTGGCAAAGAAGAAAACTGTCCTTATTCGCAGATGACATGATACTGTACATAGAAAACCCTAAAGACTCCATCAAAAAATTATTAGACTTACTAAATGAATTCGGCAATGTAGCAGGATACAAAATTGATGCCAAGAAATCTATGGTATTTCTATATACCAACAGTGAACTTACAGAAAGAGATGCTAACAAAGCAATCCCATTTACCATTGCACAAAAAATTAAGATACCTAGGAATAAACTTAACTAAGAAGATAAAAGACCTCTACTCTGAAAACTACAGGACACTGAAAAAAGAGATAGAGGAAGACGTAAACAGATGGGAGAGCATACCATGCTCATGGATTGGGAGAATCAACATTAAAATGTCTATACTATCCAAAGCAATCTATAGATTTAATGCACTACCCATCAAAATATCAACGACATATTTCACAGACCTAGAGCGAACTTTTCAAAAATTCATCTTTAATAAAGACCCCTAATAGCTGCAGCAATCCTGAGAAAGAAGAATAAAGTAGGTAGGATCTCAATACCAAAAATCAAGCTGTATTACAAAGCCACTGTCCTCAAAACAACCTGGTACTGGCACAAGAACAGACATACAGGCCAATGGAATAGAATAGAGAACCCAGATATCCACCCAAACCACAATGCTCAATTAATATTTGACAAAGGAGGCATGAACATACAATGGACTCAAGATAGTCTCTTCAATACATGGTGTTGGGAAAATTGTACAGATACAGGCAAAAAAATGAAACTAGACAACCAATTTACACCATAGACAAAAATAAACTCAAAATTGATAAAGGACTTAAACATAAGACAGGTAACTATAAAAATACTAGAGGAATCCACAGGCAACAAAATCTCAGACATATGCCAAAGCAATTTCTTCACCAATACTGCTCCTAAGGCAATGAAAACTAAAGAGAAAATAAACAAATAGGACTACATCAAAATAAAAAACTTTTGCACGCAGAAGAAACCAACAAAACAACAAGAAAGCCTACTGCCTGGGATAGCATATTTGCCAATGTTATCACCGGTAAGGGTTTTACTCTCCAACATTTACAGGGAGCTCATACAACTTAACAAAAGGAAGATAAACAATCCAATAAAAAAAAAAAAAAACGGGCAATGGACCTAAATAGATACTTTTCAAAGAAGATAGAAGGAAGGCCAAGAGACATATGGAAACATGCTCAGAGTCACTAATTATCTGAGAGATGCAAATCAAAATGACAATGCAGTACCATCTCACACATGTCAGAATGTCTGTCATCAACAAATCAACAAATAACAAGTGATAGAAAGGATGCGCAGAAAAAGGAATCCTCATGCACTGTTGGTGGGAATGCAGACTAATGCAGCCACTGTGAAGAACAGTATGGAGTTTTCTCAAAAACTAAAAATGGAACTCCCATTTGACTCAGTGATCCCACTTTTAGGAATATATCCCAATAAATTAGAAATACCAATCAGAAAGGATATATGCATCCCTATGTTCATAGCAGCACAATTCACCATAGCTAAGATTTGGAAACAATGGATGAGTGGATTAAAAAACTGTGGTACATCTACATAATGGAATACAATGCTGCAGTTAAAAAAGGAGGAATTCTTACCGTTTGCAACAGCATAGATAGAATCAGAGACCATTATCCTAAGCAAAATAAGCTAGTCAGAGAAAGATAAATATCACTTGATCTCACTCATTTATGGAATATAATGAACAACATAAACTGGTGAACAAAAACAGATCAGAGACAGAGAAGCATTGATCAGACCATCAAACCTCAGAGGGAAGGTAGGGGTGGGTGGAGGTAACGGGGGATGGGTGAGATGAACCAAAGAACTTGTATGCATGCATATAAGCTTAACCAATGGACACAGACAACACGGGGATGAGGGACGGGGAGGGGGGCAATGGGGAGAATAAGGATACATATGTACTACCTTAATCAATAAAGAAATTTAAAAAAAAGAAACGTATAGGGGCCTCAGCTCTCTTAGTATTGAAATCTGGACCCATCCAGATAAGAGTCTTCTTCATTTTACCAGTAACTACACTGTTTTTTTCTGCCTAGCGTTTGCAGGACAGAGGGTAGAGGAAGTGGGAGGCAGAGTCAATACTCCTCCTCTTCCTAACACTCCTACTGTTATTACTTCTGCTACTACCAACGCCACCACTTCTTGACTACTAGCTAAGATTCATTGGCATTTCCTATTTGCTAGACCTCATTCTATGGATTTAAATATACAACCAATTTAATCTTTATAGCAACCCTTAAGTAACTATTACTATCTCTACTTTACAGGTGAGGAATCTGAAACACAGCAGATATATAACTGCATAGGTTCAAAGCACTAGTATTTGGTAGTTAGAGTCTAAATCCATTTTATCAGACAATTAAAGCATTAGCAGTGCATTCTTGAAAAAAATATTCATTGGGCATATTCCAAAGTATAACTCTCTAATAAAATTTCCTCTAAGGAAACCGAGTGAATAACTGAGTCACTTGGCTAACTTTGACCTTGCAGTATTTACAGATTTCCCAAAATAGCATAATTCTTTTTTCTTTTTTAATGAGGAAACTTAGAGTCAGAAGCACAGCGGGATCATTTTCTGATTCCATGACTATTTTAAGATTTGTCTATTTTGTATAGTTGTGTAATAATAGGTTAATAATTAAGAACAAGTTCATGTTTTGTATCTGGAAATTTTGTCTTGCTTTGTTGTATTGGGATTCTTTTGAGAGGACATTAAAGTGATTTGAATTCTCTGACCCTCATTCCACTCTATAAAGAGATACCAGTCACCAAAATCCATACGAGCATCCTCTTGTTTTCCTATTTATCATTCCTCGTGCTCGGGGCAGTTATATTTCAAACTTTGGAGGAAGACTTTGAGGTGAATCGGCGACAGTTGGCAGTTAAACTGAAAAGTGATTTTCTGAAACATCGTGCTAATAAAACTCAACAAGAGGTCGAAAACTTTGTGCAGGTAAGAGATGAAGATCCAGTTCATTACAGAGTCAGAAGCCTTCTATCTCTACAGAGAAGCCATTTAATGTGAGCATTGTATGAAATGACTTCCTTCACTGAGTACTTTGTCAGGCATATGTAACGCCAATATTTTCTCTTAGACTATGATTTGATTTTAATTTTGCTCATGGTTTCTTTTTTTACAATTAATTTTTATTGATTTCAGAGTCTAAGGGAGAGGGAGGAAGATAGATCCATCAGTGATGAGAGAGAATCATTGATCGGCTGCCTCCTGCATACTCCCTACTAGGGATCTAGCCCACAATCCAAGCATGTACCTTGACCAGGAATCAAACTGTAATTCAACCACTGACCCATGCCAGCTGGATGCTCCTGGTTTCTTTTGAAGAGAATTTTTTTTTAGAAACCCCAGTTGATAATTCTTTTCTTTTGTGGTTTGCACTTTTTGTGTTCTAAGAAATATTCAGCTAAACCAAAGTCAGAAATATTTTGAGATATTATATAGTTTAGCTTTTCTATTTGTTTATATAATGTATTTCAAGGTTATTTTGGTCAATTATTTGAAGTAAGCATCAAGGTTTGTTATTTTTAATACACATATTTTATTGTTGCAGAATAATTTGCTGAAAAGACTACTTTTTTTTTAAATGAAATTACCATGGCAAGTTTGCTCGAAGTCAATTGATCAGGCTGTAGTTATGGATAAGGTGGAGTGAGTACATTCCACTCTCTCTCACACTGAATGTACCTGTAACACCTGGGAAGAGTATGCAAATCTGTTATTGAGGTATCTGAATAGTAAATAGTAGCAGCAATAGAATTTGAAGTACTGAGTGAGTTAAGCACCCCACCCCAGCCCTGTGCCCTCCCGTCTAATCTTAATGCAGCTGCAAACTCAGAAGTGAACCAAGAGTTCTAGGAGACATCCTCTAGTTCTGACTCAAGGATCAGGAAAGGGAACTCCTAACGCTCAGAGAGAATGGACATCCTCCCTTTTATTTCTTTTCTCCATTGACTTGCACCCCAGTTCCCCAGTAATGCTGTGGTGGCCACAGTCGTGACAGCAGCAACAATAGAAGCAGTGGGAACTCACAAAATTCTGCTCCCTGAAGCTGTCCTTTCAAGGCTAGAGCCAAACCCTTTTCCTTTTCTCCCTTCTTTTTCTGTCCTCTCCCATTTGGCCCCAGACATGGCATAGTCAAGGAGAACTTTGGTTTCTGGCTGGCAGACCTTAAAGGGGAGCAATCAGGAACGAGACAGTCACAGAGAGGAAGCTGTTGTGGCATTGACCCTATAAAATTGCTCAGATCAGACCTGCATGGACATTGGTTTAGTTTTCACACCAAAGACTCTGAGAATTGAACTAGTGGGTAGACCTGAATCTAGATCCCAGACTGATTTCTGAGTGATGGGCAGATGATACCGCAGAGGGTGTGAGAGATGATCTGACAATGGAAGTACATCCCACGGAATGTGAGTTGGAACTTGCAGTCTGAATCTAAACTAAATGACCTGCTCAAGTGAAAATGCCAACCGTCTCCATAGGATTTCAATAAGACTCAGAGTTTCATAACATAGTATTCAAAAAATACAATCTAAAGTACTCAGCACATGAAGAACCACAAAAATCTGGTGACAAAACCTCTCAGGTTTTGTTTGTCAAAAAAGGGTTTGTTTTGCCCTTTTTTTTTTAGAAGGTCATTGACATTGGCTATATCTTTCTAGTCAGCACTTCACAGCATAGCAGCTTCCTTCTTCAAAGCCAGCAAAGCAGAGAGAGTCTCTAGCAAGATCAGCACTACAGTCTCATATAATCTAATCACTTACGTGGAATCATGTACATCCTGTCATCTTTGATACATTCTGTATCACTAGAAATAAGTCACGGGTCCCACCCATCCACAAAGAGAGGGAGTCACACAAAGGCATGAACACCAGACCCTGGGGGCCAGTTTGAGAGTGTCTGCCACACTCAAGAAATTGTTTCTGATCAGCCTCACAAAGTTTCATCCTTTTCACGTGTGGGATGTCATTCAGCCAAAGAAAGTTTCAAAGAGAATATTCTCTGCAGACTTCTGTGTAACTTCCTCCTCTATGCAACTCTGCCCACAAGTTGTAGCCACCTCAACTTTACTGAACTCCAATGTCCATCTTCTCAGCTCAGCAAAATCACCATTCTGTCTTTGGTAAATTCTGCCCCTCACCCCATACCAAAGTCTAGAAATTATCTCCAAACAGCCTGGGCAATGGTAGTAATCACCTTGTTTTCCTCCTCTTAGTGATTACAGTTCTGAATTTCCTTTTGTCCAGTATTTGAAAGTAATTGCTTCCTATGTTGTGTGCAACGTTCTATCTCGGAGTATTTTACCACTGATTACCATTTCCCTAGTGCCCATCTCATATGTCATCCAAAAGTGTTTTTGTTCAACCTAATTTTTATTATGTTATTATAGTATTAAATATGCTTAATTTTTGTTTTGATTATATTGATTTCTTTATTCATTCCTCATTTCAGAGATAATTTTCCTTCCCGTGAAATGTCTTTGGTAAATTTTATGCATGAGAGTGTGCTAGTGATAATTAACTCTTTTTGTGTGTCTCTGTGTGTTTTGTTTTGGTCTAAAAATATATTCATCTCATCTTATTTCTTGAAAAATATTTTAGCAGACTGTGCAATGCTAGGTTGACAGTTGTTTTCTTTCAGAACTTGGGAGACATTATCCCATTATTGTATTGCTTTCTTCTGTTGTTTTCAAGTTTTCTGTCAATCTTATTGTCCATCATTTGTAGATCATTTTATCTTTTCTCTCTGACATTAGAGACCTTCTTTGGTTTTATGAACTTCTCTTGATCTCTGTTGTTTTATTGGTTTAATTCAACAGTCTAGATATGACTTTTTTATTATTATTATTTTGCTAGGGGTTTACTTCATGAATCGTTATATATATTTCTCTTATCAACTCTTGGAAATGCTGAGCCATTAATTTCTTTTAAATGATAATATGTTTGATCTATTTCTAGCCTCTATACACTCTTAACCTATCTTTTATATTCTCCACTGTTTTGCCTTTCTTGATTTGTTTTGAGAAATTCATTATGCTATATCCTTCATTTACTTATTTTCTCATTGGTTCCATCTTATTAGATGTGTTCAATTTTTAATTTCAGTGATTATGTTTTTCTTTTCTAAAAACTCTGTGTGGCCTTTCTTAATATTTATTCTTACATGTCTCTAATACCTTTGATTTTGTTAAACTTTTTAAACATATTTTATGTTCTTTGTTCAATTACTCAACATTTAAAGTCTTTAGAATTCTAATTTTGCTATTAGATTTTTCCAGTGACTCTCATAGTGGCATGAAATTTTTATCTTACTTTTGACTTTAATTAGAATACCTCTAATGTTTCTCTATTAAGCATGAAGCCACTGGAGTTTGTTATAGTTTCTCTCTGTCAAATCAAAACACTTATTCCTATTTACAACTTATAATAAATTTATTTTATTTTATCTATGTATTTATTGAAGTGATAAATATATGGTTTTCATCTTTATTATATGTTTAGATTAGTGATTCCTATAATGTAATATTTATTGAAATTCCTTAATGATAATATATCCTTCATAACTCTATGAGATTTGATTCTAATATTTAGAACTTGGGATTCTATACTTCTAGATACTCTATAATCCCCTCCCCCTCCTTCCTCCTTCCCTCCCTTCCTTTCCTGTGCTATTTATATCTGGTCTTCCTTCTTTCCTTCCCTGTGCTATTTATGTATGGTCTTACATATTATTGATTTCAGAGAAGGGAGAGGGAGAGAGAGAGAAACATCAATGATGAAAGAGAATCATTGATCGGCTAGCCAACTGGGGATTGAGACTGCAACCCAGGCATGTACCCTTGCCTGTAATTGAACTTGGGACTTCACTAAGCAGACCTATACTCTATCCACTGAGCCAAACTGGCTAAACTCATGTCTGACCTTGATTAGTGTTATATTAATTCTAGGATTCTATAAAGAATCAGGAAGCGTACAAAAATATCTTTCAATTATCCCGTTCATTGTACCACTTTTCCACTTCCATCTTCCTTTTCTTTTCTGTATTTGAGGTTTCATGAGGGTGTTTAGAGAATAAAGATATCAACATCTCTAACTGTTCATTACTGTTTATATTGTAAAGTAATTTGGCTGAGGTTCTTTTATGAACAGAATTCTATGTGTTTTAGACTTTCCAAAGATTGCTAGCCCTCTCATGAATTCCTTTCTTAATTTCCAATTCTGTGATACAATTACTATGTCCTTATTTCTTTTGTTCCCATCTCTCTCATGATTGGTTTGTTTACACTGGAAGTCTCTCTGCCGCTATCTTTGACTCGGATTTGCTAATTATTTAAAAATAATTGAACTTTATTAACATTTTAAATAATTGTGCTAAGTCTATATACATACTCTCACAAATTCCCTAAAAAATTGCTATAGCCATATATTAAACCCATTTACAACTTCTAAAACAGTTGACAACACTAATACAAATAAGACCTGCCATTATAAGTTATCATCATAAACATTTCTGTTTTGCTTGATCCTAGGGAAAATTTCCTATTTGACCCAATTAAATATGGATTTGGGTTTGAATCCAACTAAAATGGAACTAATTTTCTTTAGTGCCCTACTTAAAAAATATAAATTACACAACCCCAATTTTTATTCTTTCTCTATTTCATTTGTAGATGATGGCTTATTTTGTATTATTAGGAATACCTCCCACAGGAAATAAAACTGCTGCTGTCTCTTGGACTTTTACAGACTCATTTATAACTTGCATAATTATCGTATCTACAATAGGTAGGTATTGTACTTTTCTTTTTCCACTTAGGATGTTAAATATTTTAAAATTGTTTTGCATGAAGCATTACATCTACTATTTCCTGTACCTTTATACAGTATCTTAGATTTAATGAAATAAAGTAATTAGTTTAAGGGACACTGTGTCTACTAAGATAAAAGAGGAAAGCTAGCACTGTTTTGGCTGTCTGTAAAAAAAGGCAATTTTTTTTTTCCCTACATTTGAGTCCCTTAAAATCTTGAGACTATGGTCTCTGAACTAGGAATTACCTGGAATAAGAAAGGTTTCCCTCCACACACTTCAACAATAACAACAAAATGTTTCAAATCCAGAAAAAATGTTTCCAAATAAGCAAATGGGACTTAATTCTCTTCTCCCACTCCCCAAAAAGCTGCATCCTCAAGTCTTTAGGAAAAAAGGGGGGGGCTATGAGTGAGGCAAAAAAAAAATTACTATTATAAGATGCTCCTAAAATGCTCCTAAAAGGGGTAAGTTATAGATGCAGAACAGAGTGTATATGTGATCACATAGAATTATATAAAAAAGAAACCAGAATTTGAAATGATGGAGAAGGGAAGAAAGAAGGAGAAGGGGGAGAGAGGAGTAAGTACTTTCATTATACAATACCAGGAATCAGGAATTTGTAAATTTAAACAGAAGTTTAAGAATATTATTTAAAAGTACAAAGGCAAATACAAAAGAATGAAAAGTAGCAATATAAATATCAAACCTAGAGAGGAGCATGAAGAAGGTGGTGTATAAGAATTGAATCCCTGTATTTTATATCAAAAATATCAATAAAGTATTATCTAAAATTTAAAATTGATAAATCAGCACATGGATATGTAACCATATACATAAGTCTAATTCAATAGGATAGTTTTGAAGCAAAAATTTCACCACAAAATTGGTCTCACCCTGCAGATAGTGTCTGGCATTTTATATTTCTATGTCAGATAGCTGTTGGTATAGGTGTGGGCAAAACTTGTAGTTGAGTCAGTTTCACTGGGCTAACGGCAATTCTCAAAAGGAGACAAAACTGAAACAGACACATAGACACAGAGAACAAACTTGATGGTTACCAAGGGGAGTAGGTTAGGAGGTGAAGAAGCTAAAGGGATTAAGAAGTACAAATTGGTAGTTACAAAATAGTCACAGGGATGTAGAGAACAGCATAAATAATATAGTCAATAATCCTATCTAATAAAAGAGTTAAATGCAAATTGACTGTACCTCCACTACACCCACAAGCCATGCCCTCCAGCCAAACAGAGCAAGTATGCAAATTAACCCAATGAAGATGGCTGCAGCCACAGAGAGCATAGGAGAGAGGCCTAGGTTGCCTCTGGTGATGGAAGAAGTCAAGCTTTCCACAAACCCTGGCCATCCAGGCCTCTGCATAAGGCCACAAAGTTTTAATGGCAGCTGCAACTCAGCGAGGCTTGGGTTGCCCCTGGCAATGGAGGAAGCCAAGCTTTCTGCACACCCTGGCTTCTGCTTAAGGCAACAAAGTTTCAATGGCTGCCACCACAGAGCAAGCAGAAGGCTTAGCTCCACTCCAGGCTACAAAGTTTCAATTGTAGAAGATAAATAAATCCCAGATACCAGGATCTCTGCTTGGGTCACCAGGGAGCATGGCTGGCCTGCAAGCCACCACAGGCCCCTTACACAAGCCACCCCCACCCCAAGAGAACACCCACCCCGATCGAGGACACCCTTCAAGTCAAATCAGCTGGCTTCTACCCGTGTACCAGGCCTCTATCCTATCTAATAAAAGAGAGATATGCAAATTGGCCATCACTCCAACACACAAGATGACTGCCCCCATGTGGTAAAAAATTCCTGCCCCCATGCGGGCACAAGATGGCCACCACAAGACGGCCAGCAGGGGAAGGCAGTTGGGAGGGACCAGGCCTACAAAGGAGGGCAGTTGTGGGTGATCAGGCCAGCAAGGGAGGGCAGTTAGAGGGGCCAGGCCTGCAAGGAAGGGCAGTTAGGGGGGATCAAGCCTGCAGAGGATGGTAGTTAGGGGTGACCAGGCCGGCAGAGGAGGGAAGTTGGGGGTGACCAAGCCTGCAGGGAAGGACAGTTGGGGGAGACCCAGGCCTGCAGGGGAGGGCAGTTAGGGGTGACCAGGCTCACAGGGGAGGGCAGTTAGGGGCAAATAGGCTGGCAGGGGAGCAGTTAGGCATCAATCAGGATGGCAGGGGAGTGGTTAGGGGGTGATCAAGCTGGCAGGCAGAAGTGGTTAGGGACAATCAGGAAGGCAGGCAGGTGAGCATTTGGGAGCCAGCAATCCTGGATTGTGAGAGGGAACAGGCTGGGCTGAAAAACACTCCACAACCTGTGCATGAATTTTGTGCACCAAGCCTGTAGTCTCTCTCTCTCTCTCTCTCTCTCTCTCTCTCT
>JAAGEH010000076.1:25112895-25139733 GCA_011751065.1 Lasiurus cinereus | reverse complement strand
ATATATATATATGCCTAATATACAAATTGTCCACTGAGGCCGGAGTTTGACTGCTTGCTATGACATGTGCTCTAGCAGGGGGCGATGTGGAATGAAGAGAGGCCCCAACTAGCAGCTGGCAGCTGCTAGGGACCCTACCCATGCATGAATTTTATGCACTGGGCCTCTAGTATTGTGATAATTATGTATGGTGTCAGGGGGTACTGGTAATGTTTAATGTTTGGGGATATACTTTGTAAAGTATATGATTATCTAACTGCTAAGTAATATTGAGTGTAAACTGTAATTAATAAATAAAATTAAGTGTGGGGTAAGAGATCAACCAAAGGACCTGTATCCATGCATATGAGCATAACCACTGGACATAGTGGGTGGGTGAGGGCATATGCTGGGGAGTGGGAGAAGCCGGGGAGAAGTCAATAGGGGGGAAAAGGAGACTTATGTAATACTTGAAACAATAAAGATTAAAAAAAAATAGCCCTGGCCTTATATATTAATACTAGAGGCGCAGTGCATGAAATTTGTGCATGGGGAGTAATATGCCTTCAGCCCAGCCTGCACCCTCTCCAATCTGGGACCCCTCAAGGGATGTCTGGGTCTAAACAGGCAGTTGAACATCCCTTTCACAATCCAGCACTGCTGGCTCCCAAATACTCACCTGCCTACCTTCCTGATTGTCCCTAACCACTTCTGCCTGCCAGCTTGATCACCCCCTAATCACTCCCCTGCCAGCCTGATTGATGCTTAACTGCTCCCCTGCCAGCCTATTTGCCCCTAACTGCCCTCTCCTGTGGGCCTGGTCACCCCTAACTGCCCTTCCCTGCAGGCCTGGTCACCCTTAACTGCTCTTTCTTGCAGACCTGGGTCCCCCCAACTGCCCTTCCCTGCAGGCCCAGTCATCCCCAACATCCCTCCTCTGCTGGCCTGGTCACCCCTAACTGCCCTCCCCTGCTGGCCTGATCGCCCACAACTGCCCTTCCTTGCAGGCCTGGTCCCTCTCTACTGCCCTCTCCTGTTGGCCACCTTGTGGTGGCCATCATGTGTCCTTATGGGGGCAGGATCTTTTGACCACATGGGGGCAGTCATCTTGTGTGTTGAAGTGATGGTCAATATGCATATTACTCTTTTATTAGATAAGATAGAGGCCTGGTGCACGGGTAGGGGCCAGCTTGTTTGCCTTGAAGGGTATCCTGAGTCATGATAGGTGTTCCTTTGGGGTGTGGGGTAGCCTGGGCGAGGGGCCTGTGGTGGTTTGTGAGCAAGCCATGCCCCCCTGGCGACCCAAGCAAAGGCCCTGATATATGGAATTTATTTATCTTTTACAATTGAAACTTTATAGCCTGGAGTAGAGCCAAGCCTTCTGCTCACTCTGTGATGGCAGCCATTGAAACTTTGTGGCCTTAAGCAGAAGCCAGGGTGTGCAGAAAGCTTGGCTTCCTCCATCGCCAGGGCCAACCCAGCCTCCCTCCTGCTCTCTCTGTGGCCATAGCCATCTTGGTTGGGTTAATTTGCATACTTGCTCTGATTGACTGGTGGGTGTGACTGGTGGGTGTAGCAAAGGTATGATCAATTTGCATATTACTCTTTTATTAGATAGGATAGTATAATGTACATAATCAGCCTCTATTATTGAACATTTATGTTGACTCAGTTTTTTTTGTTGTTGTTTAAAGTATTACAAATAGTAGTACATATGTCTCCTTTTTTTTCTCCCCTATTGACCTTCCCCCGGCCTTCCCTACTCCCCAGTACATTCCCTAACCTGTCCCCCGCCCCCCCCCTGTGTCTTGTGTCTATTGGTTATGTTTATATACATGCATACAAGTCCTTTGGTGAATCTCTTACAGCGCTCCCCCCCCCCCGCCCCGCAACCTCCCCAGTCTTCCCGCTGTAGTATGACAGTCTGTTCATTGCTTCTTTGCCTCTGTATCTGTGTCTCCCCTCCCTCCCCCGCCCCCCACCCCGCTTCTTTTCTTTAAAACCATCTTTTGAAATAGCAATGGTGTGAACAACTTTTCTTCATTTTAGCCCACATTTCTTGATTATTTATTTGCTTAGGATAAGATCTAGCTAAATCATTGTGATTTTTTTGTTTGTTTTTATTAATAATGTGCAGTATGTACTGGGACTCTTAGAATACCAATGACTAAAAATTCGCCCTCAAAGCCTAATGGTAAATGTGCATATTATACCAAGCTTCTATATTGAGGGGCATTGCATTTATCTTTTTTTTCTCTTATCAGGTTATGGAACAGTTTTTCCTAGGACTTCTAATGGACAACTGTTCTGTGTTTTCTTTGCTGCAATTGGAATTCCTCTAACTATCATATTCTTTAATTATATTAGTAGATTAGTTTTTCTGCCATTTGAAAAACTTGCAAACTACCTTGAAGATAAGGGGGTAAATGAGGTAAGACCTCTCTCTCTCTCTCTTTACACACACACACACACACACACACACACACATACACACACACACCTGGTAGAAAAGTTTTGTTTCTTTAAATATATATATGGATTCACAACTTAGATTAACTAGGCACATGACATGTATAAATACTTACTGAACTCACATTGAATGCAATTTGTAGGAGTAGAATGAGCAAGTCATTCTGTGTGAGAAAATCCAGTGTTCCATCTATTTCCTCTTTGGTAATTAACTTCTATCACTGAACTTATAATAAATGAGTAATGGTGAATTGTGTATGAACTAAGTGATCTCAGAAGTCATTTAGTCAACTCCTTCCTTTTACAGAACAGGAAAACATTTCATAAAGGCTAGGTGGCTTGTTCAAGATTACCTAGAGAACCAGTGGCAGTGCCGGCACTAGTCCCAGAGATGTTTGGGTGAAGGCTTTGACCACATATCGTGTGGAATCATGTGTAGTCAACTCAGTAATTAACACAGGTTTTACCCTTTTTAAAATAATTACAATACAGTTATTTATTTAAATAATTGAGAATTTATTATTAAATCAATTTGTTGGCATGCTTTAAGGTATTTTGTTTTGTATAAAGGAATATAGAGAAGTAATTCCCTTCAGAGAGCCCAATGAAGCAAGCAAGATTTCCCTTAATCATTGATGTGATCAAGTCCTTACTCTTGGTCAGAGCACTTCACATTGGAGGCATCACTTTCTTTGTTCTTTCTTTGTGCCCTTTTTGGAGATCTATGGTTACTGTAGGATTTACTTTGTTATTTGATTGGCATTGCCACAAAAGAAAACACAGTACACCTTGGGCTCTAATGTGATCACTATAACAAAGTAGTATCAAAATATAAATCTCTTATGCAACTGTATCTTAAAAACCTAGCACTGTTATTTGTGGTACTTAGAACTTTATAGTTATATTTAAATTATATTTAAATTAAGTAAATGATATGTACATACATAAATGATAAATTTTCTAAATGTTTATTTACTTAGTGGAGCTTTTGAAGGCATAAAATATGGGATTTTATTTCTTTTGTTTGCCTTGTATCTCATATAGTGCTGGCCAGCAATAAGGGCAAAATATACTGAAGGAATGATAACTGATAAATCTATATATAATAAAGGACTAGAGACTTGAATCATATGATAAAAATAAATTGATAAAAAATATTTAAGATGAGTATCTTGATTTTGTTTGAAAATATAAATATATTTGTTCTGTGGGACTCTCTAAACAATAAATAACATATTTATTGATGCAAAATAGTACCCTGATC
Source organism: Lasiurus cinereus (assembly GCA_011751065.1). NCBI lineage: Eukaryota > Metazoa > Chordata > Mammalia > Chiroptera > Vespertilionidae > Lasiurus > Lasiurus cinereus. The sequence goes on along the minus strand of JAAGEH010000076.1, from coordinate 25,136,021 downwards.
TTTCAGCTGACAGTTGTTTAACTTACCTTATTAAGCAAGCAAGCAAGCAGGAAGGCATGATACTTTTTCTAGATTGGATGTCCTGGGCTAGGCTGTGGGAGTGTGGGCAGAGCCCAAAGAAGTGAGGAACTGTACCATGATATCTAGGCAAGGACAATCTTAGGAGGAAGTGGGGGCTGTTAAAGGTACATGAAAATTCATTTTAAATCAAAGTCTAGATGCAGAGAATAAAAAAGAAAGAACAGAAGAGAAGAAAAGTGATGGAAAAACAAAGGATGCCATACAGATGGTAGAACGATAGAGCCTGAACATATTCCCAGGGGTGAGATTATTCAAAGGGAGGATTCCTCTATAGGCTCTAAGCCTTTGAGCAATGAAGGGGTAGATAAGAACACTAAACTAATAGAGCAAACAATAGTTTTTGAATGCTACTTGTTTATGATATAACTGCTAACATTGTGTCTCTTTTTCTAATATATTTTAGAGCAGTGCTACTGTTTGGAAGGTGGTATTTTTCATTTTAACTGGATCACTTTTGTTTCTGCTATTACCACCATTTGTTTATATGTCATTAGAGAATTGGACTTACATCGAAGGAATTTATTATTCATTCATCTCCATAAGTGCTATTGGTTTAGGAGACTATACAATAGGTGAGTCTTAATAATCTTGAAATAAGACTCACTATCATAGCAACAGATTGAAACAGAAAGTTAAAAGAAAAAAAGAGGCTCAATTAAAAATGTTAACAGATTTCTTTGAATGTTAAGATAAAGGTCAATTCTTTTAAAATAAATCTCCAGTGTCTGAATAAACCCACCCATCCTCCTTCCTCTCTTTTCACACAGTTATCACTATCAGAATATGATACAAAATAATTCATTTTAAATTAAATATTTCTGTGTAATCACACATGATAAACAAAAGGCATATGTAATCAAAATACCAGGCTTAAGAGATTAATCCTATATCTTGTACCTTACATAGCTTTTCCAAAATTTATTTCAAATTCCTTCCTAAAATAAAGATGGGAAAAGGGAAGAAGTAGAGCCATACAGACGGTAGGTGTGTCATAAATATCCATGGTTCACACTTAAAATAGCTCATCAGTTATTTGGGGTATAGAATTCTAAATTGGTACTTATTTTCTTACAGTATTTTAAAGGTGCCATTCCATTGTCTCTGGCTTCCATCATTTCTGATGGTAAGTCAGCTGTATCTTATTGTTGGTCCTTTGAAGTAAGGAGCCTTTCCCTTCCCCATCCCTCACCTTCACTTACTTTTAATCTTTTCTCTTTGTCTTTGGCTTTCATCAATTTAACTGTAATTTATTTTAGTGTGGTTTGCATTGTATTGATTCTACTTGGGGATAACAGAGATTATTGAATAGAAGAATTGAAATATTTTATCAGTTTTGAAAAATTTCAGCTACCATGTATTTGAATGCTGATTATTCCTTATTCTCTCTTCTACTTCTGGGACTCCAATCACATGAATGTGAGACCTCACTGCATTTCAGGTGTTCTAATAAGCTTCCTGTATTTTTCCATATTCCTCTCTGACTTCACTTAAGACATCTTCTATTTATCAACTTCTAGTGTACTAATTCTAATTCCTGTTATTTGTAATGTGCTTTTAAATTTATATAATGAGTTCTTAATATTAATATAATGTTTTTGTTAGTTATAACATTTCCATTAATCCCTCCCTTTTAGTAGGTTCCCATTCTTTGGTGAAATTCTTCACCTTTTCATCCGCTTTTCCATATTATCTTACATTTTTTAAAAACCATAATACCCTGGCTGGTGTGGCTCAGTTGATTGGGCATCATCACATGAAGCAAAAGGTTGCTGGTTCAATTCCCAGTCAAAGGCATATGCTCTAGTGTGGGCTGGATCTCCAGTGGAGGGCATGCGGGAGGTAGTCAATCTCACATCATTGTTTCTCTCTCCCTTTTCTTACTCTCTCTAAAAATAAATAAATTATTCTTAAAAAAAACATAATTATAAAACAATTTTCTACTTCAAATTCTGTATTTTTATTTCTAGCATTCTTATTTTCTTGCCATTAATTTCCATTTTTCTGCTGAAATTTCCTCCAAAATTTTTCTATATTACCTACTCTTTCTACTCTATCCTTTATCACATTTGTCCTGGTTATTTTAAATCTTTCTGATAATTCTAATATTTTGTCTATCTCTAAGACTACTAACTTATTTTCTTTTAATAATGTGTCACTGATTTTCTTCTTTTTCTAAGTTTTCATTTTACCCCAGCCTGTGTGTAAAGGAGCCATGCAGATTGCAGGAAATAATGTGCACCTTCAGAAAAAGGCTTTATCTTCTTCTCAATTACTAGTATGAGATGGCGGTGTGGTGGTGAGGCAAAACTATTGAATCTTCAGATGATCTGGTTCTGGGCTTTGTTGCAGCTTTACTTAGATTAAATTCATCACTGGGTTGGGGTATTTTGAGACCCACCCAAAACAAACTCTTCAGCAAGGCATAGAAGCTGAGACCCAATGACACTAGAGGCAATCAAGGGGGATTACTCTCTAGTTATGGTCTACTCATAGCTATTTGGGTTCTGGGGTGTTCTGTGTGCTCTCTGGACCCCAGTTTCTCCCTTTTGTCAACTTCCGCCTTTATTCTTTGAAAGCCTGATATGCTTCAGACAGATTCCCTGAGTTCTCCTCCAGGCTTCAGTGGACAAGCTCTCTTGCCCATAGTGGGTATCATTCTGTAGGAAAGAAAGCAGCCATGAATTATCTTCTCTCCTAGGGAGGGATTGTCACATTCTAAAATTTAGTTTATTTAGGGTTCTTTTTCATATCCTCAGCTCTCAGACTTTAAAAAAAAATAAAACTATAATATTATAGTGTAGCTTATTTCATTTTTATCTTTTTGTTAGTGTGGGATGACAATATCTTGTGTCTTTCTACATATTAAATCAAAAGGTCCTTAAATTTCTTTTTAATTAGTAAAATATATACTCAGATGATGGCAATAGATTGGACTCCCATTCTTAGGTATATTTTTCTTTTATTAATGTGTGTGTGTGTGTGTGTGTGTGTGTGTGTGCACGCGCGCGTGCGCGCACATGCACACATATGTGCACAGGTGTGTGTGTTTTGGGAGTCAGTGTTTTGAAGAAGCTGGATCAGAGATAGTTAACTAAATATCATTTGAAACTGAAAGTGAGTGCAGCCTTTCAATTATATTTATTCTCTGATCATTATGCTCCATAAAGCTTTGCTGGTTAACTTATAAAATTATAAAGAAATATTGAGTAATTTAATGTCTGATCATTTAAACTGTTTCTTGTTATTTATGCTCTAATAAGCACAGTCAAATTGTATTTTTGTGATAAATCACTATGTGTTATTTGTCTCTGGTCACTTCTCTTTGACTACAAAGTTCATCCTCTTTCAGCTCCCCCCACTCCACCCCGCCCCATACATATACTATAAATGGCTCATCATGAAAAATAAATGACACCACGTGAAGGAACTATAAACGTATGAGGATTGTTGAATTATAAGTGGCTTTCTTGTTTTAAAGTGTTATACCAAGATTGTTAATGACAAAAGCAACGAATTTATGGAATTTTAGACTCAGAAATATAATTAAGTGGCCCAGGGAAATGTACTGTTGTATTTTCTTTCCAACAAGATCTGAATTCCATTTTAAATAATGTTGTTATATGTTTATTTTTTTCTTACCTCATTTTTAATAGTTTCCTAGCAGTCACAAGTAAATTGCTTCATAGAAAAATATTATACTTACTGCAGGATTTAAAAAGATGATTTTCAAAGGGTAAAAGAAAGTTTTAACCTCCAGATGTGCTCTAAGAAAAAAATCTTAGTATTTGCAATTTAAATTTTATTCTTTCCATGAAAGCAGGGACATTTTTAGATATACTTTATTTTCTAATTTGTTTTTTTTGGATTAAGGAGGCATTTCTTCTAGGTAGAAATGAGTGGCAAGAAAATTTTATGGGGAAAGTCACCATCTGATGATTTGCATGTTATTTGGTTCCTCTCTTTAGTTTCAAATCCTACGAAAGAAAATCAGAGCATCACCTACTCAATCTTGTTATTAATTTGGAACACCCACGGTCTGGTCTGGATTGCTCTTCTATTTAACTTGATAACCAAATTCTTTTATGAAATGGAATTAAAGCTAACTGAGGACTCATCTGAAGTAGAACTTGAAAGAGAAGAAAAGGAGACAGATGCTAACAGTCAATTTATTTAGTAGGTTTCCTCCATGCAGACTGCAGAGGTCTCCACAGAGCCCTTTCTGCTGGGGTCAGACCAGGGAGGAGGACCACAAAAACCACCTGCTGTTTCTCCATAACCCTCTCACGTGAGTTGCCTTTCCACATCAACATTTCACTTTGATTGTCATTGAGAAAACTATATATCTCAACAAAATATATATATAGTTTTAACATATAATGCATATCTCCACCTTTACTTGTCTACTTTCCCCACCTTAGGCTCACTCCCTGGTGGATCCGCACTGGCATTTGTGTAAATAGAAGCTTATTCTGAAAACTGTGTTTCCATGTTTTTCTACCATGTATTTCAATAAAAATAGAAATATGCATATATGAAACGATGGAGCTATTTTCATTGGGTTCTGTTTCTCGCACACAGTATTTCTAATGATCAATCAAGGTTTCTTTGATAGTATGCGTATGTTTTGATTAAGTGAGGCCATTCTAATCTTCATTCAAGTCCAGGGCTCTTTATGGTGTATTTACAAAGCTGTTCATGGTGAACCTGCCTGAAGATCATCCAGACTGCTCCTTGCTTTTCTCTTTTGCTGCTACGTGCAGCAGAGGATCTTGTCCGGATGCCGTCTTCCTGAGAGCGATAATCTGGATACGTGAACATGTAACCTGAGAGCCCAGGCCAGACTTACCCTACGTCACCCCACAGTCCTGGAGGACATGTCTAGTTCAGTGATAGGGACAAAGCAGGAAGAATCAGGATTAGTCCTTTGGACAGGAAATGCTTCTCAAAGACTTGAAGGGATTAACTCCAGATGGCCCAGAGAGGAAAGGGAGCCCTTCTAACCACTACTGACACAGGCCTCCAGCAGTTTGATCAGAACATTGGCAGAAGAGAAGTTACTTTGTACTTTCAAGAGAGAAATGGGACTTATAGGATATAAACTGCAGACTAAAATAGCTAAGAGAACATCCTTCAACTTAAAATCTTCGTTCAGGTAAATGTAGTATAAGTCATATAAAATAGCATAATAAAATTAAGAATAAATAAATACGTTACACTTTTTTTTTCTTGTTGTTAATCCTCACCCGAGGATATTTTTCCGTTGATTTATTTTTAGAGATAGTGGGAAGGAGGAAGGGAGGAAAAGAGGGAAAAACGGAAAAAGAGAGACAGAGACAGAGAAACATCGATTGATGTGAAAGAGACACATGGATTTGTTTCCTCCTGCATGTACCTCAACAGAGCCAGAGATGGAACCTGCAACCCAAGTATTCACCCTTGAATAGGAATAGAACCTGCAAGGTTTTGGTATGTGGGCAGACACTCTAACCACTGAGCAACATCAACCAAGGCAAACATGTTATACTATTATATTACAATCAGAGTGATTATGAATGAGTGTAACCTTTTTGTATAAAATGGACAAATAGAAGTGGTCCAATTAGTTTCCTTTTCAATACGCTTAAAATAAACAGGTAGACGTATTTCACGTTTTTGATAAAAAAATTTATTTGGGACACGTATGGGTAGGGTAAATCAATAAGAGGTCTTATTTGGAACCTTGTTTTGGACAGTTTACTGGTTGCTTTTTATCCCAGAGTTGCTATTACCTGCTGTGATGCAGTGTTTCAAGAGAAAATGTAATTGTAACAAGGGTTCAGAATTAAATTTTTAATTCATTAAGAAAGAGTAAGTATGTATGACAGGAGCCATAAAAGAATTCAAACCAGAAGAGAAATGGAAAGGATAAAGGTCATAAGAGGTCAAGGCTCTGTTAGTAAGAAAAAAAAAAAAAGCCCAAGTACCTTTGTTGAGATTTACCCTTACCACCTCTTCCCCACCTCACCACCACCACCACCCCAGTCAGTTCCTAGAGTGTGTCCATTACCAAAGCTTCGCAAACTCCCTGATCCATGGTTTGTTCAAGGCAGGTTTCACTGCAAGGGCAGGGCCTCATGAAGAGGTTCGGGCCTCTAGGCATATTCTAAACTTTCAGACAGAAAGTGTACCTTCAGACACTGTTCTAACCACCTTTTCTTTCTGGTCCCAGGAGGTATAGAAAACCCATGCCCAATTCCTTCTCAAGCAGGGTAGATATAAGAGTTGTGCTTACTATTTTAATTTTTTAAAATTCTGTTACTTCATTTTGTTAAACAATTTCCAATTAACTTGATCATGTGTAAAGCAGGGTTTTCATTTTCCCATGCCTGGTGAAATCCTAGCTGGTTAGTTCCCAGAGCCAACACTTAGACTAGCACCATTTGTTCTACCAACAGCTACTTATCTGTAGATATAACATCTAAAAACAAAGAAGTGTCTCTAAAGGACTGGCCTTAAGAAGAAATACTTTTAAAGTGATTGCTAATGTTATAGTCCAGTATCTTTCCCTTGCCCCCCACCCTGCTTTTTTAATCTAGAAAGGAATATTACAAACTCACCTACCTTAGAATATGGATTTGACACTGTTTGTTGGTCATGCTCTCAAAATCAATAAAAATATTTCCATATTTTTAATAGGAGTCTTGACACGTTGTTTTTATTTGTTTGTTTTGCTCTACTTTGTGGAATATTTTCTTGGCTTTATCTTCTAAACTGTTAATTTTTTTGTTTGGAGATAATTTTATATTCAAGGGCTGTTTAAAAAATGTGCTGCTTATTTGTTTTTCTTGTCATCCAATTCTTATTTTTAAGAAGAAATATTTTCATGAAGATTCTCAGGAGACTAATTGGGTTCTCCCTTTTTCTGTGAACCATCTATATTTCCTTCAGACCCATTTGCTTCTGACGGTTTAGTTTGGTCTCTCATTTTAGAGACTAGTCTCAGTAACGCTGTGGTCTTAACATGTTCATTAATATCTGAGAATGCACATGGATAAAGCTCTAATGACTGGTGAGATTTGCTTTTAGATGACCGGAAGGGGATCATTGCCAGAATGTAGAAGTCCTTACTTCTGAGGTACTGAATTTCTTCAGAGACGCATCCTCAGACAAAGGGGAAATACAGAATTAAAAAGGCAGATACAGATTGCACAGAAGATACAGGAAAGAATTAAAAATCTCTAGATCGTTTTGAAAAATTATCTTCTACCAAATGCTATGTGTTACAACTCAGCATCTATTTTTGAGAAAACATTTTATAAGCTAAGCTAGAAAGAGATTGAAGAATCCCTTTTCTTGACAGAGGTCATCTTTCAGAAATAACCAGAGATATACCAGAAAAAAAAATCAAGTTATCTTTAATGACAACGTAAACATTATTCTGAAGGCATTTGATGCAATAAAGATAAAGGAGTAATAAATTCTAGAAAGGATGTCAAACATTATTATTTCCGTAGAATATCTAAGAAAACAACTGAGAAACTATATCAACCAACAACAACTAGAACATTAAATCAAATGGGAGTCAACCATAAGAGTGCCATGCTGGGATAAAAATAAATATTCAAAACCTAATACATTCCTTATATATTACAAATTATTTTAAAATATGATGGCAAACATAAATGTTCATGTCTTTTTTTTAATACTCTATTCAGGTAAAACATACTGATAAAGGGGGAAGAACTTGAGCAAACAAGAGATCTCAACAGATTTCTGGAAGAAAATTTCTAACAAAGGAGAAAATCTAGGTGACCTTGGGCTTGGGGATGAATTTTTACATCTACAACACCAAAAGCACAATCCATGAAAGAAAATATTTGATAAATTGAATTCTCATTAAAATATAAAACTTCTGCTCTGGCAAAGACAATGTTAAGAGAATGAAAAGACAAGCCAACAGACTGGGAAAAAATATTTGCAAAACACACATTCAATAAAGGATTATATGCAAGATATACACAAAGAAACCCCTCTTAAAATCAACAGTAAAAAAAATAGGCAAAAGAATTGAACATACACCTCATCAAAGAAGATATACAGATGGCTAATAAGTATGGGAAAAGATGTTAAAAATTAAATGTCATCAGAGAATTGCAAGTTAAAATAATCTATAATAATAAAAGCATAATATGATGATTAGACTGGAAATCCTTCCAGATGTCCTTCCTTCTGTACAAAGTTGTGGCAGGTGGGGACCGAAGCAGAGGCCCACAGCCGCCATGGCAGCAGGGGCCGAGGCAGCTGCAGCGACTCTGGGGGCCAGCCCCTTGCATGAATTCTGTGCATCGGGTCTCTAGTAATTAAATAAAACAACACACCTAGCAGGGTGGCTTAAGTTCAAAATGCTGACAGCACCCAACGCTGGTGAGGATGTGGAGCAATAAACAGAACTTCACTCATAGATAGTGGGAATGCAAAGTGATACAGTCACTTTGGAAGACAGTCTGGTAGTTTCTTACAAAGGTCAACACAGTCTTACTATGTAGTCTAGCATTAGTGCTGTTTGGCATTTACCCAAATGAGTTAAAAATGTATGTTTCAACCAAAAACCTGCGCACGAATGTTTATATCAGCTTTTTTATAACTGCCAAAATAGATGAATGGATAAAGAAACAATACATCCACACCTGGAATGTTATTCAGCAATAAAATTAAATGAGCTATCAAGCCATGAAAAAAAAAAGCAGAGGGAAAACTTAAATGCATATTAGTAAGTGAAAGAAGCCATATGAAATGATTGCACACATTGTATGGTTCCAAATATATGACATTCTGGAAAAGGCAAAACTATAGAAACAGAAAAGATCAGTGATTGCGAAGGGTTCAGGGGAAGGAGAGGAGGGCTGAGTGGCTAGAGCACAGGGCATTTTTAGAGCCGTGAAACTTTTGTGTGATACAGTGATGGTGGACACATTATATTATGCATTGTCAAAACCCATAGAACTGTACAACCCAAAGAGTGAATCTTAATATAAACTATGGACTCTGGTTAATAATAATGTATCAAGTCTTAACCGGTTTGGCTCAGGGGATAGAGCATCGGCCTGTGGACTGGAGGATCCTAGGTTCAATTCTGGTCATGGGCGTGTACCTTGATTGCTGGCATATCCCCAGTAAGAGGTATGCAGGATGTGGCTGATTTATGTTTCTGTCTCATCGATATTTCTAATTCTCTATGCCTCTCCCTTCTTCTCTGTAAAAAATCAATAACATATAAAAAATAATAATAATGTATCGATATCAATTAATCAGTTGTAACAAATGCACCATAATAATGCAAGATGTTAATAGGAGAGGCAACTGCTTTGGAGAGGATGGAAGGAGGAGATATATGGGATATCTCTATTTTCTGCTCCATTTTTCTATAAACCTAAAACTGCTCTTTAGATGTCCTTTGATAGATTGGATAAAGATGTGGTATATATAATGGAATACTTCTCAGCCATAAGAAAAGAGGAAATACTGCCATTTGCAACAACATAGGTGGATTTTGAGAATATCATGCTAAGCGAAATGGGACAGAAAAAGTTAAGAACCATTCTTATGTGGGATGTAGAACTGAAAGCAACAAATGACCAAGTAAGACAAATAAATAAAAACTCATAGACACAGACAACAGTATGTTGGTTACCAAAGGGAAAGAGGGAGTGTGGGGTTGTAAAGGGTAAAAGAGTCAAATACATGTTGGCAGGAGATTTGACTTCATGTGGTAAACACAATGCAATATACAGATGATCAATCATAGAATTTTGCACTTGAGTCCTATATGATTTTGTTGATCAATGTCACCCCAATAAATTTAATTTTTAAAAGTCTATTAATTTGAAAAGAAACCACTGAATTGGTATTTCTAAAGTAAATATGGCATTTTTAAAAAAACAACAACACTATGACTTTAGAGAAAAATAGAAAGTTAAGTGAAATCTGATCCCAATATTTTTGCCAGGGTCCAAAGAAACCTGGCATTTTGTCAGCCATAAAAACCAGCTATGGCTCCAGCTGGTTTGGCTTAGTGGATAGAGTGTTGGCCTGCGGACTGAAAGGTCCCAGGTTCAATTCCAGTCAAGGGCACATGCCTAGGTTGTGGGCTCAATCCCCAGTAGGGGGCAGGAGGCAGCCAATCAAAAATTCTCATCATTGATGTTTCCATTATTCTTTCTCCCTCTCGCTGAATAAAAAAAAAATATTAAAAAAAAATCATTGTGCTTACCCAACCAGTGTTATTCAGTGGTTAAGCATTGACCTATGAACCAGGAGATCACGGTTTGATTTCCAGTCAGGGCACATGACTAGATTGTGGGCTCCATCCTCAGTAGGGGGCTTGCAGGAGGCAGCCAATCAAAGATTCTCTCTAATTATTGATGTTTCTATCTCTCCCTCTCCCTTTCTTTCTGAAATTAATAAAAAACAGTGTTTTAAATCATTGTGCTCTAATGTATATTTCATGCTGACATTTTTTTTCTGACCCTACTTTTTGTAACTAGTATGAAATAAGGTTTATTGTCTATGGACTTCAACTGTAATTTGTTCCCAAAATGAAATCCATTAGCATAAAAGTATTATGGGTTTCATTTATTGGTTGGTTAATTGATTTTTTAAAGTGGGCTTTATTTTAAAACAGCTTCATCCTTAACCTAGACCTTTCTAGGCACGGGAAGTACCTAGAGATCTCTGCTTGAACATCAACCTTTAGACACTGCACCTGAAGCCTTCTTTCAAACCACCACAGTCTCTCACTAGAGTGATACAGAAGCTTCCTAACTGCTTTCTGCCCTTTCCATATTTTCGTTCTATCCTTAGCAGGGCAACTAGAGAGGTTCTTTAAAGCATAAATCAGAACACATCACGATTCTACCAAAATCCTCAGGAGTCTCATCCCACTCTGTTCCAGCCATGCTAGCCTCCTTGCTGTCCCTGACACCTTTCTGGTTTCTCTGCCTGGAGTGTTCTTCCTCTATACATGCTGTTGGCTGTCTCCCTCCCTCCAAGTTTTTGCTTCAGTTTTTTGGTGTGGCCCATATTGATCACTACATTTTGAATGTTTCTCTTCTTCTCTTATATGTAGAAATTATTTTCTAACATGCTATTTTAACTTGTTTTTATTTATTATACTTATTGTCTTCCTCTCCTAAACTGCAAACCCATTTAGGGAAGAGATTTTGTTTGCTCTGTTCACAGCTGTATGCCCAACATGTAAAGTTTGCTAGAAGCCTAGTAGGTTCTCAATAAATATTGGTATTGGTTGAATTAATAAAATGGGTAACGGTGCCTTCTAAGAGAAAACTTCTTCTTGGGGTTTCAATAGCAAAAGCCATGGTTTTCATAGATATGAAACAATTATTTTATCCAATTCACCTTTCTAGCAGAAATGGTCCTCAATGTGAACTGCACAGCTATAGTATGTAGAAAATGTTAGATGTGGCCACTGATTCTTTTGAATAATTTTTGAAGGTCCTCTAGGCTACATATCACAATCATGTAAATAACAATTTGTTTCCCAAGAGCAAGTGATAAATATAAGCCTTCTTCCATGTTTTTATTTGTGGTGGTCAACTTTTCTATAATGGTATTTCCAGATCATACACTTGTTGCATATTTTTAATTACTGGTTTTATGGTGCAATGTATTCTGAAGTCAAAGAAGCAGATCTGTTTATTACCTTTCTAAAATCAGAGTGGTTATTGCACATTTGTAATGCCATTTAATGCATAAGAAATAGTAACTGCTTCCATCAATTGAGTTCATACTGACACCTGGAGGCTCAGTTTGGTACTACATCAGGGCTATTACATTTTATCAGAGCACTCCGTGCCTTCAACCAAAATAATAGAACATTAAAAATATCAAAAAGTAGTAAAAATTTATTTTGAGTGATTTTTCACTTTTACATAAACCTCTGTTGCTTGGGAAATTGAGGGTGTAACTCCGGGAAAAGAATAACAGTAACTGTTGCTAACATTTCTTGAGTAGAGCCAGACGTCAAGGCAGCATACAAGTGCTTTACTTGTAGTAATTCTTTTTTTTTTCCCCCTTAAATCTTCACCCGAGGATATTTTTTTCATTGCTTTTCAGAGAGAGAGAGAGAGAGAGAGAGAGAGAGAGAGAGAGAGAGAGAGATATCAAAGTGAGAGATACACATGGATTGGTTGTCTCCTCCACGCGCCCTGAGGGGGGCGGGGAGCGAATCTGCAAACTAGATACAGGTAGTGCCTTTGACTGGAATCAAAACCATGATCCTCCTGGGTGTAGGTTGACACTCTAACAACTGAGCAACTGGCCAGGGTGCAGTAACTCATTTTATTCTTCAGACCATCCTATAAAACAGAGACAGTTATCATCCTCAGGTGAGATGCAGGCTCAGAGTGGCTAGTAAGTTTTCAAGGTCACCTCACTAGTCATGGCAGAGCAAAACTTGAACCCAAATTGGTGTGCTTTCAGCACCTCGTTGCTACTGTTGTAGTTTTTGCAGCAAGGACCATGTTGTGGGATCAAGAGAAAACGAAGGCCGAAACCGGTTTGGCTCAATGGATAGAGCGTGGACCTGCGGACTGAGGGGTCCCAGGTACGATTCCGGTCAAGGGCACGTATCTTGGTTGCAGGCACATCCCCAATAGGGGGCATGCAGGAGGCGGCTGATTGATGTCTCTCTCTCATCCATGTTTCTAACTCTCTCTCTTCCTCTTTGTAAAAATTCAATAAAATATAAAAAAAGAGCGAGAGAAAAAGAGAGAAACAAAGAATAAAGTGCTCTAGGTCATTCCCACGGGAGCTGAGTTGCATAACTTCCTGAGTCATAAACGATCAAAACATGCCATCAAAATTTTTTTCTAAGGAGGAGAATCGGTGGGAGGAGGCAGGAATGTCTCAAAAGCAGTATCATCATTTGCAAACATAAGTTTGAGGCTTACTGGTTTCTTGGGTAAAGTCAGTCAGGCCCAGTCCTAACCTAATGCGAAACTGAGATACCAGTGGTTGGAGGCCACGATTGCGCAGGGCTTCAAATATGGATCTCCAAATGGGACATACTGAACACAATGAAAGATGATGATTTTCATCTTACAGTTTTATGTGTCTCATTAAATGAATTTCCAACCCCATCATGTATTATGAATGTATAACTCTTGTCAATATTGTAATTATTTTCTAAATAGCATGTGTTGCACTATTTTTTGCATTGAAAGTATTCATTTATGAAGTGTAGACATGCTCTATTTCAAAAAGTATATCTATATTCTGTCACTAACTTTTAACCTAAGATCCTCCTGAGATAGAAGGAATCCATGTCTCCATTGGCTTTTTCAATGCTCTAGGTCCCAAGCACACAATTACACTTAAAACATTTAGCCAAGAAAGTGTTCACCTTTCTTTAAGGACCCTCTTCCCAAACTTAGCCTTTCCTTCCAGTAGTTTCTCTAAGGTACCGGCGAGCCTTTATAAATAAGTCAAAATACTTCAAAAGCTAAAGGTTGGGTTGAAAAAATATGTAAGAAATTAGAAGAAGGTACTTTGCTTTTGGGAGCTGGCTGGTTAAGTAATGAACTCTACTCAGAGCATTTGGCCAGTGCGGTTCTTATACTGGGGATTTAGTGGGCATCAGTGTCTCTCAATGATTTAATACTCCCAGTAATGAGGATATGCTTGTTTTAGAAAGACAAAAAAGCTTTTTTTTAAAAATTATATTAAGGTGGTAACAATATCTCAAAAGAAAGTTAATGAATTTTTTTATTGTTGACAGTATTATAGGTGCTCCCCAATTCTCTACCTCCTCTTAGCTCTCCTCCTCATAGCCCCTGTCCCACCTCAGGCCTTCAGCACACTATTGTCTGTATCCATTGGTTATGTACATATGTATATAAATCCTTTGGTTGAGCCCTTCCACTCTCTTCTCCTCCCTCCCCCAGCCCCCACTGAGATATATCAGCTTTCTCCAATGCTGTTGCAAAGGATAAGAAATGCTTTTTTACAGCTGCATACATATGCCATTGTGTAAATGTACCACTGCTTTTTTATCCACTCATCCACTGATGGGCACTTGGGCAGTTTCAAAATCATAGCTATGTAAATAATTCTGCTAAGAACATAGTGGTGCATATATTCTTTCTGATTAGTATTTCAGGTTTCTAAGGATATACTGTATTCCCTTAAGTGGGATAGCTGGATCAAACAGCAGTTTCATTTTAAATTTTTTTGAGGAAACTCCATACTGTTTTCTGTAGTGCCTGCACTAGTCTGAATTCCCACCAGCAGTGCACAAGGGTTCCCTTTTCTCCACATTCTCACCATCACTTGTTGTTTGTTGATTTATTGATGATTGCCATTCTGACAGGTGTGAGGTATTATCTCATTGTGGTTTTAATTGGCATTTCTGTGATGATTAGTGATGTTGAGCATTTTTTCCTATGTCCATTGGCCATCTGAATGTTCACTTTGGAGAAAGGTCCTTTGCCCATTTTTTAATTAGATTGTTTGTCTTCCTTTGGTTGAGTTGTATGTGTTCTTTATATATGTTGGAAGTTAACCCCTTATCAGATGTATCCTTGGAAAATATTTTTCCCATTCAGTGGGTTCTCTTTGCATTTTGTTGATGGAAGCTTTCATTGTGCAGAAGATTTTTTTATATATATAGTCTTATTTGTTTAGTTTTTAATTTGTTTCTCTTGCCCTAGGAGATGTATTAGTAAAAATTCTGCTACATAAGATGTCTGAGATTGTACTTCCTATGTTTTCTTCTAGGGTTTTTATGGCTTTGTGTCTTACATTTAACTCTTTTGCCCTTTTTGAGTTAATTCTTGTGTATGGGGTAAGGTACTGATCTAGTTAATGAATTTTTCAATCAAGATTTATTGTAGGCTTCACAAACATTGATAGGCACACTGTTTTCTCTCTTCCTGTTCCTAGACATATGCCTGAAGATCATAAATGAGAGGGATACTTCTTACACTTCCTCCCTTCATGTTTCCCTCTGTTACAAACTCATGAACTCAATGTATTTATAATAGCATTTTGGCAAAAAACAGTATCTGTCTACCAGCTTGGGAAAGAAAGGAAGGCCTATTAGGACCAAGACAGTCACTTCTCTATTGTACCTATATGTGATTTCTGTGAACTAATTAAAGATATTCATTTCAAAAATCCTTTATGTGTCCTTTCTTGGGCAAATATAATCTGCTATTATCAATATCACTTACTTGAGAATCAAATATAAAAATGTGGTTAGTTGGGATCAGAGATAACCAAGTTGAAAAGCTCAGTAACCCTTGACTCCTTGCATCCCTTCATACATTTCACCCAACCTCTCCCACAAATAAATAAATAAATAAAGTCACTCTTACTCTTCATAGAAGCACTAAAATCATTCCTAGATGTTAACCACACTGTCACAATACACAACCCCTCAAATGTGCCTTCCAGAATATGGTTAGAATGATTTGGCTAAGGGTGGTGTGTCTTATGTTAAAGGGACTGGAGTATGAACCATAACCCTGTCATTTAATAGCTGGGGGACTTGGGTAAGCTCTACCCTCTAGTTTCACATCAGTAAAATGAAGATAA
Source organism: Lasiurus cinereus (assembly GCA_011751065.1). Lineage (NCBI taxonomy): Eukaryota > Metazoa > Chordata > Mammalia > Chiroptera > Vespertilionidae > Lasiurus > Lasiurus cinereus. Next base: position 25,120,349 of record JAAGEH010000076.1, on the reverse strand, counting down.
TTATATTTAGCTTATAAAGTGCATGAGTACATTTCTGTATTAACTAATAATAGGGGTTTCTATACAACTTTATATTTCAGCTAAGTGTTAATCAAAATGAATTAACCTTTTAAAAGATGGTTTTCTGATGGAAACTGCGATAGTTAATGCGTCAACTTCACTAGGCCACAAGATCCTCAGATATTTAGGTGACCATTATTCTAAGTGTGTCTGTGAAGGTGTTTCTGAATGAGATTGGCATTGGTATTGGTACTGAGTAAAGCAGATTGCTCTCTCTAATGTGGGTGGGTCTCATCCAATCTGTTGAAGGCCTGGCTAGAACCAAAGACACGGTATGGGAGAATTCACTTCCTCTGTTTGACTGTTTTTGTTCTGGGATATTGTCTCTCCTGGCTCTCAGCACTTAGGACCCAGACTAGAACTATCCAACTGGCTCTCCTGAGTCTCCACTTGCCAACAGCAAATCAGGCTCCACAATCAAGTGAGCCAATCCCTTATAATAAATCTCTTTATATACACTGCCTTGACTCACGATGGGGTTACATCCTGATAAAGTAAAAAATTCAGTGAGTGATGAAAAAAAAGAAAAAGAAAATGCATTTAATATATCTAACCTACCGAACATCATAATTTAGTCTTGCCAGTTTCTACTGAATGTATGTTACTTTCATACTACCGTAAAGCCAAAAGATTATAAGTCAAACCATCGTAAGTTGGGGTCCATCTGTATAGGTTCTATATGTATTTATATTGTTTCTCTGGAAGAACACTGACTAATACAGAAACCAAGCTAGAAATGACACTAACTTATAGAAAATATTCTCAAAAGTTTATAATTAATGAGAAATTCCAAATGAATTAATGTTTATAAGCATCATAATTTATTGCATTTTATGTCAGAAGAAAGATACGCAGAACATTATTTTTGCCTATTTATTGAAAAGGTGAAGAAGTCATGAAACCAACTGAAAGGGCCTGATTTTGTATACTAATTAAGGAATCTACCTGGTTGTGAGGGTGATATTCACTAGAAACTGCCCCCCCCCCAAAAAAGAAATTGCTTTCAAGCTTATTCCATTTGGTAGTCATAATTTTTCAAAGTTACTACTTTGGAGTTTATAATTTAAGTGTCCTAAAGCATTTTATAACTTGGAGCTGAGACTACAAAAATAGTAGAGTAAGATGTTTGGAATATATACCATAGGTTTCAAATCCCTTAAAATTGAACAGCTTGTGCTGAGATAGTCTTATAAAGATTTCCGATGCTGTTCAAAAACTCTGGTGTTCTGGATCTCATAGAAATCCAACTCTATGCAAGGAATCTATTTTTTTTTAATACTAAGCTTTATTTTCAATATGTATTGTTCTGTTTACCGGGAGCACATTCATTTAGGCAACTGGCTTTAGATATTCTCTCAAGAAAGTTGTTATATTCACTTATAAACAATAGAATTAAACAGTGCATTCTGGAAAGTTCTCATCAGGATATTTTGTTCTGTCAGTTACTTCTGTTGATGACCTCTCAGTTCTCAATGGTATAAATTGAGGCAGTGATACTACTCTTGGTTTGCATTTCATTTTTTGTGTGGTATCTGCTAGCCTGGGATTATTAGTCAAAATAAGTGAATCTCTTGAAAATGTTTTAGTATGCTGTTTAAAACATTCTAAATGTTGTGCCATTCAGTATGTTCTGGTTAGCTATCTACCCTGTTGGCTTTGGTACTTGCTTATAATTGAGGTGTGTTTTTGTTTTGGGGTTTTTTTATTCTTTTTGCAAATACTTCAAGCTCCTTTTTAATTAACTTTATTGTCTTAATTTTGATAATTAATAGCTTCACATTTAAGTTGCTGATAAGCTTGGCTGGTGTGGCTCAGTGGTTGAACGTCAACCTCTGAAGCAGGAATCCATGGTTTGACTCCTGGTCAGAGGTACATGCCTAAATTGCTGGTGCTATCTGGAGTAGGGAGCATGCAGGAGGCAGCCAATCAATGATTCTCTCTTATCATTAGTGTTTCTATCTCTCTCTCTTTCTCCCTTCCTCTCTGAAATCAATAGAAATATATTAAAAACAAATAAATTGTTGGTGAAAATTTCATAGCAGTGGGTGTAAATGGTGACATAAGGCTATCTATACTAATAAAAAGGTAATATACTAATTAGACCGAAAAACCTTCCAGGAGACTTTCTGGATGTCCTTCTGGGCAAAGTCATGGTGGTTGGGCAGAGGCAAAGGTGGGTAGGGGCGATCAGGCCAGGAGGGGAGGGCAGTTGGGGGCGAGCAGGCCTGCAGAGGATGGCAGTTGGGGGTGATCAAACTTGCAGGGGAGGGCAGTTGGCAGTGATTGGGCTTGCTGGAGAGCAGTTAGGCATCAATCACACTGGCAGGGAAATGGTTAGGAGGTGATCAGGCTGGCAGGCAGGAGCGGTTAGGGGCAATCAGGTACCCAGAAAAGTGAGTGGTTGGAAGCCAGTGGTCCTGATTGTGAGAGGGAGGTCCCAGATTGGAGAGGGTGCAGGCTGGGCTGAGGGACACCCCCCACCATGCATGAAATTTGTGCACCAGGCCACTAGTATTTATTATAAATATAGATGAAACAACTATTCTGATATATGACTTCTCCAGTTGTTCAATAAAAATGAATATTAAAAGTCCTGTATAATTAATTCAAGAACTTTACAGAAAGTAAGAAATTTTCTATGCTAGGTTAAGTTAGTGAGATTAATGTATTGCAACTATTAACACATATAAACTATTTCACCATGAACCACAATTTATGCAAGTGTATATACAAAGAGTTGGGTGGCTTGAACAAAAAAAGATAAACAATAAAGCACGTATATGTATAATAAGGAATTAAATGTTCATTGTATGGATATAGCGCATTTAGTTTATTCATTAATTAATGGGCATTTGGGTTATTTTCACTTTTGGGGTATTATGAATAATGTTGCTATGAACACTCATATACAAGTTTTTGTGTGGATGGATGTTTTTCTTGGCGGAGGAGCTATATACCTATGAGTGGATCTGCTGGGTCATATAGTTACTTAACATTTAGTAAGTGATAAATTGTTTTTCATAGCAGCTACATCATTTTATTGTCCCACCAGCAAGATAAGAGGGTTCCAATTTCTCTACATTCTTGCTAACACTTATTATCCTTTTATAATTATCATCATTGCCATCCTAGTATGTGTGATGTAGTATATTATTGAGGTTTTGATTTTATTTTTCTGATGACTAATGATGTTGAGCACCTTTTCATATGTTTATTGGCCATTTATGTGTCTTCTTTGGAGAAATGTCTATTCAAATCCTTGGCTTATTTTAAAATTGGGTTATTTTGTCTTTTTATTTAACTGTAAATTTGTTACATACTGAGTGTCCAGATTATTATGATCTCTGAACACATAATAATCTGGCCACTCTGTGTGTGTATATATATGTTAGAGGCCCGGGTGCATAAATTCATGGGTAGGGTCTGGCAAGCCTGGCCAGGGAAAGGGGGCATGGGCGGCTGGCTGGTTAAACTCCTGGTCGAGGGGACAATGTGCATATTAGCTTTTTATTATACATAGGATATATACTGAGTGGTCAGATTATAATGCATTCAGAAGTCATAATAATCTGGCCACTCAGTGTATATTCTAGATATAAGACCTTTATCAGATGTATTGTTTACTAATACTGCCTCCAGTTCTGAGGTTGTCTCTTCACTTTCTTGATAATTTATTTTAGCTCATAAAAGGTTTTGATTTTGATGAAGCTCAATTTCTCTATTTTTCTTCGGTTGCTTTGCTTAGGTGTCATATCTGAGAAATGTCTACTAATTAAGGTCACAAAGACTCATTCAACTGTTTTCTTCTAAGAGGTTTTCAATTTTAGCTCTTACATATTCATCCATATTGAGTTAAGGATTGTATGTGTTGTTAGGTAGGAATCTAAATTCATTCTTTTGCATATAGATATTCAGTTGACTCAGCATCCTTTTTTTGAAAAACTATTATTTCTCCATTGAATGGTCTTGGCACTATGTCAAAATCAAATGACCACCACAGAATTTGCAATACAAAGAGTGAACCTTAATGTAAATCATGGGCTTTAGTTAATAAATATCAATATTAGTTAATCAATTGTAACCATTGTGTCAAAAGATGTCAATAATATAGAAAAAAATGCAGTGAGATAAGGGATATCTGGAAACTCTCTGTGCTTTATTCTGTTCTAAAAAATAAAGTCTATTATGTTTTAAAATTTTAAAAAATCAATTCCCCATAGATATATGGGTTTATTTCTTTTCCGTCAATGTATGTGTCTATCCTTATATTTTTTTTTGCTTTAGCACTATAATTATTTAATCCAAAGGATATACAATATAAAAGGTAAATTCTGCCCAGCCAGTGTGGTTCAATGGTTGAGCATCAACTTATGAACCAAGAGGTCATGGTTTGATTCCAGGTCAGAACACATGCTTAGGTTGGGGACTTGATCCCCAGTAGGGAGGATGCAGGAGGAAGCCAATTGTGTTTCTCTCTCATTGATGTTTCTTTTTACTTTTTTTTATTATTATTAATTTTTATACATATCTCCCCATTGCCCCCCCTCCCTCCCAGGCATACCCCAACCCCCCAGTGTCTATGTTCATTGGTTATGATTATATGCATAGATACAAGTCCTTTGATTGATCTCTTATCTACCTCACCTAACTTTAATCTTCCTGCTGTAATATCACAGTGTTTGAAGCTTTACTGTCTCTGTATCTATCCTTTTGTTCATCAGTTTCTAATGTTCTTTATTATTTTTTTATTGATTTTAGAGAGAAAGGGAGAGGGAGAGATAGAAATATCAATGATGAAAAAGAATCATTGGTCAGCTGCCCCCTGAGCACCCCACAGTGGAGATGGAGCCCACAACCCCAGCATGTGCCCCAACTGGGAATTGAACCATGACCTTCTGACTCATAGGTCAACCCTCAAACATTGAGCCATGCCAGTCGCCCCTCTCTCATTGATGTTTCTATCTCTCTATCCTTTCTCATTTCCACTCTGATATCAGTAAAAATATAAAATTTAAAAAACACAAATGTTTTTTAAAAAGTCAATTCTGATATCAATAGCAAAGTGTGTTTTTGGGAAGTAAAAGTGTTGAATTTCTGTGTGTAATTGAAGTCAAGTTGTTTTTAGTTTAAAATAGACTAACTTGCTGGGTGACTTGGGCAAATTTTCTATTGCTTTGTCAGTAAAATGGTATTATTTACATCCAAGGTTATTGTGAAGATTAGGTAAAATGATAAATGCAGAGTATTTAGCATGTAAATGCTCAAATACATTTTAGTTCTTCAAACCATTTACCACACTAACTGTCATACAACAGCCATTCATTATTCTGGACCTAAAGTTAGTCAGTGTTTAAATACCATTAAGACAGTAGCTATATGTATATCTTCAATTCATATTCCTCATGGTGCTTAGACAGTCATCCATGTTAGGTCCTCAATTAATTTGGTTAAGTACATTAATCAAAAAGTATTTGTCACCTTGGATGTGGGAGGATTTCTAAAACAAAATGGAAAAGTAATGATTATAAAAGGAAATATGAACTGCATTATAATTAAGAGCTTTTATTTATCAAAAGATACCACAAGACTCAAAGATGATCCACAAATTGAATACATGCACAGTAAACATAACTAAAAATGAATTAGTATTCAGAACTTATTAAAAAGAAAATAACTCCTACAAATTAATAAATAGAAGACAAATAACCTAGTAGAAAAAAATGGGCAAAAATCATGAGGAGGCAATTCACAAAAGAAAAAACAAAAATTTCCAGAAACACTAGGTACTCAGCCTCATAGTCATTAGGAATAAGGAAAGCAAAATCACAAATAGTATCTTATATCCATTATATGGAAAACATTTTTAAACCTAAAAATATAAAGGTAAAGTAAAAATATGGAATAATGAAATGCAAATGTTCATGTGAACAGTAATTGAGTATCTACTTTAAAAAAATAACTTGTTATCTCTGTGCTGACGACAGGGATGGATGTAACTACGGCCTCTGGGAAGGCAAGAGGATGGGGCTGGAAAGGAGCACATAGAGAATTCCACTCGTCTTGTCATTCATTCTACTGCTCAAGTTGTATGATGAGTTTGTGGGAGTTTATTACTCTTTAAAATTTATGTCATTGAATAAATTGTTTTGAAGATATCAAATATTATATAATGAAATATTGTGAAAATGAAAGGTTTGATGAATACAGTGAAGGCTTTGCATTTTATTTATTATAATTCACAATAAGGTATGAATTACAAAAATTCACTATGGCTGTGGCTCACATGGCAGGTTAGTAAATAAAACACATTATTTTCTTTTGCCTCATCTTGTCTCACCATTCCTCAGAGAAGTTTGAGGTACTTTTGGAAGCTGGGCAAATACAGTTTTTATAGATGGTGTTCTTTCTTCTTGACATAACAATTTGAAGTTGATATTTGGAGTAATTCTTTCCAAAAGTTTTGAAAACAAATTAAACAGAAGAGCAATCCAAGCAAGACCAAAGGCATACCAAGGTACTAAAAATACTGTGTACATTGTTGAGAATGTCTGCTGAGGACTGACACCTAAAAACAAAAAATAAATCACATATAAATCATTGGAAGATTTTGTCTCTGATCTTCTCTTGACCCTCATAAAATATACCACATTAGTGTAAACACATAAAAATGTCTACATTTTGGAGTCTAATCACTGATTATTAAAGACCAATTAGAAATTAAGACGTGGTACTTCTGAAATGAATACCATATTCAATGAGAGTATGGGATTATAATTACAAACTTTAGATTACATTGAACATTTTGGTAATAAGTTTTGGTAATCTAATTACCAAAACTTTGCTAATATTTTTGGTAATATATCTATTATATAAAGAGAAACAACTCTATTTCTATGAATTATTTGAAAGATATTTGTGCAAACATTCAAGCTGACTGAATATCTCACAGAATAGATAGGTACCTAGATGTGCCATAAACCTTTAAGACATATTAGATGATTTATTTTCCTTTCTTTGCTGTGAAAGATTTAAAAAATAAACAAAAGTAAGCTATAAAAGCTTTTTTTAACTCAAATTTTGTTTAAAAAAATGATGTGGCCATTCATGAATGTACATTTCTACTCTGCCACTGGTTTGTTCTGTATAGCTACAAACGTGCCAGATTTTTTTCCAATTTTTTTATTGTAAAAAGCAATTTGAAGTAATCATAAGAAACACAAAGAAAAAAATGCCCATAATTCCAACAATCATCTCACACTATTTTGAGACTCAATAACATTAGTTCCATTTCTGCAATCTTTATGTTATTTATTTTGCCTCAAATATCCTTAACACTAATATTGTATATCAAAATGTAAATAATCACATGAACTTTGGTCACATTCTGGCACTTG
>JAAGEH010000076.1:25096708-25112885 GCA_011751065.1 Lasiurus cinereus | reverse complement strand
TATTGACTGAGATGAATGTGGAAAAGATTTCATTTGTTTTCTAGTTTCAAATAGCACATTAATTAGAGTCCCTTATCCAGCACCCTTTAAATTTCTAACAAGGCATCTATGAAGTCCCAATTTCAGTTAGAAAATGAGGAAAATAGACTATGTTTTCTATTCCACAGTAAAAACAAAAAAAGAGGGAACAGACAAAACCAAAATCTTCTTTATCAATGGTGTTAGCAAAAAACAGTCAATGCAAGAAAATCAATGTGCTAAATTCTAGAGAGAAAATAGTTCTTTACAAATGAGCTAAGAGCAGTGGCAGCTTCCATACCAGACCTGGGCATGTATGGGCATAGCAAACCAAGCAGAGGTGCTAGAGATGGTGAAAATTTGCAAAGACAAAACAAAATTTGCCCTTCCTTAAAAGGCAGGTGGGCTCACAGAATCAATTGGAATCCAATAATACCAACTAGGAGAGAATCCAAGATGGCGGCACAGGTAAACACCTACACTGCTGCCTTGCACAACAATTTCAAAACTACAACTAAAAGACAGAACAGACATCATCCAGAACCACAGGAAAGCTAGCTGAGTGGAAATTCTACAACTAGAGGGAAAGAGAGGGGCTCACGGAGACCCAAAGGAGCTGCAAAAAGCTGAGGTACAGAGACGCGTGCATGGAAAGAGCAGGTGCCGGAGTACCTGGCTGGTTTTCTCTGGCAGGAGGGAAACAGAGATTCTCAAAGGCATTGAACCCCTTATTCTACGATACTAAACCCCAGATCCAGCCGAAACTCATAAGGGGGGAGTTTTGACTGTGAAAAGGGAGAGGTGCACAGAAAGTTAGGGGAGTTGCAAAAGATCAGAGGACTGGTGGTGCGCACGGCACTGTGCAGAGGACAGATTGCTGATTGTGCCGCTGGCTTTTGCAAGTGGGCGGGAGACAGAACCTCCCAACTGTGTCACTTCTGACTCCACTAAGCCCCTGTTTTGGGTGAAACCCTGGGGACCTAGACTCCTGTGGTCCTGGAGCGCAGGGGAGCCGGAAAGGCAGCGGTCTAGAGGCACTGTGCGTGCGCACAAGGACTGCTCCAGCGATTACCCAGTCACGTGAGATTCAGGAGTCGTGGCGGGTGGGGCCGACTGGAAGGCAAGGCGGTCCCTTAAGCCCTGAGACTCCACCCATCCCAAGCTCAACAGAGAGGCTTCTTCGGTTTTGCAAGTCTGCTATCATAAGGCTGAATCCAACACAGAAGTTCTCCCAGCATAGTGAAAATGCCGTGACAAGTGAAGGAATCACAAACAAAAGAAATGGAGGAAAACAAACGACTGGATATAGAGTTCAAAACCACGCTTACAAGGTTTTTTAAGAATATCCTAGAAAAGTTGGATAAAGTTAGCGAGAGCCAAGAGGAGATGAAAAAGGACCAACTAGAGATGCAAAAGATCCAACTAGAGATGGAAAAGGTCCAACTAGAGATGAAAAAGGACCAACTAGAAATTAAACATACACTGACTGAAATAAAAAATATTATAGAGAGTCCTAACAGCAGACTAGAGAAAGGCAAGAATCAAGTCAAAAATTTGAAATATAAAGAATCTGAAAACACTCAACTGGAAAAGCAAGAAGAGAAAAGAATCCAAAAATGTGAAGATAATGTAAGGAGCCTCTGGGACAGTTTCAAGCATACCAACCTCAGAATTGTGGGGGTGCCAGAAGAAGAGAGAGAGCAAGATACTGAAAACCTATTTAAAGAAATAATGACTGAAAACTTCTCACATCTGGTAAAAGAAATAGACTTACAAGTCCAGGAAGCACACAGAACCCCATATAAAAGGAATCCAAAGAGGACCACACCAAGACACATCATAATTAAAATACCAAGAGCAAAAGACAAGAGAGAATATTAAAAGCAGCAAGAGAAAAACAGTTCATTACCTACAAGGGAGTACCCATATGACTGTCAGCTGATTTCTCAACAGAAACGATGCAGGCCAGACGGGAGTGGCAAGAAATATTCAACGTGATGAATAGCAAGAACCTACAACCAAGAATAATCTATCCAGCAAAGGTATCATTCAGAACTGAAGGGCAGATAAAGAGCTTCACAGATAAGAAAAAACTAAAGGAGTTCATCAACTCCAAACCAGTATTATATGAAATGCTGAAAGGTACTCTTTAAGAAGAAGAAGAAGAAAAAGGTAAAAGCCAAAAAATTATGCACAAATACATATCTATCAACAAGTGAATCTAAAAATTAAGTGAATTAAAAATTTGGTCAACAAAATAAACTGGTGAATATAATAAAATCAGGAGCACAGAAAGGGAGTAGACTGATAATTCTCAGGGGGAAAGGGGTGAGGAGTGTACAGGGAGAGACTGGACAAAAATCATACCTATGGACGAGGTCAATGGGAGGGAGTTAAGGACAGAGGGAAGGGTGGGAGTTGGGTGGAGGGGTGCTATGGAGGGGATAAAAGAGAAACATCTTAATAATCTGAATAATAAAGATTTAATTTAAAAAAAAATAAAAAAATAATACCAACTACCCCCAAATGATTGTACAGCCAAATAATTCTCCCCACACCACCACATCAAATTTGCCACCATTTTGCCATTGGAGGAGGGCTAGCCCACGTTGTTCTTCAATGTGGGCTACTTTTATCCCCACAAAATACCATATGAACTACATATACCACAGTCTCTTTTAGTGCTATTTTTCTAAATAAAGGGACTCATAGAGATCATTCTATTTTTGTGACCTAGGGATCAATAAACAAATACCCAGATATTCATACATGCTCTTTCTGAGAATGTAATCAGAAATTAGTAAACACTGAAGCTAAAAGGGGTACTATAAAAGTAGACTTATCTACTGGAAAAGACATTGAGCATATGTTGCATGGGATTCAACCTCTGTACCTACTACTTTCATTACACATGAACTTTGAATATCTGTATGAGCAAATGGTGACATACTTTGAGACATTAATCTGTTCTATTTTCCCATAATTAGTGTACTCTGTGGCCTAAACAAAGAAAGGTTAATGGAAAGAAATTATTTTGGAATCTTTTATGGATTATCAGGTGATTGGAGTTTCTCAATGGTTTTAGCCTCTCTAATTCCGATAAATAAATGCTATATTTCTGATTATACTTTCCTTCAAGTCCTGTTGATTTGTGACTATGAGTGCTAATACAATTCTAAGATTAATACTAGTTCACTTACCAGGTATATAGTCACCAAACCCAATGGTACTTAAGGAAATAAATGCAAAATATAATCCTTCATTGTATGTCCAGCCCTCTGTATACTTGAAAACTATTGGTGGTAGTAGGATGAAAATGAGAAGTCCAGTTACCAAGAAAAAGATGAATATGCAAATTTTAATTTGTCTCTAACAAAAAAAAATAAGGAAGGAAGGAGGGGAGGGATGGAAAGAGGAAAGAGAGAAGGAAGGAAAATATTAATAATCCAACAGCAGTTAGAAAGCTATTATCAACTAAATCACCATTTTCCCTTTACAGATCCCTTTGTGACCAAGGGCTTGCTTGGATATCCCTACCACACTCTGACTTACAGATTTCCTTTGCATCTGGGAGTATTTCCCAGCTTTGTCAAATGAATCATCTCTCTTATTGAATCTTTGTTGCTTAGCCGTTACTTCAGGCATTTTGTTGCACTTTCACATTTATTAAGTGTAAAGCAATATCTCCCTTCCTGCCCTCCCTAGGTCTCACACTACAGTGTTCTTTTGCTTTGTGACCTGCTTACTCACACCTTCAGCTCTGGGTCCCACTGACTGTGCAAGAAGGACAATCACCACCTGGGAGTTCAGGACATTAACTTTTTGAGACAAATAAACCATATTTTATTAAGAGACATTAGAACACCTCATATTCTAAGAGAAAAATAAATGTATTTTCCCATCTAAAACCTGGATGTTCCATTTCCAATTCTATATTATATTGGTTGATTAAATGCTTTTTATGAAATAATTCAAATTCATTCAACAAATTATTTGTTGAGTTGTACTGCTAGTACCATGAAAGATACTCAATATACAATAAAAAATATGACAGTGTGTCCACATAGAGATTATAGTTTTGTCAGGGAAGAGGAGGAAAAACAGACAAATAAACTAATTAAAATAATCAGTTTTAAACTTTCATTTATAGAGCACAGACACTATGCTAAGGATATACATACTCTTAAAATACATTACTAGAGGCCCGGTACACAAAATTCATGCATGGGGCGGGGGAGCAGTGTGTCCCTCAGTCCAGCCTGCATTCTCTCCAATTTGGGACCCCTCAGGGAATGTCCGATTGCCCATTTAGTTGGACATCCCTCTCCAGGGATACTGGCTCCCAACCGCTTGTCTGCCTGCCTGGCCTTTTGTCCCTATCACTTCTGCCTGCCAGCCTGATCACCCCCTAACCACTCCCCTTCCATCCTGATCAATATCTAACTGCTCCCCTGATGGCCCAATTGCCCTACCTGCCTTCCCCTGCCGACCTGGTCACCCCCAACTGCCCTCCCCTGCAGGCCTGATTGCCCCTAACTGTCCTCTCCTGCAGGCCTGATCACCCCCAACTGCCCTCCCTAGCAGGCCTGGTCCCTCCCAACTACCCTCCCCTGTAGGCCTGGTTGCCCTTAACTGCCAACTACACTCTCTTGCAGGCCTGGACATCCCTAACTGCCCTCCTCTGCAGGCATGATCACCTCCAACTGCCCTCCCTTGCAGGCCTGGTCCCTCCCAACTACCCTCCCTTGCTGGTCATCTTGTGGCAGCCATCTGTGTCCTCATGGGAGTGGCCATCTTGTGTTTTGGAATGATGGTCAATTTGCCTATTACTCTTTTATTAGAGAGGATGGTAAAGGGACATATTGTAACTATTTCTGTAAACTTTAGTGCTTATTACAATGATTGCATTGGATTGTGGAGTTTGCAGTGCTTTCTAAATTTGGAGAGATATGAAGCTGATGTTATGAAATTCTTATGTCTTGTTTCTCTAGAAATTTAGAAATATGGATTCATTAATGACTTTGGGAGTGTTCCAAGCTATAAAATATACCTGGAGCAGAATAAAGCATAATCAGAGGAAATTGAAAGAAATAGATAGCTGACTCTTAGTATATATTGTGGGCTATTAAAGAGTTTTGGAAACAAGAGGAGATTTATATAACAAATTTCATGTTCTGTGAGAAGTACTGCTAATAGCTGCTGCTTTAGTTTAACTTTGTATGGTAGTGGCAAACTCAGAGCACTCTGTAACACTGATAAGAGTTTTATTTGGGTCATGCTATTATCTGGTGCACTTAAGTGACCCTGTCTGACCAGTTTGTTTAGTCATATTTATAAGCATGAAATAAGATACAAGCTTGGCCTCTTGTAGACTTTGAAAGGCAGCATCCAAAAGACCTTGAGTTTCTGAAATGGCCAAATCTTTGATACCAGACATAATTACAGGAGTGGATAATATGGCCTCAGGAAAGACAAATGGGCAAAATCTTTTCAGATGCTGTCTGATTTTTTTCCCTTGAAAGAAAATAAAAACTTCTCTAGTGAACTATTTCACAGAGGATTTTGGTTTCTAAAGAATGCTAGCAGCTCTTTCTACCCCTCTTAGAATCCACTCCCAAGAGATAATTGCTGTTATGAATGGGTCAAGTACAAGAGCATTCACTGACCACCACTATGGGAGGAGTGGATAGATAACCTCCCAGGAGTTTCTTTCTCTGGACTCCACTCTTTGAGAATGAGGAAGTCACATCAGCCAGGACCTGCCCTTACTCAGCACTGCTGTTTCCTGAGGCCTGTTTAGACATCAAATTAGCCTTTTAACTATCACTCTTAAATCAGGGAGTGAGAGTTCAGAGAGGAAGGGAAAGGAACATCTGGCCTCAGTCTTCTACTCAAAATGGATTAGTTAGGTATAAGGAGTAATTGCTAAAGTGCGGCCTAGTTCACAAGAATATCTAATACATACAAATCTTCCTGGCAATTAGAACAATTTGCCTGCCCTTGTCCTCTCTGCCTATCTCTTTCTGGACTAACAGGAATGGACTATCCATCCATGTCATCTCTCTTTATCTCACTTTGCCCCAACTCAACACAAATTTGGTCAATAGTTTTCCAAACAGCCTCTTCTAATTACGTGCTTTTGTAATCTGTAAAAAATGTCTCACCTTTTGCAGTGTTGAGAAAGGAATTTTGAGATAAAAGGAAATCAGAACCCAGGATCAGAGGAGTTGAATTCAAGTTGATAACTTCCTCTAGAAAATCTAGATGTTATACTTATTTCATAAGATGGTTCAGTAAGTCAAACAAAATCATGAAACTGCATTTATACTCTGATACTCTACCAGTAATAGTTGAAATAATATTCCTGTTTTCTGAAGAAGAAAAATAAAGCACTAAAGACATTTTGGGTTGAATACCCTTTTTTTCTTTTATCAAGAATTCCATAAAAAATGGCAAACATATCAAATATATACATCTTACCTAATAATAGAGAAATATGTAAATTGACCATACCTCTGCAATGCCCACAGCCAATCAGAGTGAGCATACAAATTAACCCAATAAATATGGCAGTTAATTTGCATATATACCTGGGTTCTGGGAACCGCCTCAGCACCCAGGTCACTACCAGCCAGCCATCAGAGGCCAAACCTGTTATCTGAGGGGCGGGGTTGGGAAGGAAGGGAGGTGCTTCTCAAGCCTAAAGCCTGGGGCTTGGGAAGGGGCCAATGTGACCAAACTGCAGACCATCCAGAAGTCAGCACTGGATTGCCCAGCTGCAGTCTGGCAACCCAACACTGTCTGCTCAGGTGGCTGAGACCCAGAGAGTGAGTCAGGGTCTGATCTGCAGCCTCAGTTGAAGCTATTGATCAGTGTACTTACCTCTCTCTCTCCCTCTTTCTTTCTGATATTCTGCAGCAGCCAGGCTTTTTTTCTCTCCTGGCCTTCATGGGGGCTGCTGTTAAGCCCTGTCTCTTTGATCAGGCCCAGAGATAGGCCTGGAGATGCTGTCTAGCATAGAAACCAACCAATGAGAACCAAAGGTGGGTGCTGTGGGGAGCCAATGGCTGCCTAGGAGGCAGAACTTTTGACGCTACTGGCATAGGAACTGACCAATCAGAACCAAGCTGGGTGCTGTGTGGACCAAAGGCTGCCTAGGAGGTGAAGCTTTTGACATTGGCATAGGAACTGACCAATCAAAACCAAATTGGCCAGCAGAGGAGGGCAGTTGGAGGCGACATCAGGCCTCCAGGAGAGGGCAGTTAGGGATAATCAGACTGGCAGGCAGCAGCAGTTTGGGCAATCAGGCAGGCAGGTGAGCAGTTAGGAGCCAGTAGTCCCAGATTGTGAGAGAGATGTCTGACTGCCGGCATCCTGTAAGGGGTCCCCAATTGGAGAGGGTGCAGGCTGAGTTGAGGGAATCCCCTCTCCATGCACGAATTTCATGCACTGGGCCTCTAGTTTATATATATATATATATATATATATATATATATATATATATATATATGTCTACACATATATACTTACACATATATGTATATAGAGATATCCTTTTTAGCATTTATTTAACAAGAATATATAGTGGTGTGTGCTTATTTTATATAAGGTTATAAACCCAAGCATGTGTAAAAAATTATTTAGTAAATATTACCTCTGACAGTCCCATATGCCGAAGGTATGTCCCAAGTTCTAAAAATGGTTGTGATATCACCTTACCCAAAAACTTCAGGAATATAATAGTTATAGGAATCCCCAATAAAGCATAGAAGACACAGAATATCTGGCCCATAGGAGTTCTGGGAGCAAGTACCCCATAACCTGATGGATGAAAAGAGACAAATTTAATATCTGCTCAATATTACTATTCTTTCAAACATGCACTTTTGATGTATTTTTGTTGTTGATGTTTTGTTATGAGAGTCCCAGCCACAAACACAGCTTTTAAGAGAAAACATATAATCCAGTAATTTTGTATCCAAGAATTTCTCCTAAGAAAATGATCAGAAAAGTGAGAGTAAGATGATCACTAAAGCAGTATTTTAGTAAAATATTAGAACATAAATATTTCTAAGCATTAGAAATGATATGCTGAGTAAAATGGCCCAATAAAATACTTTGTAATCTTCAAGGAATGCAAGTATATTCAATATTATGAAAAATTTATTATATATTTCCGAGTAAAAATATATTTTTGTACATTTCACTATAACCATTTATGACACATTAATGAAATAAAGAAAGGAAAAATAAGAAATTTGCTACTTTGTGTACAGACTTGAATAAGCAAATCCCCTGTTACTGAATCTAATTTTAAATTTACATGTCAGTATTTGCTGTCTTATGTATAACACAAAATTTAACAAAATCTTACTTCTCTGAATTATGGATTTGGGGTTGCTTTTATGAAAAATGTTCTATATACACACATAATTGCTGACCTAAACAATTTTGTCCCTTTTATGCTCATAGCTCTTAAGTCCAACTTTTATTTTCATTGACATAAAAAGGAAAATAAGAATGCTATTGCACACACACACAGGAAGAATGTTATACCAAAGTTTCACAGTTTTTCATGGAGTTTACCAAAAAGCTCCCTTGGCTGCCTGTGGTAATATTTTAAACAGTCTGGCAATGTCAAAGCTATTACAAGTGAAAAGTTTATACCCATTTTAAGTCATGCCTAAATACAAATAAATTCATAGTTTGCCTTGACCCACATTTGTTTAAAATAATTTGTTTTAAGAATAGAGGCCTAGCCCTCGCTGGTTTGGCTCAATGGATAGAACATCAGCCTGCTGACTGAAGGGTCCCAGGTTTGATTTCAGTCAAAGGCACATGCCCGAGTTGCAGGCTCAATCCCTAGGAGGGGGCATCCAGGAAGCAGCCAATCAATGATTCTCTCTCATCATTAATGTTTCTATCTCTCTCTCCCGCTCTCTTCCTCTGTAAAATCAATAAAAAATATTTTAAAAAAAAGAATAAAGACAGCCTGGCTGGCCTCACTCAGTGGTTGAGCACTGATTTATGAACCAAGAGGTCACAGCTGGATTCCCAGTCAGGGCACATGCCCAGGTTGCAGGCTCCATCCCCATTGTGGGGCATACAGGAGGCAGCCGATCAATGATTCTCTCTCATCATTGATGTTTCTATCTCTCTTTCCTTTCTCTGAAATCAATAAAAATATATATATATTTTAAAAAACAACAAAAAATAAAGGCAGAGATTCAAGATGAGGATGGAGTAGATGGAAGCTATATTTACCTCTTAAAGGGCCAATGAATAAAATTTTGTTTGCAGCAACTCACCCTAGGCTCTAGTGGAGGGAGGTAGAGCAGGCTAGAGTCATGTGAGGAGTGTCTGGGGTTTATGGCTCTGGGGAGAGAGCTGAAGGGACATCTGCCAGGACCCCTATGTTGAGTCATTCTCCCAAACTGCAGATGCCATCTTTCTTAGGTGGAGCACTCCCCTCTGTGTGGCTTCAGTCTGGTGGGAGGCAGTAGTCCCACCCTTGGCACTCCCTCTTGCCCCACCCTGCATAGCTTGTGCCCTGCTGAGGATATAGCCTAACTGGCAGCTGGCAGAAAGAGACAGGCAGAGGCAGATCTCAGGATGCCTTGGAACTATTGTTGACCTGCTCCTGGGCCCCGTGCTTATAAAAGCAAACTTTGGTATGCAGCTTGGTCCTCCCAGTACATACACAGGCCAGGCTGAGGCACCACAAACTGTTGATTGCTTGGAGCTCCAAAAAGATTACCTAGAGCAAGTTACAGGCAGCATCTGACATTGGCCTGCACTAAAAGCCCTCACAAGAGGCCCAGAACCAACACACCCAGTGGCCAGCTTCAGACCAAAATAATGGTATATCTGATAGGGGTTACTATCCAAATTTATAAAGAACTTATACAACTCAACACCAACAAACACACACACACACACACACACACACACACACACACACACAAACCATCTAGTTAAAAAATGGGTAAAAGACCTGAATAGACATTTCTTCAAAGAGGACATACAGAATGGCTCAATGGACATTTGTAAAGATTCTCAACATCACAAATCATTAGAGAAATGCACATTAAAACCACAAAGAGATACCACCTCACACTTGTCAGAATAGCTATCATCAATAAATAACAAGTGTTTGTAAGGATGTGGAGAAAAGGGAACCCTTGTGCACTATTGGTGGGAATGCAGACTGATGCACCCACTATGGAAAGCAGTAATAGAGTTACCTCAAATAATTAAAAATGGAACTGCCTTATGACCCAGTGATTCTACTTCTGGGAATGTATGCAAGAAAAGCAAAACACTAATTGAAAATAATATATGTTCTTCTATGTTAACTGCAGCATTATTTACAATAGCCAATATTTGGAAACAGCCCAAGTGTTCACTAGTAGATGAGTAGATAAAAAAAAAAGCTGTGGTATATTTACACAATGGAATACTACTCAACAGTTAAAAAGAAGGAAATATTACTCTTTAGGATAGCATGATGGGCCTAGAGAACATTATGTTAAGTGAAATAAGCCAGTCAGAGAAAGACAAGTTCCATATGGTTTCACTCCTATTTGGAACCTAATGAGCAACATGAGCTAACAAGCAAAATAGTTACATACTCAATGACAGACTCAGAGATAGGCTGATAGCTGTCAGAGGTGGGAGGCTGGATGGGGCAGTGGAGGGACTGAGCAAAATAGAAAAAACTCATGGACATGGACAACAGTGTGGTGATTACTGGGGGGAGGCTGGGTATGGAGAGGTGGAGGAAGATATAGGAGTATAAATGGCAATAGACTGAGGCTTGTCTTGGGGTGGTGAACATATAATACAATATACAGATGATGTGTTGTAGAATTGTGCATCTGAAACCTGTATAATTTTGTTAACTAGTGTCGCTCCAATAAATTCCACAAAAAGGAAAAAAATAAAGGCAAAAAGTAGGCTTATTGAATCTTTTCAGAACTGCAAAGTAGGACTGCCTTCATTCTTCAGGCAAGCTGGTACATTGATTCTATCTCAATATAAAAATATCAGAGCATCAACATAATAGAGAATGGCCAAATGTTTTCAATTCCCTTAATTCCTTGTTGAACAGAGCCAGTGAATGCTTTAGAGCTGCCTGAAGCTAAGAGGCTTCATCTGCTGAGGCCCAGAGCTGGATTGGCTCAATAGGCTTGGGAATTCAATGACAAAATGCATGCCCACCATTCAACTGGGCCTCTGTGAGCAGGCCATGCCTCGAGGTTAAGAGCGATGTTCAGATCCCTGATGTTTTTCCATGGGCAGAAACCATGGGTCATGTGATATCCATTGCCAGCACTCTGACCTCATTCGACCCCTGAAATTCAAGATTCTCCCAACTCTTATTGAACTATAATAAGCAAGTGAGGATGGTTTCTGAACAAATACAAGCATTTTGCTGGGAGTTGGCAGGCATATAATACTCTCCAAAACTGTGAATATGCATTCTATTTTTAGTAAGGGAAAATAGATTTGAGATGCTTTCCTTGAGAATAACAGTCATCACTTATTAACCTGTTCCCACAAAAAGGAAAATTGCATGGTAGTGCCAAAGGTCTCTAGCAGTCTGAAGTGGTATTTCAGACTGCCAGGAATCTCCTGAGATTCTTTGGCTACAGCTATCTTAAGCCATAGCTATCTTAAGCTATGCTTATTTTTTATAAACCCTAATGGCTCTTAGTTGATAATAAAATATCTTAGAATTGTCTAAAATTTAGCAGGAACTTTTGGTTTTTAAATTACACAATCCTCTAGCTAATTTTTCCCTGAATTTAAGAGAAATAAGTAGACATCATCGTTCTATCAGAAGTCCTAGAAAAATCTAGCTGGTTCAAGAGTTTGCTACTTATTTCACCAATATGTTGGAAGACTAGATGGAAATCCCATTGCTAAGACCACCCACTAAAGAGAAAAGCCTCATAGACTTTGTTATCAAGGAGAAAAAATGATTTAAAAATACAAAATAGAGGGAGGCTACATATATTGATGAAACATCATCTTAAAAACAAAAGCGGGGAGAAGCCAGCTGGAGTTTGAGAAGTCCTGTTGGGTTTGGAAGATTCTTCAATCAGTATGTCAACCAACACAGATGTTTCTCTTTCTTGATGTGTTGAAGGTCGGGGATCTAAATATATCCAAAAAGCTAAAGAGGCACCATCTGTCCCTATTGGAATGGCAGGTTTTTCAGCAATCATTGCATATGGATTATATAAATTGAAGAACAGAGGAAATACTAAAATGTCCCTTCAGTGGGGGTGAAAGGGGCAATTGGGACATAAAAGACACATATGTAATACCTTAATCAATAAAGAAAAAAAAAGATCTAAGTAAGTGAACGAATAAACTATGTTTCTGGATTTTTTAAAAAATAATTAATTAATTAAAATGTCCCTTCATGTGATTCACATGTATGTGGCAGCCCAAGGTTTTGTTGTGGAAGCAATGACTCTTGGCATGGGCTATTCCATGTATAAGGAATTCTGGGCAAAACCTAAACCATAGAAGAAGAGATGCCGTCTTGGTCTTGTTGATAGTCTTTGCTATAGTTAGACATCTCATACTGAGGTTATATGTTTATGTTGAAAACAAATGATTTGAGAGGGTCAGATAATAACACATTAATTTTAATATTGGCTTCCTTTTTCACAGGGTTCATTTGCCAGGTGACTAAATTACTAGTGACTAGCTCACTAGCTAGGTCATTCAGGGGAGTCAGGTTAACACCTAAGAAACATATCACTTTTAAATGCACTTGAGAGTGGTAAAGTGTCCACCTTGTTAAACTCTTCTGCTGAAATTAGTTCTAAGCAAGAACAACATGCCGATCCTGAAGTACTCCCATTTGCTGCAGAATCTCACATGCTTTTGATGTTATGTAGGAATCCTGTTTGCCTCAGTTACTTTGACGTTTTTCTGTCTGCCTTATGGAGAATAACAGTTTCAGTTTTTAGGGCTGGTTGATTCTTAAAGAACCCTTTCAGAACAGTGCAAACCTCCCCATAACTGAACATATGTGTGTGCTTAAACCAAACTTAACATGCTGATAACAGCTACTAGAAGGTAGTATTTATTTTAGAGTCACACTTGTAAACATAAGATAATTATGGATCCCAATTTAGCTCTTTTCTAATTGCAGGATTGTATTTTTGCTGCTGTTATATTAGAATAATTTTTAAATGACCCCTTGAAATAGATATATGTATTTTAAATGCTAACACAAAAGTAATGAAAAAAGTTTTTAAATATGTGCAGTATTTTCATTTTCTCTGTAAGAATCATAAATGTTAAATTAAACAAATTACCTATGATGGAAGTGATGAATGATTCAAGAGCAAGCTCTGGAAAGACATTATACAAAAACTTTGGTGTGCTACAGAAGGCTTTATTGCGCTTGTGAAATTCTAGCCTGAATTGCATTCCATGGTGATAACATGGTAAATGTAGTGTTATCAACACATACACAGCAAGTTCTGAATTTGGAGGTTGAAGGGATATGGTTCATGTAGAAAAAGTTCTAGCTCTGATAAAAATTTTAATAACTGGAATCCTAAGTAAAAAAAATTAAACTGAACATAAAGTACCTTACTTACCTATTGTGCTTAGTGTTGATGCCACAAATGAAAAAGAGTTTTTTAATTCCCAACTAATATAAAGTGTTCCATTTTTAAAGGGGATTACTCCATATTTTACAGCATAACTCAGCTTCTAAGTTAAAACAAAACAAAAAAGTAAGCATTATTTTTATAAATGTATGATCTTTCCCTTAAAGAATATAGAACACAAATCCACCTTTGTGGAACTTAGATTCTAGCAGGGGGAAATAACATATAATATGTTGGGAGGTGCTAAGAGATCAAGCAGAGTAGCGTAAGGTAGAACAGGTGTGTGTGTGTGTGTGTGTGTGTGTGTGTGTGTGTAGCGGGGGAAGGGGGAATAAATTGAGAAAGCCTCACTGAGAAGACAATATTTGAACAAGGACATGAAGGCAATTAAAAAGTTTGCCAACTAAGTATTTGAGGAGAGAGCATTCCAAGCAGAAGAAAGAACTACATCAAAGTTATGAGCCTTAAGATTAGAGCCTGGAATATTCTAGAAACATCCAGCAGTCTGAGTATGAGCAGAACAAAGATGAGGGCAGCATAAGGGGAGATGTAAGAGAGGAAATAGAGGAGCAGCACAAGATCATGGAAGCTCAAAGAACTTCAGCTTGTAGTCTGAATGAAATGGGGAGAGTCACTAAAAGTTTTTGAGCAAAGAAGGTGACTTGTGTACTATAAGACTACAAAAGGATAATTTTGGCTGCTGTACTTAGAAGAGAATAAAGAATATCCCAAGAAAATGTATACACACTTTAACAGTTGATAGCTCAAGTTCGAAAATGAAATGTGTTTTAATGAACACTGACTCTATCATTATTCCAAGTGTATGAGCTGAAACCGGTTTAGCTTAGTGGATAGAGCGTCGGCCTGTGGACTGAAAGATCCCAGGTTCAATTCCGGTCAAGTGCATGTATCTTGGTTGCGGGCACATCCCCAGTGGGAGGCGTGCAGGAGGCGGCTTATCAATGTCTCTCTCTCATCAATGTTTCTGGCTCTCTATCCCTCTCCTATCCTCTCTGTAAAAAATCAATAAAATATATTTTTTTAAAAAACAAACAAAGTGTGTGTATACATTTTTGGGATTCAATGAGACCGGGTAGAGCAGTGACAGTGATTAGCAGCAGTGAGATTCTGTGATTTTGAAGCGCAGCCAGTGAGAGTCCCTGGGAGATTAAAGCTGAGTCCAAGAGAAAGTGCATAGTCAAGACTTTTTATCTGAGCAACTTAAAGAATGGAGTTGTCCTAGCTGGTTTTCTTCAGTGGATAGAACATCCACCTGCAGATCAAATGATCCCGGGTTCCATTCCAGTCAAGGGCACATACCTTGGTTGCCGGCTCCTCCCCAGATCCAGCTCTGGTCGGAGCTTGTGCAGGAGGCAACCAATCGATGTGTCTCTCTCACATTGATGTTTCTCTTTGTTTTTCCCTCTCTCTTCTACTCTCCCTAAAAATCAATGGAAAAATATCCTTGGGTGAGAATTAATAACAAACAGAAGAGAATGGAATGGCCATTAACTGAAGTAAGAAAGGCTGTGGTGCTTAGGGGTAGGGGCAAATTTTCCTTTCGAAGCAAAAGAGCAGGTGTTAATTTTTGGAAATTATGAGTCTGATTATTTTGTTAAATATCTCAGTGGAGATTTCAAATATAAAAGTAGATATACAATCTGTAATGTCTGGGAAAGGCCTCAGCTGGAGATAAAAATTTGGTAGTTATTGGCATGTACTTAGTAGTTACGGCCATGTATGAGATAGAAGAACCACAAAGAAAGTGAGTAAAAATAGAAAAGAAAAATTTGAGGACTGAGCCCAGGATCCCTTTAAAATTGAAAAGAATGGAACCAGCAAAGGCGATGAAGAAGGAACAACTGGTAAAATCAAAGGAAAATTGGAATTAGAATGTGGTGTCTTAGAAACTGTGTGAGGAAAGTATATCCAGGAGGGAGTGATCATCTGTGCCAAATGCTGCTGTACATTATATAAGGTGAGAGCAGATTGTGAGCACACTTTAATTATTGCCCTGTTATTTAGTGAGTGTGTGAAGGAGTATGTGTAGGTTGGGGATGGAAATGGCAGACACCATAATCATAGGTTAATAGTGTACAGAGAGTGGCATAGGCCACATTGGGCTACCTGTGATTTAAAGCAAGTAGCTTTAAATCTTTTTTTGTGTGTGTGCCTGATCACCTAAAACTACATTAAAATAACAGTAAAAAATACAAAACAAAATAGTAAAACACATACTGAAAAGTAGGAATCTTAGGTAAATTCAAATTGTGGAGAATTTCTAAAAGAAATGAAATTGATTGCTAAAGAAACAGACAAAAATCCTCAAACTAAAAAAATAAAATCAGGGGGTGGGGGCAAGTTGCCAAGGGGGTGAATGTTGCTTTTCACATAAAACTCCCAAAGGTGCTTCAAGCCTAGCCTCATTTATTAGACATGAGCCAGGTAGATATATATAATAGTTATTAAAGAAAGGAAGAGAGAGAGAGAGAGAGAGAGAGAGAGAGAGAGAGAGAGAGAGA
>JAAGEH010000076.1:25069393-25096608 GCA_011751065.1 Lasiurus cinereus | reverse complement strand
AAGGAAGGAAGGAAGGAAGGAAGGAAGGAAGGAAAAAAGAAAGGAAGAAAGGAAGAAAGAAAGGGCCAAAACCGGTTTGGCTCAGTGGTTAGAGCCAAACTGAAAGATCCCAGGTTCGATTCCGGTCAATGGCATGCACCTTGGTTGTAGGCACATCCCCAGTAGGGGGTGTGCAGGAGGTGGCTGATCGATGTCTCTCTCATCGATGCTTCTAACTCTCTATCCCTCTCCCTTCCTCTCTGTAAAAAATCAATAAAATATATTTTTAAAAAAAGAAAGAAAGAGAGAGAGAGATGGGGGAAGGAAGAAGGAAGGAAGGAAGGAAGGAAGGAAGGAAGGAAGGAAGGAAGGAAGGAAGGAAGGAAGGAAAGAAAGAAGACAGAGAAGGAGGAAGGGAGAGAGGGAAGTTTTGTTTCCTGTGTTCTGGAAGATTCACAGAAGTCTAATAGCAAAACCAGAAAAATAAATAGCATAAAATGATGATTGTTCAACTCTGAGGAAACTAAAAACCACTGAGTTATAAATTTCAAATAAGTGAATTGTATAATATGTGAATAATATCTCAAGAAAGCTGTTGGGGGTTTTTTTAAGTGAATTGTCTTTTATGAATCCACCATCACAATAAAAATACAGAACTATTCTATTAACAAAATATAATAATCTCCCTCATGTCAATTCCTTTATAATCATATCCACCCATACCACCTCCTCTCTCACCTCTGTAACCACTAATATGTTTTCCAATTCTACAATATAGGTTTGATGCTTTTTTAAAGAATTCCAGACATGTATTATAATTCTCTTCCCTTTCCTAGATTTTCTTAAACTACTAACCATATTTCAAGTCTTTAGAGAACTCCACATCAAATCATTGGTGAGTCTCTTTCTAATATATGTGGTTTCACTTAGTTTCCAGTAACCTGTTTGTACTTTTCGTCATACTTCTTTTAATTGGATGCTGACCATTGTGTATGAAAGTTTGTAGATTCTCAATAACATTATCTTCTTTCAGTGAAGGTTTTGTGTGTTTTGGCAAGCAGCTGGAAGAGCATAGGGTACCTTGATCCTCTTGAGAGTTCATTTCAGCCTTTGTTGGGGCTCGCTCTATTTTCAATTTTTCTTCTAGGATGTGGTGTTTCTGGGCTCTCAACAGAGAACCTGGGGTGTTTACCAAGTCCCTCTGATTTGGTGAGCCTTGAAGTCCAATGACTGTCTCCCTAGCAGCAGAGGGCTGCTAAAGTCTCTACAGAGGTCTTTAGAATTCCAAAGGCTCCTTTCATTTGTTTTTCTGAGGTCTTAGTTGGCACAACTTTGGAGTCAGACAACAGCTTGAGAGGAATTTGTAGCAGGTTTGGAATATGGGAGCTTTCTCACTCTGAGGGTTCCTCATCTCTGGGATTTTCTCCTCCAATTGCAACCATTGTCACAGGCCCCAACTTCTGACTTCTTGTCACTTTAGCCCAGTCAGACTAGCTTTCTGTGAGGACTCATTGCTCTGCAACAAGCTGAGCTAACTAGGAAGTGCCTCCAGAGGAAAACGTAAGAAAATGTGGAGCTCAGCCCCTGTACTTTCTTCAAATGGACATGCCCTTTAGGGGTCTGGCCTGTTTTGTTTATACTCCTGTGTTTTCAGTCAGTTATTTTTGTGATATATATACACATAAATACAGATATATTATTCATATATTATACCATTCACTTATTTGAAGTTTACAACTCAGTGGTTTTTAGTTTACTCAGAGTTGTTTCTAACTCTCTATCCCTCTCCCTTCCTCTCTGTAAAAAAATATTTTAAAAAAATGTATATATATAGTGTGTGATATATATATAAAATTATAATTGTTATCAATGGGTGAGTTAGTCCAATACTAGGTATTCTCTCTCCTGGCCCTTAGGCTGTCTTTTTAGTGTTCCTATGCCCTTGCAGTATCTTCTCTGTCATTTTCCCCCTTTCCTGGATCTCTCTTACCCCTTTGCATTCCGTTTTCTTTATGACTCCTATCACCTCTCTTCAGATGACAAAAAAAATAGTGTTATTATTTACATAAGCTTAGGTAAAACACAGAGGAAGGCTTTCTATAACATCTTTTGTCTACAGCTCTCTTTTACAACAATTGGCACATTTATAACTCTCAAAGCAGAACCCCTTTAGTTCTTACCTGCAAAAAGACTTCAAGTTCTTCTGGAGTTATGTTGACGTAGTTATTCAATAAAGCTTGCCTGGCAGCCGTAAAGGTATTTTTCAAGTCTTCTTGAGTGTCCTTCTCCAATGCTTGAAATATCTTTGCCCCCATCAAGTAGTAGCCCAAGAAACCCATCAGCAGAATGCACCTAGAGGCTTGAGAAGCAACCAGCTCTATTAGAAAACTGAAGACCAATGGAATGAGAGGCACAGGAGGTCAGAGTGCATTAATATAAAAGGTCTCCCCAGCATAAAACATTAACAACAAAAAACACTCTTTCCTATTAAAAAAAATAGCAATTTTATATTTAAACAAATATACAAAATAATCAATCCCAAAATGCTCATGGCAAAATGAAATTTGAACTTCAATTGCATCCTGACATGAAAATGAAAATTCAAGGGGGAAAAATAGTTTCTGGGCAATATTTAGTTAATTTAAGTGAAAGGGACTTTGTCAATTATCACTGTTTAATAATTCATATACTGGCAGGTAAGTTCAATATAAGCATTCTTGGGGAAATGATTACTATAGGTTCAAAAATGTTTAGTATTAGCCGAAACCAGTTTGCCTCAGTGGATAGAATGTCAGCCTGCAGACTGAAAGGTCCCAGATTCTATTCCAGTCAAGGGCATGTACCTTGGTTGCAGGCATGTCCCCAGTGGGGGGTATGCAGGAGGCAGCTGATCAATGTTTCTTTCTCATGGATGTTTCTAACTCTCTATCCCTCTCCCTTCCTCTCTAAAAAAATCAATTAAAAAATTTTAAAAAGAAAACACAAACACCTTTAAAAATACATTTATTATTAGTTAGCATGTTCAATCCAAATGAATTTGGATAGATTATCTCCCCTGAGGTTTCTTTTTCTAATTCTCATTCTCCTCGATGCTGTTCAGCATGAAGAAATAAAAACCACCTACTGAGTGGACAGGTAACCATGACCTTGATGAGACCTGACTCTAATATTAATATAAGACAGACAAGTGACTATCTTCATTATCAGAAAAAATTTTTGAATATATACTTGATTTTTACATAGTTGTTCCTTCAGATCAAACCTGCCTCCCCACCAATCTCTTTCATCAGAAACTGAGTCAGATCTCAACAGTTACCCCAAAACCCTTGACACACTAGGATAATTTTGTTATTGTGTGATTTACAAACTAAAAAATATCCTAATGCTTTAGAAGTGTCATAGGCATAACAACTAGAAACACTTTCTCAAATAGGTTCATATTAAAGTCAATATATCAAGTTGAGTAAATACTATAAAATACCAAATACACCAATATAAAGCTAGATGAGAAAGGTATTTCTTCAAAGCACAACAAATATAATTTGTAGTCAGATAGTTCAACTTCTGTTAAAATAATAAAAGTGGTATTTAATTTTCTGGCAGAAATTGGGATTATATTGTCTGCTAGTCTATGTTTAAAGTGAAGAATACAGTTGACCCTTCAATAAAACAAGTTTCAATCATGTGGGTCAACTTATATGCAGATTTTTTTCAATAACTGTATTGTTTTCTATTTGCGGTTGGGAGTCGGTAGATGAGGAGGGTAGACTACATACATTTAACTATACCATTTTATATAGGGCACGTGAGCATCCACAGATTTTGGTATTTGTGGTTTGGAACCAAGCCCCCGTAGATACTGAGGGAAAATTTAAGATTTTAGGTAATCAAAAGTTATATGTGGATTTTTTTATTGAAGTAGGGGGTGAAGGGTAGAGGTGATGGTAGTGAGGGGGTCAGCACCTCTACAGCTTCATTGTTCAAGAGTTAATTGTAATATTATATTTCAAAAAGAAAGTGACTGGTCTGGCTGGTGTGGCTCAGTGTTTGATCATTGACCTATGAACCAGGAGGTCATGGTTCAATTCCCTGTCAGGGCATGAGCCCGGGTTGCTGGTTTGATCCCCAGTGGAGGTGGGGAGAAGCGTGTAGGAAGCAGCCGTGATGTAGAAGGATGTTTTTATCCTTCTCTCCCTTTCCCTGCCCCCCTCCTCTGAAATCATTAAAAGCATTATTTTTTAAATATTTATTATACTATGATGAGAAAACAACCCCAGGGAAGTCTTTGCCCAAGATTAGGCTAGAGCTTATCAGGCTAAGTTTCCACTCAAATAAAACATCTAAAAGCAGTCCTACCTGTAAGCGAAAAAATTTTCTTTTTCTTTCTCATGGTGTGCTTAAGCGATGTGCTCTCAGCATCTGAGTGGTGATATAGAATCCTTCGAAGTGACCTCATATCAAACCACCATTCTTTCTGGAATCTTGGGAGAAGTTAGTTCTCCAGACAATCTCTCCTCAGGTACAACAGATGAGTTTCCTATGGCTGCTATAACAAACTATTACAACACAAATTTATGATTACAATTCTGGAGGTCATTCATTCAAAATGGGTCTCACGGAGCTAAAGTCAAGGTATTGGCAGGTCTGAAGACACTAGGGGAAAATGTTTCCTTATCTTTTCCAACTCAGAGAGACTTATCTCATGCCTCTTCTTCCATCTTCAAAGTCAGCAGCATAGCCTCTTCAAATTTCCTCTGATGCTGACTGTCCTTTAAGGCCTTTGTGAATACATTGTGCTCATCCTAGTAATCCTGAGTAATCTTCCTGTCTCAAGGTCAGCTGATTGGCAACCTTAATTCTTCCCTTGCCAATAAATAACATATGTATGAAGCCAAATAATACAAATAAAAATCTAGGCTCAAATTAAGGACTCAATAAGCATAACTATTTGTAATACCATACAAATGGCTAAGGTATAAGGACCAACCAAGGTATAGTAGATGGCCACTAAATTCAAAGAATAACTATTAATAAGTGTTGACTGTTATTAAACAGAGTAATTAATATCTTTAATGTGGGTCCTGCATCTGATTCTTCTTGGTATTGCTCACAATAATTTTACAGTTATATATCGTGGTTATATATCATTGCAGATATCTACCCTAATAAAAGAGAAACATGCAAATTGACCATAGCTCTACTATGCCCACAAGCCATACCCACCAGCCAATCAGGAGGGAGTATGCAAATTAACTTAACCAAGATGGCTGCGGCCATGGATTGAGCAGGAGGCTTGAGTTTCCCCAGCAACGGAGGAAATCAAGCTTCCTGGACTGCCCTGGACTTTGCTCAAGGCTACAAAGTTTCAATTATAGAAGGTAAATAAATCTCAGATACGAGGGCCTCCACTTGCATCACTGGGGAATGTGGCCAGCCTGCAAACCACCACAGGCCCCTCACCCAGGCTGCCCTATACCCCAAGGGAACACCCACCCTGATCTGGGACACCCTTCAGGGCAAACCAGCTAGGCCCTACCCGTGCACCAGACCTCTATCCTATCTAATAAAAGAATAATATGCGAATTGACCATCACTCCGACACACAAGATGGCTGCCCCCATGTGGTCAAAGATGATGCTCCCATGTGGACATAAGATGGTCACCATAAGATAGCCAGCAGGGGAGGGCAGTTGGCAGGGCCAGGTCTGCAAGGGAGGGTAGTTGGGGGCAATCAAGCCTGCAGGTTAGGACAGTTAGGAGTGACCAGGCCTGCAGGGAAGGGCATTTTGGGGAAACCCAGGCCTGCAGGGGAAAGCAGTTGTAGGGGATCAGGCCAGCAGGGGAGGGCAGTTGGGAGGGACCAGGTCTGCAGGGTAGGGCAGTTAGGGGCAATCAGGCTGGCAAGGGAGCAGTTAGGCATGAATCAGGCTGACCAGGAAGTGCTTAGGGGGTGATCAGGCTGGCAGGCAGAAGTGGTTAGGGTCAATCAGAAAGACAGGCAGGTGAGCAGTTGGGAACCAGCAGTTCTGGAATTTGAGATGGATGTCCAAATGCCCGTGTAGGCCCAATCCTACTGGGATCGGACCTAAACAGGCAGTTGGACATCCCTCAAGGGGTCCCAGATTGGAGAGAGTACAGGCTGAGATGAGGAACACACACCCATGTACAAATTTCATGCACTGGGCCTCTATGCAATGTATGTTTGCTGTATAGATTAGTTAGCAATCAGTTGGCAAAAAGTGATTTAAACCCAACTCAAATTTTCTTAAAGAAAAATACGAAATTTATCAAGTACATACCTGAACACTAAACATGGATGACCCTGGGGTAGACTTTATCAGTACTTACCCAAACATTACCCTCTGTAGTAAAAGTTCAAGTGCTTTTATTTGACTTTGGGAGCAGGCTATCAAGCAGGGTGGGGCAGTGTCAAAGAGTTAATGTCCCCGAAAGCAGCCATGAACCAAAGATACATGGGGGGATGGTGAGTATCTCCTCCAGCTTCCTCAAGCCTCAAGAGAGGGTGACTCTGAGATATGTCCTATACTGTCTCCCAAGTTCCTTAGTGAAATTAAGCTCCAGTGTCTACTATATTAATATGCCTGGAAGTGCATTCCTTATGTCCTTCCTTCACTTCTCAATCTCATTT
Organism: Lasiurus cinereus; assembly: GCA_011751065.1. Classification (NCBI taxonomy): domain Eukaryota; kingdom Metazoa; phylum Chordata; class Mammalia; order Chiroptera; family Vespertilionidae; genus Lasiurus; species Lasiurus cinereus. The sequence goes on along the minus strand of JAAGEH010000076.1, from coordinate 25,089,980 downwards.
CCCCATCCCCTCTCCAGTATTTACTGGGTTTACCTCCCAAATCAATTATTTGTATTCAATTTCATAGCATTTCCCCCAACATGTAAGCAGCAACTATAACTCCACCAAGTGTCATAATTAGATCTTAATGAGGCATTCCACCAGGTAAAGTCAGAGTGATGAGGGTCAGAGATGGAGAGAAACAAAGAATTATTAGGGAACCAGCAGATGATGGAATTCATTCTAATGATTTCATAGTCTCTTAATCTTCTTAGTTTTAGGGGAGGTGGGAAATCAATTTAATTGTAGTGTCCTTCATAAGACTAGTCTATTAGGAATCTTGAACAAGACAAATGAAGAATATTGAAGAGGTGGGAATGGATACCTTCCCCCAGGAGCTAGGGGAGGTAATTCCTTTCACAGGGGACGCCATGGTCATATCTGAAGGGCATTGGAGAGTAAACGTTTCTTGAGTACTACAGAGCTTGTTTGTGCAGCATGCTTCCTGTTGGACCATATTTACAAATTCAGAGGTTGCTTAGAGAGATAAACCTAATATATGTGAAACTATAATTTCCAATTCTAATAAAATACCACAGATCTTTCATCTCTTATATCACCTTTATCTCTACGAGCCTGTTTCCCAACAATATCAATATCTATATTTGTATATTCTTTCCCAACAATATCAATATCTACATTTACCTATTCTCATTTGTTCAATTCTAAGATATGCACAAATAATTTTAAAATTACTATATCAATACCTCTACTAACAAAAATTCTACTAAGTAATTTAATTTTTTACAGTTCTTTTTGGCTTTGAAATATATTCCACTGAAGGTATACATCAATGTACTACAGTTTAACTTGGATTAATTACTTTTGTTCTGTGTGGTTATCTTAGCATTTTTATATACTTTGAGGTTCATTTCTGTTTATATTCAATTTCAAAGTTTTTTTTAGTATTTTCTAACTTATTAATTACTTTTGACCAACAGAAATACCAATAAAGACATATTTCCCAAAGAAAGAGATTATAAGAAAAAGCTAATGTCCTTATTGTTCATGGTGCACTTCTACACCAAGAAAAGAAAAATAAACAAAAACAGAAATTAACCAAAAAAATTATAAATGGTCAATGAATATATGAATTAACAGGATTTACATCACTGCACTGTTCTGAGAGGAAAATATGTATGGTTATTATAGTGATAATAAATAAATACTAGTGATAATGATGATCATGATCATTATTATTATTAGGAATAATCTAAAAATAAAACAATGATGTGCCATTCTTTTGCTCACTCCCAGCTGCCTCCCTGCTGGCCTGCTCACTCCAAACTGCCCCTCCCTGCTGTCCTGATAACCTTCAACTGATCCCCACTGATGGCCTACTCACTCCCAACTGGCACCCTGCTGGTCTACTTACCCACATTGGTCCCAGCCCCCATTGGCATGATCACCTACAACTCCTGTCCCATCCTGGCCTGATCACCCACAACTGCCCTCCCCTCTTGGCCTCTAACTGCCTCTACCTCAGCCCCACCAACATGGCTTTGTCCAGAAGAATATCTGGAACGCCTCCTGGAAGGTCTCCCAGTCTAATTAACATATTACCCTTTTATTAGTATAGATAGAGGTCTAGTGTACGGGTGGGGGCCTTGCCCTGAAGAGTGCCCCAGATCAGAGTGCAGGTCCCCAGTGTGGGTAAGGGGCTAATGGCTTTTTGCAGGCTGGCCAAGCCCCCCCAGCAGGGACCCTCACCCCATGAGGATGTGGCCAGCCTGGGTGAGGGGCTGAGGGCTGTTTTCAGGCTGGCCATAGCCCCTTCATGGTGGGAGCATCCTGCTGGGGTGACTGGACAGCCTGGGTGAGGGACTGATGGCCATTTTCAGGCTGGCCACACCCTCTGGTGACCCAAGATCCCAGCCCCTCCTTTTTTTCTTTTCAGAGCCTCCTTGAGTAGCCAGGCAGGCGAGTAGCTTGGCTTCCTCCATTGCTAGGGACAACCCAAGCCTCCCACTCACTCCAATTCTCTGGCTGTCACCATCTTAGTTGGGTTAATTTGCATACTTGCTCCTGATTGGCTGGTGGGTATAGTGGAGTGATGGTTAATTTGCATATCACTCTTTTATTAGATAGGATATATATAATTAATTTTTTTTTAAGAACTTACATGGGTCTAGATATGTTTCTCTTCAAAATGGATGTATTTTACTTCTGGGTCATCTACATAAGTCCAGAGGCTTTCCAAGTTTAAATGACTTAGAAGAAAAAGTTTGAGCAGGGTTTCATCCAGGTAAGATAGGAGTAATACTGACAGTGTATCCAGAGCTCACAGCATTTACAGTGTCTCTCCAGATTCTGTCCACCAGAATAGATCACTTTTTATCCCAGATCAAGGTTATTATCAGGAGGAACAGGGGCAGTATGTCTCTGGTGTATATTTCACTGTAAGATTCAGGAAGAGAGGAGTAGGTCAAACTAACATTGGCTCAACTGTCTTATCCACAACAGGGAGACAAGTAGTAAATCAGAATATTCTTCTGCCTGGGTCCTGCCGACCTTCACAAAATTATCTTTTAATTCATGGGAATTTATGATCTTAACTCTGAATATGAGAATGGCCTTAATTGCTGTATTTTTATAAGAAGAGGAAAAACATCTGTAGAGGAAAGTTTTCACTTACAGACAGAATGCTATTCACCATCATAAGCCCTCTAGTTAGATCACCACAATCTGAATGTTAAAAACTATCACTACACCATAGAATGGAATCCTACACAGCCATTGAGAGGGATGATGCTGAGCTATATTTGTTGATACACAAATAGATGTCGGGGAATTTTTTTAATATTTTACATTGATTTCAGAGAGGAAAGAAGAGAGAGAGAGAGATAAAAACATCAATGATGAGAGAGAATAATTGATTGGTTGCTTCCTACATACCCCACACTAGTGATTGAGCCCACAATCCAGGCATATGCCCTGACTGGAAATTAAACCATGACCCCCTGGTTCATAGATTGACACTCAATCACTGAGCTACACCAGCCAGGCCACATCTGGTACATTTTTAAATTAAAAAAGTTGAATACAGACCTAGCCAGTTTGGCTCAGTGGATAGAGGATTGGCCTGTGGACCAAAAGGTTCCAATTTTATCCCATTCATAGGCATGTACCTTGGTTGCAGGCTTTTTCCCAGTGTGGATCCTGCTTGGGGTTGGTGCAGAAGGCAACCAATCAGTGTGTTTGCCTCATATCAATGTTTCTCTCTGTCTTTTCCTCTCTCTTCCATTCTCCCTAAAAATCAATGGAAAAGTATCCTCAGAAGAGGATCAATAAAAAAAAAAAAAAGAACATTGCATACAATTGGAGAATCACAAATAATACATAAAATATTAACAATATTTATCTGTAATATTCTTTAAGCTAATTATCTTTATTACTATTTATATAATCTTAATATTTCTGATTTAGTTGCTTTATTTTTATAATTATTGAGAGGGTTGTTCTAATTTTAATCATTCTTGCCTTTTATTATACCATTAGAGGCCTGGTGCATGAAATTCATGCATGGGGAGAGGTTCCCCTCAGCCCAGCCTGCACCCTCTCCAATCTGGGATCCCTCTCATAATCCTGGATCACAGGCTTCTAATTGCTCATCTGCTTGCCTGTCTGGTCACCCCTTATTGCTCCCCCCCTTCTAGCCTGATCACCACTCACTGCCTCTGAGTGCTAGCCTGATTGCCCCTAACTGCCCTCCTGCCAGCTTGGTTGCTCCTAACTCCCCCTCCCACCAGCCTAGTCACCCTTTACTGCCCCCCTGCTGGCTTGGTCAACCATTACTGCCAGCCCTGCCAGCCTGGTCGACCCCAACTGCCACCCTCTGCTGATCTGGTTGCCCCTAACTGCCACCCCTGCTGGTCTGGTCACCCCACAACTGCCCTCCCTGCTGGCCTAGACTCTCTCAACTGGCCCCCTGCCAGCCTGGTCATCCCTCATGCCCCCCCCTCCTTGCCAACCTGGTCTCCCCATACAGCCTGCTTGTTTAGTCATTTGGTCATCTCTCACTAACCCCCTTGCTGGCCTCATCATAGGTATTCATCTTATGAGGGCATGATGGTCAATTAGCATATTTCCTCTTTATTAGATAGGATTTCATCTCATTTTATATAAGTTTTTTCCTACATCTTGTTTGCATGTGTTCTTGGCTAATTTATCCTTTTATTTTTAAAAAAAAATGGTTGTACAAAATATGTTTACATCTTCTTTTAAGGTTTCAGCTAAATGGTTTGTGTCTACACTTCTTTTCTCAAAGGATGCCTCTCCCTAGCAGAGACCTCTTCAGAAATAATAATGAATGTCCATGAGATGCATTTTTTTTTTTAATCTAAAGCATCAGGCTAGAGTTAGAAACTACATGGTCAGGCAGGTCAGATACCTGTGAAGACAGATACCAGTCCTCTTTGATACCACTAGGTGCTGCCTCTTTTTATCCTTGTGATGCCACTGGGTCATGGGAAGAGCTGTTCAGCCCACCAAACAGTTTCAGTTACTTTGAATCAAGAAGCAGGGACTTAGATTTGGGTCTCTCTTTCTCCTAATGCTCTGAGAATTCCCAGGCAGATTACTTGCCTCCTTCCTAGTGATTCCAAGTTCCCTTTTCCCATAGATTTCCTCACAGAAAATAAGTATGTCAACTTCTGCCTGCATAAGTATCTTGCTACATAATTAGCTTTTTTTCTGATTCTAAAAATAATCTATCCTCTTAATAAAGAACGTATGCAATAAAAGAAGGTTCAGAGGAAAAAGAATTTAAAACTATTATTAATTCCAACACACAGAGATAAATGCTACAAATATTGAGATAAATTTTATTGTTGTCTTTTTAGACTTATATCTATACATTTTTAAACATATAGGGATTAAATTTGATTTACCATTCATACTAAATTTATCACAATAGATAATGTATTCACTTAACATTTATATCAGTAATTTTCTAAAATAATTGATCTTTAAAATATGATGTTGAAAGGCTATGTAAAATTACAAAATGTGAATGTACCATAATTTATTTAACTGAGTTCCTTTACTGGAAATTTAAGTAGTTTCTTATTTTTCCTTTTTATAAATAAAACTGAAACATGCTTGTACATAAATCTTTTTTTTTTCATCTCTAAATATTTCTTAGGCTGTGTTCCCATAAAGGAATTTACTAGACAAGTCTATTTGTAAAACATTTAACATTCTCCTTTGTAGGAACTGATCAAAGGGGAATGTACCTTTTTATCTCCCAATAAACAAATATATTAAACTTTAGTTTTGACTTAAAAAAAATATATATATGGCCTTGCTTTTAGCCCTGGGATAATCCATTGGAAGCTAGCTATCCATTTTTAAAGTGTCTTTTTCATATATATATATATATATATATATATATATATATATATTATTGTTTTCAGAGAGGAAGGGAAGGGAAGAGAGAGATAGAAACTTCAATAATGAAAGAGAATCATTGGTCAATTGCTTTCTGCACACCCCACAACCAGTCAGGGCATGTGTTCTGACCAGAATCGCGCCATGACCTCCTGGTTTTTAACCCAAGATCAAGCATGTTTCTAATCTGAGATCGTGTCCGAAATCCTTGCATGTGCCATGACCAGGAAGTGAACCGTAACCTCCTGATTCATAGGTCGATGCTCAACCAGTGAGCCACACAGGCAGGGCTAAATGCCTTTTTCAATCCCAAACTTACTCCTTTTAAATCTGAGAACAATTGAATTCCTTCTCATTAAGACAAAAACTCTTCCAAAAAGCCAATAATCCTTGATTGTAATCTACAGGCCAAATACATTGGATTCTGGTATAAACTCATGGTGGACATAGTCACAAATAATGCATCAGGTTCTATATTACATGTTGGCTCATTTCTAGTGAAGCATGTCCCTCAGCAGTCACTCCTGCAGAGATGACATGCACACAGGATCATTGTTGCCAGTTTTCAGTTTAGATGTGATCTGGGAGTTAACAAAGACCTCCATGTGGGCTTTCATTACAGGATGGGGCAAGGTCTCCCCACCTGTGAACTGCTTTCCCAAGTACCATTGCTATCTCTATCAGACCCACACGGCTTTGAGCCCCTTGGTTTTGCACAGTGCTGACTTTGGCTCATTCCAGGGAACTAACTCTCATTTTGAGTTGTCGGTTTACTTAGCTACATAGGCTTTTTGGCTCAATGTTCTCTACAAACTATTTTCAAGTACAGTTTTAAGCAATGAAAATCCTCCCCGAACCTCCCCCCCCACCACACACAAGAAAATCTTACAATATCTGAAAAAGATCAAAGCTGTCTGACTGAAACCAGGCAAGGGTTTCTCCCCTAAAACTTTACTCATCTCTGCCCAGCTGACGTGGCTCAGTGGTTGAGCGTCGACCTGTGAACCAGGTGGGCATTGTTCCATTCTGGTCAGAGCACATGCCCTGACTGGTTGTGGGGTGTGCAGGAAGCAACTGATCAATGATTCTCTCTCATCACTGACGTTTCTCTCTCTCTCTTCCTCTCCCTTCCTCTCTGAAATCAATAAAAATATTTAAAAAAACAACCACCACCACCTTACTTATTTCTACTCCCAAGCCAAATGGGCCTCTGAATCATTTTTAGAGAATTTGTAAGTTCAAAACCAGAGGCAACAAACCAACCAACCACAAGCTTCTACCAAATGAAAATTTGGCTCCCTAAGAAAAAGAACAGAGAGAACCATCAAAGTCCCCAGATGCATACTTGAAGCACTCCCTGGCAATTTCACTTAAAAAAAAAGAATAAAAAAGTCATAAAACTTCAATTGTTCCATTTATATTCATGACACTGGTAAGGAAGCCAGCAACATGTTTGTTTTGCATATGCTTGCATCCAGTTCAGCAGAGGCTTCATTTCATTGAGCACATTTATGGGCTAATTAGCAGATCTTATCCTGTTCTGAATGTTGGAGGACAGTTCTGTCCTGTCCCATTGGCATGAGTGACTCCACAGTAGTTTTATTTGGAACACAGAAGAATACTAAAATAAACATCTTTGTTTTACACTTTGTAGAAGCCTAGAATTTAGACAGAGGTAGGCTATCCCGGAAGGCAGCACTGTATTTCTGCAGAACCCAGTCACTTAATGGGGTCACCCACCTTACTCCCTGCTTCTTCTAGAAAGAAATGGTAATGCATCCAGTTCCTCTAGTTCAGTGGTTCCCAACCTGTGGGTCACAACCCTTTTGGGGGTTGAATGACCCTTTCACAGGGGTCTCCTAAGACTATTGGAAAACACCTATTTCCCATGGTCTTAGGAACCAACACACCGCTCCTCAGTGTAGCAAAATGTAGCAATGTAGTTTACTGTTGTTATATGAAGACTGTTGCCCATGCTACACCACAATTCAAGACAAAATTTCATTTATTTGTAATTAGAAATAAATATTTCACAATATATAATTACATATTGTTTTTGTGATTAATCCCTATGCTTTAATTATGTTCCGTTTGTAACAATGAAAATACATCCTGCATATCAGATATTTACATTACAGTTCATAACAGTAGCAAAACTACAGTTATGAAGTAGCAACGGAAATAATTTTATGGTTGGGGGTCACCACCACATGAGGAGCTGTCTTAAAGGGTCGCGGCATTAGGAAGGTTGAGAACCACTGCTCTAGTTCCTGATCGTAAGTAACTTATCCTAATCATGCAGAAACTTGGGCATGATACTGTGGCACATATTGCCTGTAATTATTTACATGGTGTGTGCCATTTTAATTCTATTATACTTCAGAACTTAAGGGCAGATCACAAGAGAAGCACAGTCTAATATACAAGTAGGTTATCTTACAAACTACAATGCTCTTGGGATTTTTCCTTGGGTATCCTCCACCCCCCAGGATAGAAAGTGACACTCTTGATTTCACATGGTCTTTTTGGTTATATGAGAGGATTGCAAAGCCATGATCATCCTTAATGTGTATGTAAGAATTTAAGAACATGGAGACCATTGAGTCCATATGATTGAAAACCTATGCTGTTTTAAGACAACAAATCTTTAGTTGTCACACTGGATTGGATTGTTTGCCCAGATGGTTTTCTTTATTGGCTAATTTTTTGCCACCATGAACATGCCTTGGCAGCATGTAGAAATAAGTGCTTCATAATATGGTTTGCAGACAGTCATTTCTGCTTCTAACCAGACTTCCTTGGAATTCACCTTGTATGTGAGATCCAGTGTTTCCTAGTAACAGGAAATGGTAGCAATGCGAAGTGTTCTTTTTACTCCTCTTTCGCCCCAAGCTAAGAGTGCTTGTTTTGTATGTTAGGTCTCAAAATTCTATTCAGAAAACTTAAGTTATGTTTGCGCTCTGTGACTCATATTGTTTTCAGTTAATATCATCTGTTCTTGTCCTGATTTTTACTGTCTATTCAATTTTTGGAAATTAGTTCTAAATTATTAGCATAATAAACTTAAATGATGGCTTTTGGTTGAAAGAGGTGCAGCATCTGTGGGAAACCTACAAAGATTATGAAGTCCTCTTACCACCCGGCAGAGAGAGAAGGGTGACAAGATCTCCCAAGAAAACCTAGCATTGTTGTGCCAGGACAGGAATGGTACATCCCAAACTAGGTGGTGTGTCAAGTACCCCTCTTCAAGTCAAATGATCACTTCACAGAGAAAAACTAGAAATTCCTGACAGGATAACACTCTAAAAAATGAGGGGTCCCATGATTTCTCTAATGCAGCTCAATTACCATCTAGCAAACAGAAGCGCAAGGACCCCAAATGTGGCCATAAAACATCACTTATTAAGTAAAGCTGGAATGAAATTGGCATAAGATAACTGCCCTCGCCATTCTCCTCGGGTTCTTTCACCCGGTGAATTACTATGACTGAAGGACACAGTGTGTCCTGGGTCAGCTCTCCAAAAGAGGATGAATATCTCATTTTTTTGCTATATATCCTAGATATGTAGGCTTTTTTTTTTTAATGGGAAGTCTATCCTAGATTTACTTTCTTAGTAGGAAAATTTCTATAATATAAAATGCATACTCAGAGAAAAAAAAGTCTTTTTATACATTAGCTCCCTTTTCCTTTTTTAAAAACAAAATTCTACATGCCAAACTGCAAACAAAACTTGGAAAGCCCTAATATCCCTCTTTGAAACCCCAGTTGCCAACAGTGGCATTGGCAAGAATAGATCTTATTTCACTTACATACCCAGCCAGGTTTCCTCTCAATTGCTGCTAGCATCTGGTATCTCCCTGTGGTCTATTTGAGATCCATAATTATTTCTTTACCATGTTAATTATTACAAGTATCTCTTTTCCACTATCCTGCTTCATCTAGACTTTTCTTTCTTTGCTGTTGACACACCATTGTAAGAAAAATAAATAAGACAATTCCTAATTCTGTGTTGAGATTTCTGCCTCACAAAATGGTAATCATCAACAGGAAAAAATGGCTCAGAAATAATGTTCTAATCAAGGGATTCTAATACCAAATATAAGATTATTGCTTTTTTTAGAAACCATCCATCTCTTGTTCTATCTTCACTATCCCCTGCAGACCCAAGACCCCTTTCTCCAAGGGTCATATTTGGATTTCAAATTGCAGGGGAATAATTTTGGACAATGCCAATAATTTGGAAAAGGACCACCCACTCTTAAGCTGCTTTACTGCCATGTTTTATCTTCTTATTGGTAATGAAGCCAAATTTTCAAACCAACATCTCACTTGGGCCTGGGAAGATATTAAGCTATAAATGCATCTGCCAACTCTTGACTCCTGTGTATAAAGAAGCTCCTTTAACCAACATGTGTTGCAACAGTGCCAACATTCAAGCTGGAGCAAGAAAGACACTCCTTGTACATGAAACATCAATAGCCATTTACTAAGCTGTAAGAGGATTCTACATTCGACTCTAAGGTCAAAGGAAATACATTAAATATTGATATTTACATGCAGGTGTCTTTAGCTGTAGTAGTCATAAAATATAAATTTTAGGGTGAAAAAAAATCAGATCTCACTGTGCCTGAGATAAGGTTTGTACTATCCTGCCTGACATGTGTGGATTATTCTCCTCCTCCTCCTCTTCCTCCTCCTCCTCCTCCTCCTCCTCCTCTTCCTCCTCCTCCTCCTCCTCCTCCTTCTCCTCCTTGCCCCCCTCTTCACCTCCTCCTCCTCCTCCTCCTCCTCCTCCTCCTCCTCCTCCTTCGGCTTCTTTTTCTGAGTGTGGTTTTTTGTTTGTTTCTTGTTTTATTTTTTTATTATTATTCTTCCTTAATGACCTAATGAGCCCCAGTATTCCGATGTATTCTGGGAACTTCGTGATGCCCACAGCAGTGGTCTGGGAGCTGTGCCCGCCAGTATTCTGTGACTCTCCCCTTCTCAGGACCTGTAATTCAACTGGGACAACTGTGAGCCTGGCACACATTGAAGAGCAAGGGCTATAATCCTATCTCCTCCCAGCTAGAATGTAAGCACTTTGAGGGCAGGGTCCTCCTTTGCACACAGTACCTTCTCGGTGCCTACAACAGAGCTTGGCTCCCAGAATGAGAGAAGACTTTAGGACTTCAAGTGCTTCTCTGCAGGGGACATCTGTAGCTGTGGGAAGAGTTCTGAGAAGGAGCAGCATAAGGGGCCAGAGTGAATGAAACAGACTTAGCTGAGAAGATAACACTTAAACTTGACCTTGAAAGTAGAATAAGATTTCAGTAAGTGGAACGCTCTCCACAGAATGGGAATGGGTCGGGGGTAAGAGCCAGGGCCAGGAGGAAAAGGGGACCTGCAGGAAGAGCCTTCTCTCTTTACCTTCTTCACAACCTGTCACCACAGGTAGGGTGTTGATAACTTGGCGCACCACCTGGGGCCTGCCTCTCTGGATCCACTATGCCCATACCCGTTTGTGGCTGCTTCCCTGGACCACGGAAGCCAGATACCAATCCTCTTGGCAACACCATCTCATAGTCAAGCAAAGAGGAATGTGCAGCCCTCCATGGCTCCCCCAGTAATCTCTCCTGTATGTCTCCCCTTGCTCTCCTCAGAACTTTTTCTCAGTCTTCCTTCTCTCCAGACACCCAGCATCACCTGATCCATGGGTTTGAAGTTTTGTGAAAGAAAGAAGAGGCTTCTAGGACCTGTGCTTTCCCCCTGCCGGGGCAGACTTCTAGTAGATCTCGGGACCTTTGCATACCCCAGAAAAGGGAAACTTTAGGGGGGAAACATAAATCAACATTTCAATAAATTAAGCTTTCTCCATTCCTGACAGTGGCTCTGTGATGTCCTTCTGCTCTCCTAAAGCACTGCAAGCGTAAATAAATAAATGTAAAAGCTGTCCAAATAAAAGGAGATGGAAATCAACCCCAGACGCTGGTGTCAAACACGACCTGCATTCTCTGGGGAATTTAGGATCTCACAGAAAACGCTGCCCCCCTCCTGCTTCCCGCCCCCTGCTGGGACCTTTCTTGTCCATGACCTTGTTAATGAAACACTACAACAGGGGAGTGGGACTCCATGTGACTAAGATAATTGAATTGAGGAAAATGCAAACTGACCTGAAGCAAAGGGATTTGATTTCCTGTGAGAGTCGTCCAAAGAGAGTGGCAATTTGCCTGAGATTAAATAACTCCGAAAATTAAGTGGCACATGGAAATGCAACACCCCCTCCCCCTCTGCAGCCTGCTGTTTGGTCTCCTGAGACTCCCCAGTGGCCTAAAAAGGAATACATTGTGCATGTGTTGCAACAGTGCCAAGTTGAATAAAAGAAATATTGCCCACAGATGGTAATTAATGGATTTCAGAACCAAAGTATAAATAATTCTCCTTCACTGAAGTCGATGTGCCCCTCCCTTTTCTCCCTTCCAGCTTGGGGAAGCTGCCACAATATTTTTTAGAGAAAACCACAATTAGCTGAAGTGCTTGAAGACTAGAGTGTTGTGGTTACCTCAACATTAGCTAGAGAATGCAATATATATAAGAAAATTTTATAAAAAGCTGAGAATGCTTTATAAAATCATAAAACTCACTGAGCCTATTTTCCTGCCTCAGTAATTAATAAAATTGAACTCCTTTTTTATTATAAGGAGTATTTTTTTTTTTACCTGCCTTCAACTCCTCCATATAAGCATTCTATGGTGAACTTTTATGTATCTCAATAGGGAAGCTCAACTGGTGTTGCTCAGTGGTGGAGCATCAACCTATGAAGCAAGAGGTCACTGTTCAATTCCTGGTCAAGGGCAATGATCTGGGTTGTGAGCTACAGTCCCCAATGGGGGGCGGGGGAAGTGTAGGAGGCAGATGATCAATGATTCTCTCTTATCCTTGATGTTTCTCTCTCTCTCTCTCTCTCTCTCTCTCTCTCTCTCTCTCTCTCTGTCTCTCCTTTTCCCTTCCTCTGTGATATCAATAAAAATATTTAAAAAAAATAAACCTCAATAGGGAAGAAGTTTGAAGGGAAACAGAACTTTCCTGACATCCCTCCAGTGTCAGCATGAAAGTGCCTGCCTACTTCGATGAACAGGTCAGGGCCCATGCAGCATCCCCGATGCTTAGAAGTAGCTGCTGTGGTTCTAGGACTTAAGGTCCATGTGGCTGGTTCCTTTCCCCCTACTAATGCCTCAGAACCAGGAGTAGCAAAGATGTCAGCTTCACAGAATCCTGCTAAGAAAGACTGCACACTTACTTGCATTGTGTTTCCCGCCCTGGCTTGCAGCCTGGTTTGGATCGTGCTTGCCATAGTTGTTAACAACACCAGCCTGGGTCACCTTAAATAGATGGATACCTCGCCTGACCTGGGCACAGCTAAGGTGACAGGGGGTCTGCTTATTTTATTTTAAAATGACGCAAGTCCTGTTTACTGTCTCTGGTTATGTTGCTTAGAAACCTCATATTTCTGACTTGACTCCAAGTTACAAATGGAACATTTGGAAAACTGTGGAAAGATGTTCTTGGAACTCTGTCATCATTCAGGGGACTTTTTTTCATGTTAGCCCTGTGTATCTCTCCATATATGTGCACAGCTTACTAGGTATAACTTAAAACTGTTGCTTTGGGGTTGTTACTCCGTATACCATCAAGGAGGAAACGTTTTCCCCAAGTTTCTGCCTGGAATTGGTGGTTGTTGGAAAGAAACCTTTCACCTTTCTTTCCTGCATACATTCTCCCTCGGGAGGAAAAAGTGACCAAAACTAGGGGCAGACCTGCCCCTATCAGCAAGGGTCAGTGTGTCAGCAACCACTGCCCACAAATTAATGATGTTTCTCTCTCTCTCTCTCTCTCTCTCTCTCTCTCTCTCTCTCTCTCTCTCTCTCTCTCTGCCTCTGCTCCCCTCCACTCTGTAAGCCTGCTGGAGAAGGGCCTGTCCTGCAGGTAAAGGCCCGTGCTTGGCCAGGACTGAGTCGGTAAATGCAATGCAAGGCACAAGGACTTTGAGAAAGGTCCCTTGGACCCTGGTCCAAGCCACATTCTCCAGCCCAGCTTTCCCAGCAAACAGCTATTACTTTGGTGTCTGATTCCTACGTCTGTTTCTCCGTCTGTCCAGACCTTGAGAAAAGAGGTGATTCAGTCAAGCCCTACAGACTGGCAGAATGAAATCACAGAATTGGAGCACCTTTGTACCTGCGAGGAGTCTTAGTGATCATGCTGAATAATTTATTTAAATTTGTGAGCAGATTAAAACCTGCAGGCATTAAACTGCCTGCAGTTACTTGGATAGTTAGCGACCAAGATGAGAGGAGAAATAGGCTCTCTGAATTTTCAGAGAAGCTCCATGGGCATCTAAGTTGCCAGAACGATTACCCACAAACCCTTCTCATGGAAATCTAGCTAAGCACTTCGATAGACTCATACCTTGATTAAAGAGATCTGTAATTGCCCACCACTTTCTGGACCAGACCCTCCATTGCTATTCAAACTCAGCATGAAGCATTTTCTTGAAGAATCAGAGAAAGAAGACCTAAATATAACTATTAAGTGATATCAAGCAGAAAATTCTCTTCCAATCAGAAAAACAGAAACAAACATCATTAATATCTATAGTTAAGAAACAAAGAGGCGGTTGAGTTAAAAGTTATGAGGCACAGGATATATGAAGAATGTAGCATTCCTTATCATTTTTATGTTGCTTTTTAAAGAAACAATTGTTTGAAATTAAAAAAAAAAGGATATTCAGGGTCAAAACAGGATAGCATATAAATTCTTCTACTACATATTTACTTTTTATGAACTATTGATGTATTTTAATCTATTTTAAAATATCCTCAATGAGGAAAATGTCACAGAATAAATTTATATCACACATTTAAAAAATTCTATAAACATTCATAGGTATGAGATGGCAACATGGTTCCTCTTTCACATCTGGCCAAAGAAAGAGTAGATGTCCTTCTCCAACTATGAAACAAAATTTCCTCTCCTCAATTTGATTGGGGCAATTTAGGTCATGGGATTTCTGTGTGCTATCTGAGACAAGGGGTACAGGATTATTCATCTGGACAGACCTATTAGTATGTTTCCCTGGGAACAGAGGCCAATTCCCAAACTATATGCTGTGACACAATGGCCAATAAATGTCGGCACATTAGCTGTAATGTTCTCAACATCAACCCCTTGCCAAGCTAAGTCCCATTAATACTTCAAGTCTCAGTTTAAAATCACCCAATTAATTCATTCAGGACACATTTGTTGAGTTCCAGACACGAAGCTAGGCACTAGATTTACTGCAGAGAACAAAATAGGCAGGATCCCTGTTCCCGGGGAGGTTCTGGTTTCGTGGGAGGGACAGAAATAAAGGAACACATAATTACAATATGTGTTGGTTCGCTCAGAGACAATAGGTTACTATAAGAGTGAGGCCAACATTAAGATTTGGTGTTAGAAATGGCCATCTTGATGAAATGCAGTTCCAGACCTGGGAGGTGAGTCAATAATCAGCAGGCAATGGGCAAAAGAAACAGCCAATAGCAGCATGTGGAGCAACAGCCCAATGTCACCGACCAAGAGTCTTGTCTCTTCTCACTTTACCAATCTTTTCCTTCTTGATTTTTCCTTCCCAAATGATGTCAACATCTGGGAAGACTTGTACTATAATGTAAAACTTTTGAACCTATTCATGACCCATGTAAAGGCATCCCTTTCAGCAGATGAAAGGGGGAAGTAGAGATGGAAAGTCAAGGATGTTAAGCATAGGCATAGCCAAGGTCCTATTTATATAAGGAAGGCTTGAAATACTGACTGCATCATTTACATTTATAAAAAGATAAACTTTAGGCTTAGGGTAAACCAGGAACAAACTTTGGCTTTTTCTCTCTGTCAAGCCCCAATGAAGTCAAAATGTGGATGTACTAAGATAAAGAAAATTGTCACATGAGATTAAAGGACAAAAGAGGAAGGAAAAGAATCTGTCCCTGGACTTTAGGCCATTTGATACCATGTTAATAATATAACATTTTAGTTGTTCTTAAGAGAACACTGTATAGATTCTATTAACAGAAGTTTCTATGCTTTCTTTTTTTTAATTTACTGAATTTATGGTTGTGTATTAACCCTAGTGTGGCATCGGGGTGGCATTGGTAATAAGCTTATATAGGTTTCAGGTGTATATTTCTATGACAGACACATCAGCAGTATTTTGTGTTGTGTGCCCACAACCCAAAGTCGAATCTTCGGTCATCATATATTTAACACCTTTTACCCTTTATTACTCCCTACCCCTCTTTCTCTGCTAACCACCATTCAGTTGTCTGTGTTTATGAGTTTTTGTTCATTTGTTTCTCTTCTTTGTTCATTTGTTGCCTATAGTTTTATACCCTACATATAAGTGAAATGATATGTTGCTTAACTTTTTCTGACATTTCATTTCACGTGATATTCTCAAGGCCAATCCATGTTGTGGAAAGTGGCAATATTTCATCTTCTGTTATGGCTGAGTAGTATTCCATTCTATGGATGCACCACATCTTCTTTATCCAGTCCTCTTTCGAAGGGTGCTTTGGGTGTGTCCATGTCTTGGCCACCGTGAATAATGCTGCTCTGCTTTCTGTCAAATAAAAGTAATAAGTGAGCAGAGCATTCTTTTCAATTATTCTTTCTATTTCAATGCACTAACTGCCCAGACCCAAAATCAGATAGGAAAAACGTCCCAGTCCTTCTTGTGTTACACCATCAGAACAAATAGACTGTTACTGATATTTCTAAAGCAGAAGTAACCAGAGAGATTTCCTGAACTTCAGATGACTTTCAATATTTTGTCAGCTTCATTTGAAATGTGAATATTTGAAATTGCATGCTCTAATCTACAGTATTATGCAAAAAAAGGTTTTTAAAATAACATAGTCAACAGCCTAGGTGCCCATCAGCAGATGAGTGGATCAGAAAACTATGGTACATCTACACAATGGAATACTATGCTGCCATTAAAAAGAAGGAATTCTTACCATTTGCAGCAACCTGGATGGAACTGGAGAGCCTTATGCTAAGTGAAATAAGCCAGTCAATGAAGGAGAAACACCACATGATATCACTCATTTGTGGATAATAAAGAACTTTAGAAACTGAGGAACAAAAGGATATATACAGAGGCAGTAAAGCATCAAACAGACAGTCAAATTACAGCTGGAAGATTAGGGAGAGGCGGGTAGATAAGAGATCAACCAAAGGACTTGTATGCATGCATATAAGCATAACCAGTGAACACAAGACACTGGAGGGTTGAGGTATGCCTGGGAGGGGGGAAGGCAATGGGAAGATATGTATACATGTAACACAATAAAAAAATTTAAAAAAAAAAAAATAAATAAATAAATAACAATAAATAAATAAAATAACATAGTCTAAGTAGAGTGGCAGAAATTCAGTGCACAGAAGAGCCTGATCTTTTAAAAACTGGTATTGTTTGGAGGAAGCTTGAGAAATCCTCCAAGGATGGCAATTGGGCTTTCTCCTCACCTACCTGGCAACAAAATTCAGGGAGTTTGGGATGAGTCACACATTTGGCAAAGCTCTGAGATAAATTTAGAAGTACCATCCATGGAAAATCTGAGAAAAGCAAGGCCTTCCAGCAGGGACGCCCAGCTATCTAAGCTCTCTGTTATCCCTTGGATGTTCTCAGTTTCAAATTTCTGCCATTTTCAATTTAAACTGAGCATAGTGCAGTTGCTTTCAGAATTGTCAGCAAACAGAGTCAAAGGAGGATTAAATTTATAACCCAAGGGGGGTTGGGAGAATGGGCAAAGTCTATTTTATACAGTTAGTATTACCAGATATTTCATGCATCAAAATATCCAGATGGTAACCCAGCAGGAAAGGCCTAAGTTTCATGTGCATGGAAGTTATCCAACTCAGGTCTTGGGGAAAATAATTTCATATTTAGGTTCTGACAACCTGGGATTCAACCTCAGCTCTAGTCATTTTCTAGCTTTCAATCACAGAAATAAAGATAATGCCGATTACATGGGGTTAATTCAAGAGTCATTTGAGACAGTGTGAACATTTTATAGACCATGGTATGCACAGAGTGTCCTACTCCATCCCCACTTCTGGTTTCTGGGTCATATCCTTTCCACCACCTCCAGGTTTTTGTTCTGTAAAAAATTTCTGACATGCATAGAGAATGCATGTACACATGGCGGCAGAGATCTGGGTCTCTGAGACAAGGAATGCCAAGGACTGCTGGGAGAGAAGTTGGGAGAGAAGCGTGGAACACATTGTTTTTCTCAGAGCTTCTAGAAGAAACCAACTCTGCTGACACCTTGATTTCAGACATCTGGCCTCCAAAACTGTAAGAGTATAAATTCCTGTTGTTTTAAGTCAGTAAATGTGTGGCCATTTGTTACAGCAGCCCTAGGAATCTAATATACCCTTTCATCTGAAAGCTGACCATTAAAATTCCTTAGCACTCAGAACCTCATTTCTAGGAACACACTCAAAGGAACTTCTGCACATAAAATGATGTACTTTTGTGGTGTGTGGTGGGGGAGGGGTGGTTGGTTTGTTGGATTATTTAAACTGATTTCAGAGAGGAAGGGAGAGAGAGAGAGAGAAACATCAGCAGTGAGAGAGAATCATTGATCTGCAGCCTCCTGCATGTGCCCTACTGGGGATTGAGCCTGCAACCCAGGCAAGTGCCCTTGAGTGGAATCGAACCTGGACCCTTCAGTCTGCAGGCTGACATTCTATCCACTGAGCCAAACCAGCTAGGGCAAAAAAAAAATTATGTACTTCGTTCACAAAATAGTGCAACTTGTTCCACCATTGTTTAAATAATGTGACATAGTCACAAAGTAAATATTTATATAGCAATGAAAATGAATGATTTACAACTACATGCATCAGCATGCAGAAATCTTGGGATTCTAATGTTGAGTGAAAAATTAAGTTCCAGAAGACTATATACAGTGCAATTTTATTTTTATAGAACACAAATATTAGCAAGATTAAGCAAACATATATCTGCAATAAAGCAGTTCCTTCAAAACTAACTATGTGTTTACCATGAGATTAAGCAATTTCACTTTTAGGCAATTATCCCAAAGGAGTTAAAACTTAGGTTCACACCAAACCTCTCTACATGAATGCTCAGCTTTATTTGTAATAGCTGAAACCCAGAAACACATCCAATGCCTCCAACAGATGAACAAGTTAAATTGTGACACATTTCTACTAGGAACTACTACTCAGCAATAAAATAAATAAACTGATAAACATAGGAAGTTGGATGAATCTCATTATGCTGTGTGGAAAAAAAGCAAATCTTGAAAGTATGCATACTACATGACTCCATTGATATAGTATTCTTGAAATGACAAAATAATGGAGATGGGAAACAGACTAGTGGTGACCAGTGATTAGAAAGGAGTCAGAAGGGAGGAAAAGAACTGTAACAGATGGCATGAGGAGTTGGAACTATTCTGTATCTTGAATAGTGGCCACAAAAATCTACACATGTAGTAAAATTGCAGAGAACTAAATACTATATATGTACATGCATAAGTATATATAGAACTAGTGAAATCTGAATAGAGTTGATGTTTAAAAATTAATGTTTAAAAAATAACGGATTTTCTCTTTCTTCTGTAACCTCAGACTCTACATTGATACGTTGCTTTATTAGTTCACTCAACAAACATTTGCTGAATCTGCTGCATACCAGCCACTATGTCATTGAAGTAATTCACCAAAGTTGTGAGCTATGCTACAATGGAAACATGCCCAATGCCCTGAGAATGTAAAACAGGGAGCCCTCGATTTTCATTTAATTCAGTGAAGGCTCTCCCAAGAGAGTGCTGCTTAAGCTAAAACTTAATGAAGAAGTAAGCAGAAGCTAGGTAAGTAGCCAGGCTCTTAGTTTGGGGAGAAGGAAATGTTTCAGACAAAGAGAATGTATGTGTTCCCTCAGGTGTTTTTGGTTTTTTTGTTGTTTTTTTTGTTTGTTTGTTTTTTGTTTTTTTGAGCTGTAAAACAACATAACCTCAAGGAACTAAAAGATGTTTCACAAGATTGGACCAAAAAAGAGCAAAAGAAAGAGAGCTGCAAGGTGCAGATGGGAGGCAGTCGGGAGCTAAGTGGCCTAGAGTCTTGAGGGCAAGTGCATGACTGTGAAAGCAGCAGGCTGGGGAGTCTAGAAGATGGTCATTGGAGATGAGGGGGCCCAGGAACTAAGACGTTAGGAAGTGTATGGGCCATCAACATGAACAGTGATGATTACAGGAGTCAGACCAGAGAGAAGACAGGCTCAAAGTCTTTAGCAGGGAATTAAAAAAATTCAATGAGGACACCAAGAAGTGGCTGGAGGAATTTTATCTCCCAACCCATAATCTCTACTAACCCTGAGAAGTCACCCAAATAGTAGTAGGAATAGTAAGAACAAAATTAGTGATATGGGCAAGAGATCAATTGCTATGTAATAGGGTGGGAAGTTGGGTGTCTTAACTGAATGGATTTTTTAATTAATTTTTTTTATTATAGTGACATACAATATTATATTATTTTCAGGTGTATCACATGTGGTTAAATAATTATATACCTTACAAAGTGGTCACCATAGTAAGTCTGGTACCCATCTGGCACCATACATAGGAATTATGATATTTTTTACTATATTCCCTATGCTGGCAATTTGTACTTCTTAGTTCCCTTCACCTGTTTTACCCATGCCCTTCCCCCACCTCCCATCTGACAGTGAACAGTTTGTCTTCCATATCTATGCGTTTGTTCCTGTTTTGTTTCATTTGTTCAATTATTTTGTGTTTAGATTCCACATAGAAGTAAACTCATATAATATTTGTCTTTTTCTGTCTGACCTATTTCATTTAGCCTAATACTTTTTAGGTCCATCCATGTTGCAAATGGCAAGGTTTGTTTTGTCTTTTTATGGCTGAGGAATATTACATTTTATATATACTAATATATCTATGTCTATATTTATAACAATATATCTATAGCAATATCTATATCTATCTATCTATCTATCTATCTATAATCTATCTATCTATCTATCTATCTATCTATCTATCTATATATCTATATATCTATATATCTATATATCTATATATCTATATATCTATATAT